>JAUNZO010001944.1:0-17485 GCA_031894775.1 Chloris gayana
ACTAGTCCATTAGTATAACGTTATCAATAGAAATTGCTCCATTAATATATACTAGTCCATCAACTCGTGCAGCGCACGGGCTAATAACTATGAAAAATACATGTGTATTTCAATTTTAAAGAAACTTTATCTTTATGTATATACATGCTTTACATTTCTAGAGCATAGAACTATATTTTCTTGTTTGAAAACGTATTCAAATCTTATTCTTAAATAGTTGACAGATATCTTGCTAATCATATATATTTGTTACTCCAATGTGGTTCATAGATATCATGCAACGATAATGAAAATGAAATCTAAGCAATTGATAAAAATTACTCGTTCTAGTCTTTCCGTTGCCTCCTTGTTTGCCCCTTTATTTTAAGGCGTAATCCTTGGTGGATGCTCTCTTATCTACATCTAACAATAGTTTACTGTCATTCTACTTCTTTTTTAAAATTACTGTCATTCTACTTGCCTAAAGAAGACTATTTAATTAATTGTAGCTTTTAATTTACTGCCATTCTACTTTCTCTTTCGATGCAACAAACTATCCATGCATGCCTTTATTTCAACACTTAATCCTTGGTCGATGCTTTATTAACTATATCTAACTATAGTTTACTGCTATTATACTTTAAAAAACAAAAATTATTGTCACTCAACTTTCCTAAAGAAGACTATTTGATTAACTCTAGCAACACATTTCATCCTTCACTAATATATTTTCAATTATCTAAATTTACATTCAAGTTTGTGATTGGACTTATTATATGTCTACCATAATAGCCACTGCTGGGTAGTATCTCATTATACATTAGGTGAACCCATCAAAATAAGACCCTTCATTTATATTAATTATTGAAGTTCTGTTTTCAACATTTACAGAAAACTTCTAACAATGTTGTAGTAATTACCACCTATATGAACAAACATGTCCATTGACTCCAAACAATAGTAAAGGATGAAACTTTTATACACTATTACTTAAATAAATGTTTATTTCTTGTTTATGCAAGTTTAGAAAAAAATACTTTATTTTCATTATCTTGAAAGATATATAGTGAATGGTGATGTAAATATGTTCATACAGCTGATGATATTTTCAAATGTTACTTCAATCACATTAACGTACCTAGTTGTCTAGTCAAGATTAAACATGCCATGCAACCTTCTTCAACCATAATGCCAGACACGTCTCTAAGCCTGGTGATTAAACTGGATCACCGATATCCGACTCCCAATTCGCCAGAGAAAAAGAAGTAATTAACTGAAATCATGGAAAAATCTAGTGAAATAAAGAGTATATGTAGGTGCCATTAGAATAATTGTACATGCAAACTTGGTGTGCTTACACTGCACTGGCATGCATATATTGGTGGCTTCACATTCCGGCACTTGGATGTCTTGATGTTTTGCATCTTACCAGATGAAACAAAACTAATGAAATAGAATTGGATTCTATATTAGAAAATGTCTTCTTTTCACGGCCTACCAGTCACCACTCACCACTAATAAGGAATTCACTTACTTTCAATCAGCTAAGCAATTACGGGCTTCACTTCTTTGATAGATCACGTCTAGGTTGGCCGTGACTCCAGTTTCTTATCTTGGCCGGTGCTCACGGCTAGGCAAACTATTTCGCCCATCTCAACAAAGCTTTATCGACGGGCACCAATGCGATCTGGATGAGTTCACATGACCTGAAAAACCTCGCCGGTAATATACCCTAGCTTGTGCTTGCCATAAATTCTGTTGCCACTGTCATCCACGGCGAGGGTGAGAAGGCTAGAAAATCTGTCCACTCATATCGCTTACCTACAGCGATGACCTACGTCAGAAGAAAATCTCGTCCCTTCTAGGATCAAGGGAAGGAGACCTTGGCCGTCACCACAAAACTAATTGATAATGTTTTTATTCACAATGTTATTTTAGGTCATTAGGGAGATAATTCTGTGTGCTACGATTTGTTTTTCCAAACCGTGTCCTACGATATTTTTTTCCTAAATAAATTTCCTAATGGTGACACGTGTAGTAGGGCTACTTTGGGATAATTCTTTTGTAGTGGCAGAGGTGGGTAATTTACATCATATTGAATCTAATGGCTAAAATTTGTTAGGTATACAATTTGATGGCTAGATGTTTTGTTTTATTGTGAGAATTTCTAGGAATTTTATCCGATTAACGTGAAGGCCCCAAAAGGAGCCTCCAATTAGTAAATATAATATGTTCCGCCAGTCCCATGGCGGCCATTGCCACTTCATTGATGTCGTAGATTTCCTCTCTGTTTCATGACCTGCTATAGCCATGAGGTAGAAACAACTCTCTATTGCCTATTCAATTTCGAATCACATTTGATTAGGAGACTTCCCATGACGCCCATCGTTTCTTGAACACTAGAGCCACCACATACCACATAAATCGGTCTGCACAAATGGAGTCCTCGTCCCAATCCCAATGCACGCATGTTTCTGTCGCCACTAGGGGCATGTAGGATCAGGTGTCGATCGACACAACGGGTGACGATCGGCACATATGCCCCTGTTCCTTGTTTCATGTCTCTGCGTTGCATGTCGCTTGTATCTCTGATTCTTCTGCCTTTTTCAGAGAATCCTGTAGCTTTAACACGTCCAAAGGGTCTTGTCGTACTCGAGTGCCGTCGGCACATGGTCCCTTTTGTGCAGGTTCTTCTGTTTTTCCCATAGATAATCAGGTCCCTATTTTTTCTGCAACATGCAAAGAACAAAACGTTGGATGCCCTAGATAAAGAACAAAATGTTGGATGCCTTTGGTTGCTTCTGCCGATCGGCACCAAGGTTGCACCGATTGGCACAAGGTGTATACTTGTCCAACTTTGATCTGCCATCTACATATTTAATGCACTAAACTCTAGAATGTCTTTTCAGCGAATTGTATTGATGTAGGCCTTCGTCTTCAGCAAGATATCTTGATATATGTGCATAAAACCATAGAGATAGTGCAATGGCTCGACGAGAAACTCATATCAGTTGTGGTCAGGGAATAGGTAACGCCAACAAAGACATATAGGTTCAAAGGATATCCATGCGAAGTTTGCACATAATCTAGTGTAGAATATGCAATGCACGAATAGAAAGGCTTGAAAACAAGTGGAAGATACGCAAACAAAATGACCAGCTTAAAACTCTCCAACCAAAAGAAAGACACTTAATCTGAATAAAAATGTGGATTGCATAACCTATGTTCATAATGTTCTCAATATGGCTGTGGTAGGTAGTGATCATGATAGAAGACAATCGATTCAAGGTATAGAGACATGTAATAGTGAACCATAGTGATCACTAATACACTAATTAAGTAATCTCGTAATTGTATATTGTGATCACTAGATTGCTTTGCTGATATATCAAAAGTTTGTGGGGGTTTGGGTCCTTGACTCGTTAGATCGTGGCCAGAGAAAGTACAAGGATTTTTTTAATGTCCTAGACGAGTAAGTTCAAGACTTTGATTAACATATAGTCTTTATGATATCCTATTATGTTTTTAACACGTAACAATTTTTGGCTTTACTTAACAATGCATATCATTATATCAATACTATATCGAGCTTATTGGTGAGGGACACCCTAAACGGAGGAAGGCAATGGCACACAAAACAAAATTCCCGATACTATTATTGAATTATGCTACATTTTATTTGATATTATTCATGTCTTCATGTGATGTATCTTATGATTCTACTTTGTTTAAAACAATATGCAAAACAGCCTCCTGGGAATGTGTATTGTGGCTAGTTCGTGTGTAGTTACATATCCGCTAACAAGGGGACCTACACTACTTTCCCTATGGAAGATTCTCCCGTCTAGAGAAATGTAAGTATAGAAGATTTTGTTTCACATTTTGCTATATTTATTTATTTACCTAGCAAATGTAATAGTCCAAGTTCGTAATCAAATGAACCTTGCATTTGAATTTGGAATAGAATAAAAAATTAAGAAAAGTTCGAATCAATATCTTTGAATTTCGCGTCATGGGTCGAATTCTGTCGGATCCCGTCACCTCTTTATGTTTTCCGTGGCCCAACAGGAACCAAACCAGCCCCCTAGCCCAAACCCGTGAGCTACAGTATTCGTCTACCTGCCACCGCGCTCTCTGCTGCTCGTTCGCACGACGCCGACGTCGATGCCACGCAGCGCGATCCCCTTCTCCCGCCCAAGCTCCCACCAACCCCTACTTCCCTACAAAACCCACGGAGTCCGCTGCCACCCCCTAGAACCACCCCATGCTGCCTTGTGGCGCTAAACCCCTAAACCCTGGCCCTTGGTCGCCGCCCTGCCATTGCTGCCGATGTGAAGGTCGACCGTTGGTGAGTCCCGCCTAGTTGTTCTTCCTGTGTTGCTGAAACCTGTGAGCCTAAGCTTTCTCCGTTCTGTGCAGGCGAGAGAGTAAGCCAGCTGATCGAAGCCTCTACCTGCCTCCGTCTTCGCCATGGTTCATCCTCCATGGTGAGCTTGTCTCCCTTCCTTGTTTCGTTCCGAGTTCCCCGTGGGATGCCCTACCTCCTGCCTTGAGCTGGTCCTGGTTTGACCCTTGTAGCCCCGGATCACACCGAGCGTGGTCATCGCCCGGCTCTGCGCATCGTCCGCCGCTGTCAACGCCATCCGCAAGCTCATCACGTCCGAGGTTCGCCATCGACTCCAAGGCCTCTAGCAGACCCACGGTGAGCTAGCGCATCGAATTCCTAGCCTTTCCCCTTGAATTCTGGTCGTCCGGTGCTAAATCGTCGTCTTCTGCCGCTGCCGACCATGGCCGCCATGTACTGGCAGTACATATAGCTGATATTAGATGATACCCCATGCGTTGCCACAACACATTATATAATATGAAGGAAAAAAAACTTCACATACACCCAAAAAAGAAAGTAAATAGAGACGAGAAAAGACATAAGAATAAAATATGGAGTAGTAATGGAGGTATTTGGAGGCAGTAGTTTCTTTACCTTAATTTGTGATGATCGAATAACATGAAGTGACATGATGATATTGATGTATGGATGGATAGGTGGGAGTCGAGGTGATAATCGGTAGTGCTAACTTTCTAGATGGCATGGCAGATATTTGAAAAGTTCAAAATAGCTCCTAAGCACCAACATTCAATCTTTATCTAATTGTTAAAATTGTTTGAGATGATGTGGCGCAACGTGAAGCTAGAGAAGTAGCATTGAATGACTCTTAGTGGGTTAGAGATGATGTGGCGCAACATGGAGCTAAAGAAATAGTATTAAATGACTCTTAGTGGGTTGCATCTTTTATATATAAGTAGATAACGATATTAGACCGAGTCTCGGTGGGAGTTTCATTAGCAATAAATAAGGTGCCACATAAGCAAAAGAGACCGTTTCATACATCAAACTAAATCTTCAAATCTGATGTGGCACTCTTGGAAACAGTGAGATGAAACTTTGCATTGAGACCGGCCTTATGATCCGAAGTTGAGACCTACAACCTTGAACAATATATTAAAAACTAAAGTTGCCTAGGTCATTATGAGAGGGATAACTAACTGACCACATATTGTAGGTGTAGAAATGATACATATCTCTACTCCTTAATAAGTTTGATGGAGACGTCCACAACGTACTCCCGTACGCTCACAACCAATAGGATCAAGTGGTGTTGGTTGTGGAGTCGTGGACACACTCGGACACGGCATTGATGGCGTTGCATGCCGTACGCTACGTCCCTACATCCCGATCGGTTACTTCATACGTCGATTCATTTCCTATTTGGGTTCATATCCTAATCGGAAATCGATTCCAACCAATAGGATCAAGTGGTGTTGGCTGCGGAGTCGTGGACACACTCGGACACGGCATTGATGGCGTTGCGTGCGGTACGCTACGTCCCTACATCCCGATCGGTTACTTCGTACGTCAATTCATTTGCTATTTGGGTACTGTCGGTGTGTGAGCACACCTCCAAATGGGGGCCTGTCAAGGCTCCCTTCGGATAGGCTCGGGAAGAACGGATCTGCTCGTGCTTAGCGCGGATGATTCAAGCGAGCAAGAACACGGAGGAATTACCCGAGGTTCGGGCCGCAATGGATGCGTAATACCCTACGTCCCGCTTGTGTGTGTGTATTCGAATGCTGTCCGTCTCTTACATGGGAGTCCCCCCTCATTTTATAGGGTAAGGAGAGAAGTACCGTACAAGTACCCGGGGAGTACCCGGACGTCCTGTGGGGGTCCGGTCCTTCCCGGGATATCCCGACACGATCCCGACAAAATCCGTTGCGATCTCTTCTCCTCGATTCGGGCTCCAAGCCTCTTCCATCTTATTGGTCGAGAGCCCTCCCGGCGCTGTAGCAGCGCGACTTCTCGAGACGCGGCGCATGGGGAAGACGCGCGCACGTCCTGTCGGGCTGCGACGTCGCCGCGAGCACTCGAGTGCTGCATTTACTCCGGGTGGTTGGGGCGCCGGAGGAAGCTACCGGGAAGCTTCGTTCTCCCCGACGCTCCCGCTCCTCCGACCTTCACGGGCCTCGTGGGGCTTCGTGGGCCTTGAGGACTTCCTCATCCCGCAGCCGCCGTCTTCGTCCGTGGGCCGAGAAACAGCCCATGCCCGGTTAGGGGGACCCCCGATCCCCCTACACCGACAGGAGGCCCCGGCCCCGGTCGCCGACCCGCGGGGTCGGAGCAGGGATTGGGGCCACCCGTCGGCGCCCGGTGCCGTCCGGGTTACTCCGAGGCGCGGCTCTTAAGGGGTGGTGCCGCTTGGGCTGCCGAGGCACGACCGCCCCGAGACGTCGCGTCGCTTCGGTTCGCGTGCGGTAGGCCCGCCTGGCGCCTACGCTTAAGTACGGGGACGGCCGGTTGCCCAGGGCACGTCTCCCACTTCGCCTTTCGCCTCCCCGTCTCCTCAACTTCTCTCTCGCTGCTGCGCTCCCTTTCGCTTTCTTCTCCGCCGATCCGCGCCGCCGCTTTCGCCGCCGTCGTCCCCTGCTGCTAGGATGGCCCGCGGAAAGTCCCCCCGCCGCGGTGGTTCGCGCACGCACTCGCCGTCGGCGGATGCGCCGCCAACGGTGCGGTTGCCCGACCCTCGGGTCGAGATGACGCGTCTTTCACCATTCCTTCCGGTGGATGGTGATAAGGGCGTCCGCGTTGGGGGCCCCGCCGCCGCCGACCGGCGGACTAGAAATCCTTCATTTCCTGTCTTTCGTCGTCGCCGGCGCCGTTCCCCCGCCTTCTCGGACTTCTTCCTGGAGGTGCTTCGGGCATACGGGATCCGCATGGTGCACCTTACGCCGAATGCGGTCGCGGCGCTGGCCGTGTTCGCTCATCCGTGCGAAGGATTCGTGGGGGTGCAGCCGTGCTTCCCCATCTTCCAACGCTACTTCAAGATGACGCTCACCAACGCCGCGGAGGTGATCGGATGCGTTCGGGCTGACCGTCCGGGCCGACAGCGGGTACATCGAGTACTCGCCTAGCAGCAAGGTGGAGGGGTGAAAGAAGGCCCGGTTCGTAGTGCCGTACGAGAAGGACTTCCGCCGCCTCCGTGTCCCGCCGGTCCCGGCCCAACACTTGACCATCCGGGATTCCGTGCCCCGTCTTCCCGATGGCATGATGCCGGTGGTCGACCGGATCGCGGCGCTCGCCGCGGGCTGGCCTCGACTTCGCGCGGGGTGGTGCATGACTTCCTCGAGCGCAACATCGCGCCCTTCGCCGGAGATCGCTCCCGTCATGGCTGTACCGGGACTTCAACTCGCCGGCCGCACCCGTACGGGGGCGGGCTCGGATCTGCCCGACGCCTCGAAGCGGTTCGCCTACTCCACGCTGACCGGAAAGAAGTGGCCCGCCTCCTTCGCGTACCCGGAGGGTGCCGGGCCTCTTCATCGGTCGGCGAACAAACGCGCCATCCTCGACAGCATGCCCCGGCCGGGACCGCTTGGGTTCCTCGACGCGGTCCCGGCTCCTACTCCCGGCCTCCGGGTACCCGGAGTCACACCTTCCTCCGCCCGGGCGCGGCGGCCACCCCCGGGGGTGCCTCCGGAGCTCCGGGTGGCAGCCCTGGCGCTGCGAGGCCGGCCTCGAGTGCGCGGGACAAGGGCAAGGAGAAAAGGCCGAAGGGGATGTCAAGATCTCCATAGGAGAAGCCCCTGCAGCCGTGCCGGCGCAAGCGGCCGGGTGGTCGCGCGACGGGTAGGAAGCTTCTCTCTCTGTTTTGCTTAAGTCGCGCGCTTGGTACACCTGTGTTTTGTTCTCACCGTATGCCGACGGCTGCAAAACGCGTTCCGATTTGTTTTGTTCGTAGGAGTGTCCGGATTGAGCTGGACCCGGACCTGGTCCCTCCGAACCCCAAGGTCTCCGGTGCCCCGCGCCGAACCCGGAAGCCGGTCCCGCCGCCGTTGCGGCTCCGGCGGCCGGAGCGGAGGCCGGCGCGGGAGAAGCAACGGGTGCCCCCGAGGAGACGGCTGCGGGTGCCCCCGAAGAGGAAGTCGCGGACACTCCCGAGGAGGTGGCCGCGGGTGCCGCCGAAGAGGAGGCCGCGGGTGCCTCCGCCGGAGATGACCTTGGCCGGGTGTCACCTCAACCGGGCGGGAACGTGCCGGATGCGCCGGCGGAGGGAGTGGCCGCTTTCTCAATTGGCGCTGCCGGCGCCCGCCACGGTCTTCCACTCCCCGGCCGGGTGCCGCGCCGCCGGTCCTATAGTGCTCGGAGGGGAATGATTCCCTCCACGCGTCTAGTCGGAGCCGGGAGCGGTGGCTTGCGGAGATGCTTCGTCGACCGCTGCCGCCGGTAGGGGCCGTGGGCGCGCCGGACGCGGCCGGAGCGCATCGCCTCCGAGTCGCTCGGGCGGCCCGGGACGCCACAAGATTGGCGATATGCTTGGGGAGGTCACCCGGTCGTTCCTTGCCATGAAGGCGGCCGTGGAGGAGACGGATGCGTCCCCGGAGGATCGCGAGGCCGCGGTGGCTGAACACGAGGCGGAGGTGCCGGAGGCCCGGAGGGCCACGGAGACGGCGGTGAAGCTGGCCCGGCAGCGAGCATCGGCGCCGCATGGAGGAAGTCCAGCGTGAGCTGGACCAAGCTGCCGGCATTGCCGATCAGGCCGGTGAGAAGCTGCGGGACGCGGAGGCGAAGCTCCGCGCCGCCATTGACCGCGAAGATGATAGCATCAACCGCCTTCGTGGCGTCTTGGAGCGGGAACGTGTCTGCGCAGCCTCCGCGGCGCGCAGGCTGGAGGAGGCGGAGGCCGACATGGCGCTTCGCGAGGCGGCCGTGACGCGCCGCGAGGCGACCGCGGCGGCTCGTGAGGAGGAGGCTGAAGGAGCGCGCCGGTGCGCTTGCCCTCCGGGAGGCTGCGCCGGGCGAACGGGAGCGGGCTGTCGGAGCGGCCGAGGCGAAGCTCCAATGCTTCGGCCGACTCCGTGGCCTCCCAAGAGGTGGGGTTGAGGCAGCGCGAGGACGCCCTTGCTACCCGGGAGGAGCAGGTCCGGCTTCGTGGAAACGAGGCCGCCGTTCAGAAAGGAGGCCTTGGAGACGGAGGCGGCCCGTCTTGCTCGGACCGAGGAGCAGGTCCGCGGTATCGCCGGTGGGTTGGCGCACCGCGTGCGCGAGGAGACTCTCGCGGAGGCCCGGAAGGACTTCGCCGTCGAGCTCAAAGTGGTGGAGAAGAGCCGGGACGACTACCGCCGACGCGTCGAGCGGTTGGAGGCCCGGGTGAAGAAGTCGGGTCACGACCCTTCTCGCTGCGGCCGATGGCGACGACCTCCGGCGGCAGCTTGCGGAGGCGCTGTCCCAGCTCGAGGATTCCGAGGTTCGAGCGCGTTGAGCTGAGCGAGCGGGTGACGGAGCTGGTTTCGGCGGCGCGGTCGCAGGCTGAGATCGCCGCCGAGGTGCACCGGCGGTCTCGTCGCGCGCTGTTCGAGGTGGGCCTGCCCCGTCTTCCTGAGCCCCTCGACCGCGGTGCGGCCGGGTACGCATTCGCCATGCGGGGGTGGTTGACTCTCCGGGCGGCCCGAAGGCCCGGGTGGCGGAGCTCGCTGGAGGAGGAAGGGCGGCAAACCATAGCCGCGGCCCCGGAGGAGGTGCCGGCGAACGCCCGGTGCTGGTGCCCGGGTTCCCGCTCCTCGGCCGTGGTGAATGGCGATGTCCCCGCGGGGGAGCACGCCGCGGCTAAGGCGCAGGCTCGTGCCGTCTCTCGTGCCTTCGCCGAAAGCTTCAAGCGGGGCTAAGCGCCCGCTTCCTCCACCTCGCGAGTGGTCTTTTGGCGCCTGTGCCCTTTTTATTTTTTATTAAACCTGTTTTTCTGTATGCAAGACAAGTTAAGTTTAAATCTCGGTGTTGATGAAAAGCTTAAGCCCGTTGTTCCCCTTCCGTTAGGTGCGATTGTCGCCGTGCGTCACTCGAGTCGTGGGCCGTTCGGTACTTCGTAGTTACGCTTAGAGCGCGACTTCGGCGTCCGAGCCTTGACCAAACGTGACGCCTTCCGGCTTCCGCCTAAGTCATAGGCCTTTCTTACCCATCGAGGCAAGCGAGGACTTTGGCATATACAACAACGATCCTGCGAGAAGTAGGGAAAGAAGCGACTAGGCGCTGTTTTTATTCAAAACACGTTAGTACAGGTGCCGTGGCGATGGGACTTCCGGGTACTACCCGGGACCATTGGCTACCGAATATTCTAAGGGTAGAATTTCTTTAGGTGCTCAATGTTCCAAGCGCTTGGTTCCGGGTACCCGTCCTCCGACTCCAGACGAACGGATCCCGTGCGGGTGACGCGCAGTGACGACGAAGGGCCCTTCCCACATGGGAGTTAGCTTATCCTTGCCTTCACGCGTCACGCGTATGGTGATAGCGGCGCAAGCCCTGGAGGTACGTCGCGCTCGCAGTAGTACTCGTCGTCTTGCCTCCTCGAGGAGGTCAATGTCGTCGTGCCGCCGGGTGCTTTGGTCGGCTTCGTCAAACGCGGCGACTCGGGGGCCATTGAACAGGATCTCCGTGGGTAGTACCGCCTCCGCACCGTACACGAGGAAGAAAGGCGTTTCGCCTCGTGGCTCGACTCGCTGTGGTGCGCAGGGACCAAAGCACGGATTGGATCTCTGTTACCCACTTGGAGCCTTTCTTCTTCAACGGATCAAATGATCTTGTTTTCGGACCCTTGAGGATTTCTCCGTTGGCGCGTTCGACTTGGCCGTTGCTTTGTGGGTGGGCTCTTGAGGCGAAGCAGCCGGGTGCCGAGGGAATCGCAGTACGCTGCGAATGCGTGGCTCGTGAACCGGGTCCCGTTGTCCGTGATAATCCGCTGCGACACACCGAATCTTGCAATGACGTTCTTCATGAATCCGACCGCCGAGTTTTGGTCTATCTTTGTCACCGCCTCGCCTTCCACCCACTTCGTGAACTTGTCGATGGCCATATATAGCCACCCGTACCCACCCGGGCAGTCGAAAATGGCCCTACAATGTCCAAACCCCAAACCGCGAACGGCCGGGATAAGGGAATTGTTTGAAGGGCTTGAGCGGGCGGATGCGTCCGCTTGGCGTGAAACCGGCATGCCTTGCATTGTTGCACCAGCCTGGTGGCGTCTCGGAGGGCCGTCGGCCGGTAGTAACCCTGCCAAAAGGCTTTCTCGACCAGCGTGTGGGGAGCGTGGTGGCTGCCGCACTCGCCCTCGTGGATCTCAACGAGTATGTCGTTGCCTTCTTCCGTCTTCACGCACTTCGGCGAGAACGCCATTGGCACCGCGCTTGTACAGCCTCGCCATCAACAACGGCGTATCGCTTGGCTTGGCGGGCTAGGGCGTTCCGCGTCCGTGTCGTCTTCCGGAAGGATGTCGTCACGCAGGTATCCGAGGATGTCGTCCATCCAACGAGCGTCCCGCGGCTCGCCGGCAAGCGCTTCTTCGCTATTCTGCGTGTGCCGCAGATCCTGCGGGTGCGCCGCGCTTTGTTGTTGCTCGTCCGGAGCTCGGTCGGCGTCGGAGGCCGAAGGGGATGTCAAGATCTCCATGAACGTCCCGGTGGAATTGGAGCTCGAGTGGAGGCCACCCGGGACAGTTCGTCGGCAATATGATTGTTGCCCCTAGGTACGTGAAGCACCTCAAGACCGTTGAACTTCTTTTCCATCCGCCCGACCGCCGCGAGGTATGCGGCCATCTGCGGGTCGTTGCACCGGTACTCCTTGGATACTTGGTTGACGACAAGTTGCGAATCCCCTTGGCGAGGAGGCGCGTGACACCGAGGTCGGCCGCAATCCGCAACCCCGCCAGGAGAGCTTCGTACTCCGCCATGTTGTTGGTGCACCCGAAGTGTAGCTGGACCGCATAGCGCAGCTCATCGCCGGTTGGCGACAGCAGCAGCACCCCGCTCCTGCACCGTTGAGGGTGAGGGAACCATCGAAGAACATCGTCCGGTGGTCGCCGGGTGCGTTGTACCGCTGCACCCGGTGCCGAGCTCTTCACGCTCGATCTCCGGGGTGGGCGTCCACTCGGCGATGAACTCGGCTAGAGCCCGGCTCTTGATGATGTGTGTGCTCGAGGAAGGACAAGTCGAACTCCCCAGCTCCACGGCCCACTTGGCCACTCGCCCGGCCGCCTCTCTGTTGCGCGAGTATGGTCTCCGGCGGTGCCGTCGTTACCACCCGGACGGGGTGGCCTTGGAAGTAATGCCGTAGCTTCCGGGATGCGACAAGTACTGTGTAGAGCATCTTCCGGTACCGAGGGTACCGTGTCTTGGCGTCCCGCGAACTTCGCCGATGAAGTACACCGGGCGTCGGATGTGCGGCGTGTAGGATTCGGATTCTAGGGAAGCGGGCCCAAGCTCGCTCTCGCTCGTTGTGGCAACCCGGGCCGGAGCCCCGGGTGATGCGGCGATGACGTGGTGCCGACGTCGGGGGTAGCGGGAGCGGATCCCACCCCGCCCATGATGCGAGACGTGGTCGGAGCCGGAGCCCCGGGTGGGGTGGGATCAACGCGCCCATCCTTGCTTTTCCGGTCGTGGCCCCCGCTCGCCCAAATCATGCGACGAGGTCGGAGCCGGAGCCCCGGGTGAAGCTCGGGTGCCACACCGTTTGCAGGAGTCGTCGCGCCGGGGACCGCCCGAGTGCCCCACCCGGCAGGCCGGAGCGGCCGCATCACATGCCATGTTGTGAGTGGGAGCGTCCGTAGCCCCCGGGTGCTCCAATGCCTCGCGAGCTGGTCGCAGACGGAGCCCCCGGGTCTGTTTGGGCTGCCGCCTTCGAGCCGTCGAGGCACCCGCGTTTGCTGGTTCGCCGAGAACCGCGAGGCGCCCGCTCCAGCCCGCTCGACCACCGGAGCCGCACCGACCACTTGCGGGTTAGCCGCTATGTACAGGAGCGAGTGGTTCACCCGGTTCCGGGCGACTAGAACGGGCGCGGAGGACAGGTAGCGCTTGAGGTCTTGTAAGCTTCATCGCCTTCCCGGTCCACTCGAATTTGTCCGTCCTCTTCATCAGCTTGAACAGGGGGAGAGCGCGTTCACCTAGGCGCGAGATGAATCGGCCAAGGGCCGCCATGCTCCCGGCCAGGCGTTGCACGTCCTTGAGTCGCCTTGGGGGCGGATTTCTTCGATGGCCCGGATTTTCTCGGGGTTTGCTTCGATCCCGCGGTGCGAGACCAGGAAGCCGAGTAGCTTCCCCGCCGGTACGCTCGAAGACGCACTTCTCCGGTTGAGCTTCACCCGGTTGCGGCGCAGATTGGAGAAGGTCTCCTCTAAGTCGAACAGAGAGACGGTGCCTTGCGGCTCTTAATGACCAGGTCGTCCACATACGCCTCCACGTTCCTCCCGATTTGCGAGTCCAGGGTTAGGCGCATGGCTCGTTGGAACGTGGGGTCTGCGTTTTTGAGACCGAAAGGCATGCTCACGTAGCAAAAGCTCCCTGCGGGAGTTATAAAGCGAGTCTTCTCCTCGTCCTCCTTAGCCATACAGATTTGGTGGTACCCGGAGTACGCATCCAACATGCAAAGCAGGTCGCAGCCTGCGGTGGAGTCTACTACGTAATCTATCCGGGGCAACGGAAACGGGTCCTTCGGGCACGCCTTGTTCAGGTCGGTGTAGTCCACGCACATCCGCATCTTGCCGTTATTCTTGGGCACGACCACCGGGTTGGCGAGCCACGTCGGGTGCGTGACTTCCCGGATGAACTTGGCCTCCGTAAGCCTCTTGACTTCGCCCGGATGAAGTCTTCGCGCTCGGGGGCTTGGCGCCTCGCCCGCCGCTTCACGGGTCTCGCGGCGGGGTCGACCTTGAGTTGGTGCTCAATCACCCTCCTAGGTATGCCCGGCATGTCCGAAGGATGCCGGGCAAAGATGTCGCTGTTTGCTTGGAGGAAGGTGATGAGCGTGAGCTCTTATTTCGGGTCGAGGTCGCCCCGATGGTGGTGGTCTTGTCCTCCGAGCCCCCAAGTGAGATCTTCTTGGTAGACACTTCCCCGGTGCCAAAGCTTCGCCCGCTTGGAGCCGGATTGCGTAGCGGGCCTCTCTCGGGGTGCCGCGCGCCCTCTTCCCGCCGGTGTTCTCTTCTGCCGCCATCTCGGCCGCCAAGATGTCCTCGAGGCAAGCCATCGCCTTGACAGCTTCCGCCCTCTCCACGATGACGCCCTTCGGACCCGGCATCTTCGGCGTGAGGAACGCGTGGTTGCGGGATGGCCATGAACCGGTTTATGCCGGGTCTCCCAATGATGGCGTTGTAGGGGAGGCCGATGTTTGCGACGTCGAAGAGGAGCTTCTCCGTGCGGAAGTTGCTCCGGGTGCCGAAGGTGACCGGGAGCTCGATCCTGCCCAAGGGGCGGGAGCTACCCGGGAGCACACCGACGAAAGGCGCGAGGGCTGCAGCTCGGCACGCGCCCACTACAGGGAGTCGTAGACCTTCGGGGTGATGAGGTTGAGGCTCGCGCCTCCGTCGATGAGGGTGCGCCCCACCTTCTTGTTGCGGATGGTGGGCGACACGACCGGAGGGATCTTCCCCTTAGTATTATTCGGGCCCACCATGTCGCTCTTGTCGAAGGTGATGGGGACGTCCGCCCACCTCGGCAGGGGAGCCGTGGCCTTGCCCTCGGTGATTACGAGGACCTCGCGGCGGAAGCGCTTGGCCTCGCCTTTGGACGTGAAGCTCGAGGAGCCCCCGCTGATCACGGCGATGGAGTCGTCCGCACTCCGGTACGCCTCGACTTCCTCTTTCTCCCCTTCCTTCTCTTTCTCGGCCTTCTCGGCCGCCCGTCGCTCGTCGCGCCGCTTGATACTCGCCTCGGATGTAGCGGTACTCCAACCGGTCGTGGTCGTTGGTGCGGTGGAAGTAGCACGCGAATGTACCCGGGATTTAGCCGGCGACTTGCCGCACCCGCGGGAGGAGGTCGCCGCGCCCCCGGGGGACGGGCCTCCAGCCGCGGCCACCTCCTCCGCCCTACGCTTGCGCGCAAGGTTCTTCTTCCGCTTCTGGAGAGGGCGCCTCGGGCTTGAGGAGGCGGCACCCCCGGTTGGAGGGTCGTACCACGCCCGGGCTTCCTGGCGGCGGGTGCACCCATCGGCCAGCCTGGAAGAGGTCGGTGACCGTCTCCGGCCGGTGCACGCCCGGCTCGCCCAGGATGTCCTTGTCCCGACGCCGTGGCAGAGCGGGAGACCACGCGGGCGGGGTCGACGCGTGGGATGGTGTTGCGGACTTGACCGAAGCGCCGCATGAAGGCCCGCAGCGTTTCGCCCGGCTTCGGACGACGCGGTCCAGGTCGATCCGGCTCCCCGAGCGCTTCGATGTTCCCTGGAAGTTGGCCAGGAACTCCCGCACAGGCCGCGCCACGAGCTAATGGACTCGGCGCCGGGTTCATGAACCATGATCGGGCCGAGTCCTTGAGGGCCAAATGGAAGTAGTTGGCCATGATGTCCTCGGTACCGCCAGCCGCCTTGACGGCGGTGGAGTATATCTGCAGGAACTCGTCGGAGGGGCGGTGCCATCGTACCTCTCAGGAAGGTCCGGACGGAACTTGTTGGGCCACGTGACCCCGCGCAGCGCGTCGCGAGAGGCGGCACAGCCCCCAAGGAAAGAAGGGTCGAGCTCCGGGTCTTGCGCTTGGGGTGGCGTTCGGGAGGCGGCTCCGCCTCCGAGACGTCATCGTCGTGGGCGGAGGACCGCTCGCGCTCACGCCTCACGCTCGCGCGAGCGCTCGATGCCGACCCGAGCATCTTCTCCTCGCGGCGACGTTTGTTGAGGTTGTTGCGCAGGTCGCGGTGGCCCCGTCCTTGCGGTGAGTGGACGGTGAGCGAAGCCGCCGGTGGGCGTGTGTCCCGTGCCCGGTCGGCGCGGTGGTTACCGTCGACCGGCGGTGGTGGCGGCGGTTGGTGGGACGGGCCCGCCTGGCGCCTAGCTCTGCGCCGTGTCGAGGAGCCGGCCTACACTAGTGAGCCACTCCTTCGCTTGCTCTCCTCCCGCCGGCTCCTCCGACGGGTTGTTGAGCATGGTCTTCACGGCAGTTAAGGGGTCGTCCCCTTCTTCCTCCTGGAAGAGGCGACGAGCGGTGGCGCGCTCGGACGCTGGCGGCGTGGTAGCTTGGGCGCCACGGTCGGCGGCGGGCTGGTTCCCCGTCGCATGTCCAGCTGCCGCAGCTGCCGGCACGGTCGCCAGGGCCGGAACGCCCGCGCGGCGACGGTCGCGGTGTCGGCGCCCGTGGACGCCTGATCGGAGACGCTGTCTGCCGTTCGCGGCGTCTCCGAGGATCTCGTCCATGACCGTGCAGTAGGTCTTCGGTGCACGGCGAAATCTACGACCTCCCCCTTCCTAGCGCGCCAAATGTCGTGTGTGTGAGCACACCTCCAAATGGGGGCCTGTCAAGGCTCCCTTCGGATAGGCTCGGGGAAGAACGGATTTGCTCGTGCTTAGCGCGGATGATTCAAGCGAGCAAGAACACGGAGGAATTACCCGGGTTCGGGCCGCAATAGATGCGTAATGCCCTACGTCCTGCTTGTGTGTGTGTATTCGAATGCTGTCCGTCTCTTACATGGGAGTCCCCCTCCTTTTATAGGGTAAGAAGAGAAGTACTGTACAAGTACCCGGGGGGTACCCGGACGTCCTGTGGGGGTCCGGTCCTTCCTGGGATATCCCGACACGATCCTGACAAAATCCGTTGCGATCTCTTCTCCTCGATTCGGGCTCCAAGCCTCTTCCATCTTATTGGTCGAGAGCCCTCCCGGCGCTGTAGCAGCGCGACTTCCCGAGACGCGGCGCATGGGGAAGACGCGCGCACGTCCTGTCGGGCTGCGACGTCGCCGCAGGCACTCGAGTGCCGCATTAACTCCGGGTGGTTGGGGCGCCGGAGGAAGCTACCGGGAAGCTTCGTTCTCCCTGACGCTCCCGCTCCTCCGGCCTTCACGGGCCTCGTGGGGCTTCGTGGGCCTTGAGGACTTCCTCATCCCGCAGCCGCCGTCTTCGTCTCGTGGGCCGGAAACAGCCCATGCCCGGTTAGGGGGACCTCCGATCCCCCTACACCGACAGGTACATATCCTAGTCAGAAGATCGATTCT
>JAUNZO010001945.1:0-179163 GCA_031894775.1 Chloris gayana
AAGAGCCAACTGCAACCCTTCCGTTGCGACGACGGCCAGCAACGCCGCAACGGCTTGCGGTGGCCGCACTGTTTTGATTCATATCGTCGGCAGGAACTAATCTCGACGGGATCTTGAGCGATCTGGTTGGCTTGACAAGATTTTGGTTTCATGGAGAGCCGCCTAGGTTGAATCCAAGTCGCGGGCTACACAGAATCTGCAGAGCATGAGCAACTTCAGTGACCTCTTTCAGAAGAACAGTGCGTCCAAAAATTAGGGGACAGACACGGACGGAGTCAGCTCACGGGTGACGGCGAAAGATCGCTGCGTGTTTTCCTCGTTTCAGGATCCATCGCTCGCGGCTTACGCTTAACCACCGAACGCAGCAAGCAGGAAAAGGGGAGAGGGGGAGATGAAAACAAAGCACGTAGGTCCTTTTTTTCTATATTTGGCATGGAAAAAATCGTAGGCATTCAACCTGCCAGGATGAGAGCTAATGCCATAAAGCGTCTATCTGCAGTACAGGAGAGAATCCCAATCAACTCCCTGAACTCATGCCGTGAACACCGATAAAGTGGTGCATAGCTACTGAAATACTGCACACCAGTGCCAAACATGCATCTCCACATGCAAGCAGACAATTTTTGCGGGACTCAACATGGTTCAAAAAATTATACAGTGGGTGGCACGATGCTTGCTTAGCATACTGTTTATTGTTTGTACACAGCTTAATTTCCACCTCAAATCATGACAATTCTAGAATTAGTATTTTCATCTATAGACACAAAAATACTAGAGAGCAACCTCCTTGGAAAACTAGGGAGAACACTCAGATTCAAACTTATCGAGAATTCAAGACCCAGCCACAAAAACTTCAGCACAGCATTGGAGAGAAGTTTACTACTGCTAGCATCATTTTTCAGATATAGATGCCTACAAAAAAATAGAACAATGATTTAGAGTATAATGATTGCAGAATGATGAGGCACATAAATTGCAGATTAGACCAACTGGTTACTAGCAGAATAAATGTCATGATAGAACATAAAACGATGACAATCAGATTCTATCCATTCAAGACTGTAAGTATGCATCATATTTGCACGCGTGCAGAAAGGTCATGAAACAAAGATGAAATCGTCAATCTTCTTCCATGCAAAAAAGTAACTCATATCAGCCAATAATCAAGACAAGCCGAAGCAGGAGATTTTCAAACCATTCAAGGAGTTAATTGGTGGGTACAAAAAGAATACACATATAACTAGTAGCACCTGATTGATTCCTCTAATCCTCCCACAATGTGTAATTGTGTATACAACAGTGTTCAGTTTTTTCCAAGTGCCAAGCTTTATGTAAAAGTTTCATATATTCTGCTAACTTGATGAAACTAAAAGATTTTCAGATCTGCGAGACTACCTCTGATTAGGAATTGTTGACATTAGGCATCAGGGTAGTTCAGCGAATAGAAGCATACTAATGAAAATGTCATGATCAACGCTCATACGAATTGCAACCTGAATGTCAATAATATATATTTTTGAAGGGAGCAGCAGTGTCTAGAAACAATAAGCAACAATATCCTAGTAGCAACACAGGTTTTGACAATTAAAAATCTCACCCGTTTGAACACAACATGGCAGCTTTGATTGAAAGGTAATGATATTTTACCAATTCAAACTCCCGCAAAGAAAGATTTCCAAAAAAAAAAAACTCCAAAAGATTCAAGTTTTCATTTTATAGTTCGTCATTTGGAGATTAGAGGCCATTAATTAAGCAATAATCAGGTGGTAAAACTCCAAAACATAAGAATACAATGTTTTGAGCAATAGATTGCTGCATGACTTCATTGTGGCACATAATACTCAACAAAATCCCATTTCCATAAGCCAATGAAGGTGTGTCATACATAAGGATTAGGCATACAAGTAAATGGCATAGTAGCATATCAAATCAAGCCCAACACTACAGTACTACAGATGCAAATGAATTAGCATGAACGAATTAAAAGTTCATGTGACTAGACATCAGCACTATTATTATAAGGTGCAGATAAACTTGAAAAGTTAAAGAGCTGTAACAAGAAAATATTTTTCCTTTTGTCTTATGAAGTAAAATCAGTCAGCTGAAATTCCTTTGCAAGCTCTCAAGTGGGGCAATGAAATCAAAACGAACTAAGTCATAAATGTAATTGAATGCTTCTGAAAGATAAGAATTGAAGTAGAAAAAAGAATGATTGATGAAGACATCAAGCTCAGACACGTTTCTCTGATCTGATTATAACAGCACAATAAGAAACTTAAATGCTGTAAACGAATCCAGGAATTAAAGAGAGTAATAGATCACAAGTATGAAGGGAAAAACTATAACTGATGATTGCTGCAGAGGTTATGTAAACTGTATAAGGATACATAAAAGGATACTGCTGAACGCTACAAACCAGATGCCTGTGTTGTTTATCTACTGCAAGATAATATGAAACAGCAGTGTAAAAACATGTGTCGACTACTTGAAGAACAAAAAACATTATAGGTATAAGGTAACAAAGCATACCTGACACAAAAGGATAAATGGAATCTATTTCCCTTTAGCAATGGTCGTTACATCACTTTTTCCTTCAGTAATATCATAAAGCATGCTTGTTGGAGGGTCTTCATCAAAATATGCGCTTTGGGGATCATACCTATCCTTGAACTGCTCTTGAGTAACAGATACTAATTTATTTTGTTTCTGACTAGTTCTGCTTCTATCACTCTGTCCTCCTAACATGTGGTCATAGTCTGTGACTGAAGATCTTTGCGACCGTATTGAGCGGGCTGTATACTCACTTGATTGAAGATGGTAATCTGAGTCTTCTGAGACATCTTTCTTATGTTTATACGCATATTCCCTATCATTATTGGAGTTTCTCCGATGCCTCTTGCTCTCACGATGGTCAGCATAGCTCTGATCGATTTTGCTTTCTGATTCTTTAACCCATCTATTCTCATGATCAGATAAATTATGGCAACGGTTCGCACGAGTCTCGTATCTCAAGTTCTTGTAAGAATCCCTCTTGTCATGGCTCCTTGATGAGATTCTTCCCAAAGAATCGGCATGTTGTGAGTTCTCACGACTAGACGACCGAGAACCCAAAGCTGTCTTATCATATGATGAGCTACTTGTGGGATCAAAACTTCCTTGGTATGGTCCTTCATGAGAGTTATTATTAAGCATATTTTGTGCAGCCTCCTCAGGAGCTGCCACAAGACAGCCAATACCTCCTGCCTGTTTGATTTCCTCCATATGCTCATCAATTATGTCTCGTAATACCTTCAAAAGATAAAACAAACATCAGATCCCTAACTTGATCAAGGCAAGTAAGAGGCAACAGAATATAATGGAGGTTTTCATCAGGAATCTAGATGACCATAAATTCATAAAAAATTAACAAATGCAGAGCAGATAACCTAAAACTAGAAAATTCAGGGCATTAGAGAAATGAGACTTAATAAGATATATAAATACAAAATTAGTCTAGCCTACTTAAGTGGAGTGACAGGTTGTCCTGATTCATGTTAATTGTGTCTAAGATCACGCACATAAAAAAACCTTAAGGTTAATTAAAAGCCTCTGGAGGCGCCGGTGTGTAGTGGGGTTCTAAAGAGAGATGATAATGTGAAGTGAGGCATAGGTCGACCTAACCTGACTTGGGACGAGTCGGTTAAGAGGGACATGAAGGAGTGGAATATCTCTAAGGAACTAGCTATGGATAGGAGCGCTTGGAGACTAGCAATAGATGTGCCCGAACCGTGACCCTTTTTCTTTTTTCTTGCTTGCCCTTATCTCTACATTTTGTCTTGTGTTCTTTCTGGATCTCTCCTTTTCGTATTTCCTATGGGTTTCAACTCTAGCCTACCCCAACTTGCTTGGGATAAAAAGCTTTGTTGTTGTTGTTGTTGTTAATTAAAAGCAGACTAGAAACTTGCATCATGAAAAAAACTTCAGGTTACTTAAAGCAGATGAGGACAGGCCCTGGAGCAGTGGTAAAGCCATCCCACTGGTACCAGGAGACCTGGGTTCGACGCGCAGCCTCTCCGCTTGTGCCGGGATAAGGCTTGCCCGGGAGTTTTCCTCCCACCCCACATCACATGGGAGGTGCTTGCACTGGGGCCTGTCCTTTTTTTACTTAAAGCAGATGAGAAAATTACAGGATGATCAGCACATCAGACATTCTTTACAAATTTAGGATTCACCTCCGTTGGGTTTCGCTTTACTTTCTTGCCACGGTAAGACTGTCTTCTTCGCTTGTAATCTCGTTCTTCTGCTAACAGCTCCTCCTTTGTCTTGGCTTTACCAGATTCCTTTTCAGGAGATGAAAGAAAAAGTTAAGTAAATAAATTAAACCAAATATAACGTCTTGTAAGGAGATCAAAGTCTGGTAACCCGATTAGCGGAAACTTATGAAACTTCAACTCAATTTTTAAGTAAATCTATCTCCAAATCAGGAAGTGTGTAGATTTGGCAATACTCTTTGAGCAATGTATCATTTATGTCTATGAGTAAGTGTTGCTCAAATAGTAACAAAGAAAATAAGCACATTGAGCCAATATGAATAGTACATACAACATATTAAGATTGATAAATTACTGTTTTACTGCAGTATGACCCAAAACTTCCACTGATGAGGACTAGCCTCTACTACTTTCGTATGTAAAGATTCAGAAACAACTAAAACTTGAGATGTGTGTGCAGTATCTTGATTGATTGCACTTCTTACCTGGTTATCAACTCGACGAGATAGAATCCCATCATACTCCATAACAGCTCTAAAATGCGGTCGGTTTGATCTCTCCAGGTGGCCTCGCTCCAATGCTTTTGAATATTCAAATAATCTATGAAGAGAGCATGTACTAATCAACAGGAGTAGTTTTGACAACCAAGCAAACGTAATACTAACAAGTTAGGAAAGCAAATTTCTACGAATTGTTACTCGTAATCAGAGCTTAGCTTAGCTTTACATGCATATGGACATCATGTTTTGTACTAGTAAAGCATCTTCCTATCTGGGTCACATGATTCCAAGCCTACCATTGATATATGCACAGGACTGTAGTCTCCTTTCCTTCTTGAAGATGATAAAAAGTACTCAAAAACACACTCTAAATATTCTTTATACAAAATTTATAAAAAATATAGGTAGGCGGTTCCCCTGCTGACTTTGGTAAAAAAAATCAAATGTCTATGAAATGCGCTTTCTCAATGCAAAATACAGAATTGCATCTTTGAAGCGTGTATCATGTGTAACTGAGCAAAGTAGCGTCAGGATACTTCAGTGCAGAAAGAGACAGGCAAGTAAATATATACGTATACTCTTTATGGACTATTATTTGACATTGGCAACACCATTTCTTAATAAATCTAGTAAGTTCAAAGTTATGATAGTTCTATTTCTTATTCTGCACATATTGAACAAATATAAGCAGTCAGTATGAAGTAGCGTTTTCCATGAGAAAAGGGTGAGCAGCATTATGTCAGTACATCCAGTTAGTTTAACCAAGAGCTGGAGTCAAGAGCTTTAACATTGAAGTTTTCTATTTGGTATTTACCTTCTTTCATTGACAAACATCCTTACTATGCAAAAGGAGCATGTTCCCTAATCTTTCTTTCTTGCACAGTAGCATCACAAAGTATAACCATAACGTGTAATGCTGGATCAAGTTGATAAATAGAAGTTTAAGAAAGCATACAGCTGATATTTTGGAGGGCGTGGAGCTTGCAGTGCCTTGATCTTCTCCTCCATGGTGAACCTCTCATACAGCGCAGCGATGGCAGCAGCAACCTGGGACAGAGAAACAGGACCTCTCACGGCATCACTTCCTTTTTCATCAGCAGTTCCACCTGCTCCAGCTTGTCCCTTCCCGCTGCCACCAAAACCATTTCCTACACCACTAACTGTGATTGTCAAGCAATAGCCCATGCACAGCACCGCCTCCTTTGCTGCCGCAACTGCAAAGAGCCTCCCATTGCCCTCACCGTTCAAAATCCCGAGCTGTGCACCCAACCACGAGAAGCCCTCTGCGAGCCTCGGGCACTCAAACCTCACTGCCCTCGGGTCAAAACCCAACCCAACGTGGTCAACCCCTTTCCCCATCTGGTCCAGGAGGCACTGGGCCTCCGTTGCTGCCGCCTTCAGGCAGAGCAACACCAGCAACCAGATGTGGTCCTGCACCGCCGCATCGATAACGACTCCATACCTCGGCGAGCTCGCGAGCACCCATCGCCGCAGCTCCGCCTCCCACCATGGTGTAACGCCGAAGCGGAATGCGGCCACCACCCGGGCCGCAGAGTAGGAGTATGAACCGGGGAGGTGGGGCGCTCCGGCGCCCCAGAAGTCCAGTTCTCGGCGCAGGAGGCCGAGCTCCGACGGGAGGACGCGCGGATTTTGGGAGGCAGCTGGGGCAGTAGTGCTCTGGGACGAGGAGGAAGAGAAGTCTGCGCACTCGGCGGCGAGGAAAGCGGGGATGGAGCAGGAGTCGGGGACCGGGGTTGGTGTGGTGCGGACGACGGCGGGGCAGTCGGAGTAGGGTGCTGGGGCGAGCGGGAGGGGCAGGGTGACGGCGGAGGCCGGCGGCGGGAGAGGAGTTGTGGGCGGAGGAGATGGGATCGTGGCGAGCGAGGTGGAGGGCGGGGGTGGGAAGAGAGGGGATGGGAGGGCGGCGAGAGCGGAGTCGGCGGCGGAGAGGAGGGAGCGGAGATGGGCAAGGGTGGAGGCGAGATCGGGAGGCGGCGGCGGCGGCGGGTGTGGGTGATGAGGAGGGAAAGGCTGTGTCTCCATGCCAGCGTGGCGGAGAGGAAGGGCGGAGGGGGCGAGGCCAGGTATTGGAGTTGGGCGGTGGTGCTGCTGCCGTCGCTGGCCGGGCTCCGGCGGCGGACACGAATCGATGTGGGGCGTGAGCTTTCTTTTTGCGATGGTGATGGGCAGTGCTGGCCATCTGGGCCGTGCTTTTGGGCCGCCCGGTAGCCCGGAAAAAAGCACGGCCCAAACACAGCACGGCACGAATTAATTTTGGGTCGGGCCGGTACGACCCGAGTTGTCGTGCCGTGCTTGGGCCGAGGGGTGGCCCGAAGGGTGGCACGGGCACGGCCCGTTTAATCATGGGTCCGGCAAAGCACGAAATTGGCCCAGCAGATACGACCCAAAATAGTACGAACAAATATATATTTAGTTTCAATGTTGACATGTAGGCTGGAGTGCTTTCGGGGTTCAAATCGTGGGACAACCATGTATTTTCAGCTTCATTTTTAGTTACAAGTGCTAACGGGCTACCGTGCCTATCGGCCGGCCCGGCATGCCGTACATGTTCTCGTACATGTTCCGAGTCGTATTGTGGGCCGACGGCCTAGCACGTGGGCCGAAATGAATATCGTACCGTGCCGGCCCGAAACTAAACGGGTCGTGCTTTAACGGGCTCTGAGCCGTGCCGTGTCGGGCGGCCCATTTGGACAGGTATAGTGATGGGCTTGATTGGGCTTTTCTTTACACGCGGCTCTTTTATTTCTTTTTCTTCCTATAATACGGGAATTGAGATGGCATGGGCTAAATCGAAATTCGAATTTAGCGTTCAATGGAAAGAAACGAGTTACTCCCTTCGTCCCAAGATACTCCCTTCGTCTCTTAATATATAGCATTTTTGACTTTCAAGACATCTAGATGGATCATTCGCCATATTCAAAATATTTAAAAATATTTTGAATATGGCGAATCATCAAAGTTAATGTCTTTCAAGTAAAAACATTCTATATTGATCAAGAAAGGGAGTATTTGGCATTTTAGCTCCGGGCACGGAGATTAAAAGGAGGATGAATAAGGTCATTCTCAACGGATCTTTCATTTAATATTTATTAGATGACACATCAGTCAAAATAGGGACATGGCATGATATTAATTAGGATGAAAGGATGGTGACACTCTTTTCAAGGTTGATGAAAGAAGAATGAAAGGTGCATTGAGGCTCTTTTCCTTTCATATGCATAAAAATTCGGATCTTCATTGGTACACCTATACAATCATTTAATGTCTTATTTGGCCTATGAAAATGTGAAATGAAATAGTGCATTGAAATATATACTTTCATCTCATAAAACAAGACTAGTAAGTCGACGTGTCACATTTAGAAAACGTGAAATAAAATACCCTGAGAATGGTCTAAAGTAGTTGCGCAGTAAACAAAAAAGAAATGATAGAGATAGTTGTATTGGGAAAAAGAGAAAAGTGTCTCAAAAAGTGAGAATGTCAAATATTTTCAAAAAAATGAACGAGCTTAGAATGTTAAATATTTTGAAATGAAGAAAGTAATCAATAAGTTAATGATTGGTAAAAATACGCATGAAAATGATGACCATGACGAAAGACGTCATAAGGAGGAGAGGGATAACTATAGACAACTCTCGTCAGACCAAATCATTTAAGTCGTGGGTAACGCGCGACTGGCGTCGTCGTCTATCACACGTCCAACCGGCTGAAACGCGGCCCAACACCTTTTTCCTCCTCTGCTCCCTCGCCGTCTGCCCTGCCCGCCGCCCGCCTACCATCCGTGGCTTGCTACCTCGTCACCTTCCACTATTGTGTCGCCCACCTCCTTAAACCATGGTCACAGCAACCCGAACACAAAACATCTCCTCTCCTCTGTGATCATCAGCAGCACTAATTTATGCCGTTGCGCCACATCACCTGCACAGCCACCGCGGCCACCACCTCATCCTCCTCTCAAGCTCCACCTTATCCACTCTGGACAAGCGCGGGCCGATCACGCGAAAGCCCTTTAGAATCATTTACTCCGGTCGTTAGAATAATAGAATTGATTTTAATTTGAACTAGCTGTACAACATTATTTTTGGAACAGACGAGTATATTTTAATTTATAACATAGAACATTGAAACTCCACTAAGACTACAAAATTCAATATTGTTTTGGGATGACATCCGGTCATTGAGGGTTGAGGTTTGACCGCGACATCATTTCTGGAGCATGGAGCAGGAGGGACATGGAGGAACAGCTTCTCGCTAGTAGTACTCCGCTCAAGCATCAAGTGTAGAGAAGCCATGGAGCTTGTATGAGAGTGCCTATCTGGCCCACAATACCAATCCCTGTAAAATATCCTACGTATCTAAGAGGATTACTATTTTAACACTCTAAAGAAGTGGCTTCGCCACAATAGCATTAACATCATGGGTTTCATGAAAACTACACTCGAAACATCACCACATCTGTATTATAGCATTCTCTATTAGTTTATTTTTTTTTCATTTTCTTTTTTTATTTCCAACCACCCTTCCTAAGGCTGAAAGCCTCGGATCGGTGATTGGTGTTTGTTAGTCTTTTCTCTATCGCTCTGTCCTTCGAGCTGGAAACCGGAGGCCCAATGGCGCCGGCGGCCTACGCCGCCCGATCCACGTCGCCAACTTTCCCGCCCTCCAGCTACGGCAGCAGCGGCACCCTTGTGTGTCGCCCCGCCCCTCTCCTCGACCCCACGACGATGTAAGAAACGCAGGGGGTCGACGACCCTCTCACACCGATGGTGACGGCAACTACGAGGAGGCAGCCCGGTGTGCCCTGCGGCGACAAGTCGGGTTCGTGGACGGGCGCGACCTTGAGGGTGTCGTGGACAGCCGCGACGAGCGCGAGGTTGTGGCGACAGGCGGTGGGCACGGCCGGGCGAGCGCTCGTGACGCGCTCGCCGGATGCGAGGTAGAAGGCGACAAGCATGGAGGGAGGAGGCGACCGCTCGGCCACGGGCAGGCGCAGGTTGTTCTTTGCTCAATCGATGAGGGAGAAGAGAAGAGATAAAGGAGACAAAAAGGAAAATAAGAGAAAAAAGAGAAACGAAATTACGTAGGCCCTATACGAAACATAAAGGGTAGTTTAGTCAATTACAATAGTTGAAAATTAAAAATAAAATTATAGAGAATGCTATAGTACAGATATGGTCATGTTTAAAGCACGCTTTTGGTGAAGTCCACGATGTTAATGCAAATGTGGGGAAACCACTTCTTAATAGTACCAAAATAGAAATCCTCTCTACTTATGTGGTGCTGTGGTGCTCCTTCATGTGCTACCTTCAGTTGGGGCCACATGATGCAACGACGGACAAGACGAATGAGGACATGAGGTCGTGGTCGTGACCTCTTGCTGATTTTGTAGTTACACCCTCAACAAAATTCAGCATTGTCATTTCGATACAGATTGTAGTAGCATCAGATACGTTGTCAAAGGCCAAAAGAAAGTATTACCACTTTCTAGACGAATTTTTATTTTAAAATAATCATTATTAATCTAAAATTTTAAAAATAAACCGCCTCAAACTAAATTTTTAAGATCTAGCCGTTTTTGTCACGCCATATTGTATGGCGTGATTCTCGAATAAATCACGCCATATGAAATGGCGTGATTATGTCCACGTCATCGTCGACCGTCACGTCGAACGGGCGTAGATCGAAGTTGACCGAATCACGCCAATCTGTATAGCGCGATTGGACTATCAATCACGCCAAACCATCCAGCGTGATACGGACTTAGGGAATTTTCACACGACGCGGACGGAATCGAGCACAATTGAATCACGCCATATGATTTGGCGTGATTGATAAGGAATCACGCCAATTCATATGGCGTGATTCACCGTTCTCTCTCTTAAGTGTCGCTTTCAGCTGATGTCGGCTGACATCATCAAGTTATATTTTAAAAAAAAAACCGTAGACAGTACATATGATGTCCGTTTTGAATCCGTTTTCACCATTGTGTTCTACGCGACGAGACGAACAAAACTAGATCCCACTTGCATATGTTTTTTAAAAATATTTACAACTTAAATTTAAAAATATGTGTACTAGTAATTTAGGGTCTGAAAAAAAATATTTACAACTTAAATTTAAAAATATGTGTACTAGTAATTTAGGGTCTGAAAAAAATATTCGAAACATATGCAAGTGGGATCTAGTTTTGTTCGTCTCGTCGCGTAGAACACAATGGTGAAAACGGAATTCAAAACGGACATCATATGTACTGTCTACGGCTTTTAAAAAAATATGACTTGATGATGTCAGCTGACATCACTGAAAGTGACACTTAAGAGAGAACGGTGAATCACGTCATATGAATTGGCGTGATTCCTTATCAATCACGCCAAATCATATGGCGTGATTCAACCGTGTCTCGGTCTCGTCCGCGTCGTGTCAAAATTACCTAAGTCCGTATCACGACGGATGGTTTGGCGTGATTGATAGTCCAATCGCGCCATACAGATTGGCGTGATTCGAGTCAACCTAGTCTACGCCCGTTCCGACGTGGCGGTCGACGCTGACGTGGACATAATCACGACATTTCATATGGCGTCATTTATTCAGGAATCAGTCTAGATCTTGAAAATTTAGTTTAGGACGGTTTATTTTTAAAATTTTAAATTAATAATGATTATTTTAAAATAAAAATTCCTTTCTAGACCCCCAAAAAGCTTTCTGTACATTCATTGCGTAGCAAAACAATGTGCGTAAAAAGAGGGCTTAACAAGCTCAGGCATAATACTAGTAAATTCGCATCCTTCGAAACAAAACATTATGGGCTTGTTTGATGTGCAGCCAAACTTTGCCACACCACTAATAAGTTCAGCCACGCCGCCACAAGTTTGGCATAAAAAATAAACCAGAGGTCTCTTGAGTGAATGTGACATGGCATAAGTTTGTCAATGAAACAAACAATGACCAACAAAATTACTCCTGAAGTTCACTGAACTTTGTTGCACCTAACTCGTTGCGGTAGACATTAGAATAGCAAATTGATGTTGAAAACGAAGGATTTAAGGCCCAGCACAAAGAACAGTTAGACGATGTTGATGTTGACGAAACACAGTAACAGATCATTGACAATTCCCATGGATGACATATCAGAGGTAAAATGATGGGCAAATTCCTTCATTGCCACTGGGATAAACTTTAATCTTGAATTCACCACGAAAAAATTACTATCCCATAGCTGTCATTGAGGAGAAAAAATTAATCTCCTTCATGCCACCGCAGATCCATTCCAGCCAGAAGATGATATATTTGCCCTTTTGTCCATAGAGCAGGACAAGCCGTCTTCTTCCTCGCACCGCCGACCGGCCAGCCGCCATCTCGCCTTCCTCGACTTCTTACCCGTCTTCCGCTACATCAATAAGCCAAACTAGCACGATCTTGGTCTGGCCTTGACGCCCTACCTGAGCTCACCGCCCACGCACTGTCTCCTTGATGCCATCGCCCCCTACTACCGTGGACGCAAGTCGTGCCATGGTTGACATAACACGGACTTGAGCTCCTACGCAAATCAAAATATGAGTAGCGGGAATATGAGCTCAAATTTGGAGGAACAAGCTGAGCTGACTAAAATTTAGGGGCTACAAAGATCAAAACGAAAACATCAAATTCAACAAGACAATTGACAAATTGAATCATTTTGAGGATCCTAGAGAAGCAGCTCGATATTGCTTCGCCTATGGAGCTCCTGATTGCTTTGCCTACGTGAGTTCTCTAAGCCTATTGCTGCTCCTACTTGACACCGTCCGGACGACGTGAGTTCTCTAAGCCTATTGCTGCTCCTACTTGACACCGTCCGGACGACGGAGGTGTCGATGCCTTCGCGGCACAAGCCTGGCCACGCCACTTGCAACATGATCTATTGCTGCTCCGCTTGGAAGCTGCCCTGGCCACGCCACTTGCAACATGACCTATTGGAAGCTCTTTCCGACCGCACAAGCCAGCAGCGACTTCGGCACACACAGAGAACCCAGGACGATAACACAGGGGCAGTGTTGGCATTTCGAACTTTTTTATCCCTGGCATGAAGCTGAAATGGCACGTAAATGATAAAACTTTTGGTTCGCTGGCATCTACAGGATTCATCTTTTTTTCGGTGGTGGACAGGGGATTGATGTTTATGCGAGTAGCTCTGAAGGGATTCCACCTAAAATGAAATAGGCTAGCAAACCACTGGGAAGTAAACAAGTAACCTACATATCACGACAATACAACCACAGTTGAAAATTCTCAGTTCTTACAGGCTAATCCATTTTTAGAAAGTGGTGTTCAATAAGTCTGAAAATATGACATAGATGCACTTGAGACAGCTAAACAAAAACCCAGAGTCTATAGGCGAGTCCACCCTTTAAGCTGCAGCACCCTTGCCCTTCTTCTTCTGAAGCTTCCTCATGTAGAATTCAAGCTCCTTACCCTCAAGGATGTACCTGCAATATGTAAGATGTTTTCAAGTAGCTCCAGCAATACAAGAGGCATGCAACAGTAGCAGCAGGAATCTCATGCAACAATAATGCACCAGTCTAATTAGCTTCACAATTCATGTGCTAAGCAAACAAATGATGTATCGTACCCATCAGCACGGCCACACTGGCCAGGGCGAGAAGAAATGCACGCCAACAACCTTCCACTGCCAAATTGCTCCTCAATGTGCGGGTCAAGTGTACGTCCCTGCTGACGCTTCTCAAGTTTCCTCTGGACATGGTTGCTCTTCTTTGTTTCCTCAGCAGTAGCTTCAGCCTCTTGCCCCTGCATAAATGATCCACAAGAGAATCAAAACAACTGTTAGAACAGATGAGCTTTGATTGAACTATAGTGGTTATTTCCTACAAAATAGATTCTTATCTGAACGAGATTCCTAGAAAATCACACATCAGCAAAACATGCCACAATAAGCTAAGAACGTTTGAAAGATTGACTATAGAAAAAGAATTAAGTTGATGGCCATCTGTAAGAAACATGCGAAATTAAATAAATAAGAAAAAGAGTATATTGTATCTGCAAGAAACATGCTAAATTAAACAAAAATAAGAATGAAATAAAAAAGAAAGAAAAGCAGGATTTCACAGATGTACCTCTGCCACATCCTTCTTGGCAGCTGGGGCCTTCTTCTTCCTACCGATGTCAACACCATAGTGAGTGAGGTACCACTGCTTGAACGGGGCAGCATCAACTTGCACAATGGCACTCTTCACAAGGGTCTGAGTCCTGACAAGCTCATTGTTTGATGCATTGTAGACAACATCAAGGAGACGCGTCTTGCGGGTAACAGCCTCACTTCCCCATGAGTAGTTACCAGTATCCAAACGGAGAGCCCTCCACTTCACATTACCTCCACGAACACGAACCCTCCTGACTGTCTTGTTGCTTGATAGTTTGGTGTTGGCAGGCTGGCGGCCAAGCTCATACCTTCAAGACAAACAAATGGCAAAATTAACATATGAACTCCTGTAGATGCATATCAAAATAACCATCACCAAGTATATATAACGAATGTAAGGATGTACTTTTCCATGTAACGACATTTTATTCACAGAAGCAAAATATGAAACCAAGTACATTCTTTAATCAACAAACCTAACATATTTAACTGCTAAAACTTGTACAGACTAAATATAAACTTTCATAAGTTTCAAACTACAGATTTGTCAAAGGCTTTTTCTTAATTGCCACAGCAGATTAACATGGGGACCTGATGGAACAATGTACTGTTTTTTTCCTAACGAACAATGAGCTGTTAGGTCACTACAAAAGCGCGAAATGCATAAATGACAAGATGTCATCTCAAAGAAACCTGAACTCAAATCATGGACATAGTCGCATCCACAAAACAGTTCAAGGAAGGATCCGAATACTTAACACCTTCCACACCATTATAAATCAATCACTCGCCTAATCTACAGGCAGCACAACTGCAGGAATGTAAATGAAACAATAGAGGAGAGAAGACGCCATACTTTCGCTTCTTCCTCCACGCCTTCTGCTTGCCACCGGTGGCCCGGCGCTTGTGCATCGAGTCACGCGAGATACCTGCAGAACCACGGCAGCCGCGGTTAGCACCATTCACAGAGAACTGCCTCTAAGGCGGGAGGAAAGCAGAAGCTGCGAGAAGAGAAGCGGAGGACGGGCGGCTGCTCACCCATGGTGGCGGCGGTGGCCTGACTCGTCTGCTGCTCCGCCTCCTTCTCGTCCGCCTGCGCCGCCGCTGGTTTCTTTGGTCTCGCAGGGAAGAGGCGAGAGAAACCCTAGGGCCTCGGCTTAAATAAGGGGGCAGCCGCAGCTGAGGGTTACTTTAGACGTGTGGATGGGCCGATTGGACGGTGAAAATCAGGCTGGTGTCCATTCTTTGGATGACAAGGTCCAATGAGGCCCATCTTCTGATTCCTCCTTCCAGCCTACTATTTGCCATTCTTTGGAGAACCCCTGTTTGGTGTATCGGCAGCTTCTCTGCCTTTTGCCAAAAGCGCTGACTGGAGAACCACTTTAGACGTGTTAGTAATTAGTAATTTGTTCTTCTCAAAGAGAAAAATTAATGTAAGCCACTTTAAGCAAACTCTCAATTATCATTTGTTAGTAATTCCGAGACCAGAAAGAATTATTATCTTCAGTCACACCGAGTATCATGTCGTGCATGTTAACTCAATATATACAAATCTGAAAAAAAGAGAAAATGATGGGAATTTAAATTTTATAACAGAAAAAGTCACAAAATACATGCCATTTATAGCTGTCAAGAGCATGGATTGAAATCCCGGACTGTAGCGGGAAAAAATCCCGATGAAACCGGACGAGAATCCCGAGCTTTCCTGGCGAAATCCCGGATTGCTATAGTATCCAGGTCCATTTTCGTCCAGAATCCCGAAATCATGGTCGTCCCGGTCCGGACCGGGATTCTCGAAATCTGTGGAAACCGGCCGGATTCCGATCGGGATTTCAATCCATGGCCAAGAGCCCACCAGTCCACCACATCTAAAATCAAGTGGGATACAATTATACCAACGACAAGCAGCCCAACCACAAACAAGCAGGTTAACATCACCAATTTGCAAAGTTAAAATTATGATGGGTTTGCAAAATACCAGTTAACTAATGAGGAGGAAAACTATTTTTCTAAGTAACATGAGAAAGAAGTTCAAGGGAACCAGTTCGATTCACAAGTGTATCATTTGTTACATGTATTAAAGTTAGGAGAAAGTCCAAATGACTCCCCTCAAGTATAGCCAAAGTCTGGACAACCCCTAAACTATTGTTTACTTCAGTTTACCCATCAAAATAGTTTATTTAGTTCAATTCATCCTTTAATTGAACTTATCTTTTATGTTTCTCCATGCACAAGTGGAATATTAAGTCAAAATTTCATAGGTTAGTAGTTGGTATCACATTGCATGTCAAAAATTATATTTTTGAATTTTTGTCATTATTTTTCATACACTTTTGTATTAATACCATATCAATATACTATTAAATTTCATTATCTATCGAAATAATGATAAAAAATTCATAATGTATTTTTCTAACATGCGTTATAAAGTGTTCTAGCACCCTATAAAATTTTACCTCAAGACTCCACTCATGTGTGAAGAAACAAAAAAGATAAATTATGTTATGGGATAAAATGAACCAAATTGCACTATTTGAGGGGTAAACTGAACTAAACAATAGTTTAGGGGTTATCCAGACTTTGGCTATACTTGAGGGGAGTAATTTGGACTTTCTCCTTAAAGTTAACTATGGTTCACAAATGTTTTAATTTGGAACAAACCACTTGGATTGCTTGAATTTGCTCGTAATTCACGTATCAATTCAACATCAAGCTTCCTCCTTCCGATCGTGCAATACGAGATTCATCGGGTCTGCCGAGTCGCTCCCTTCCTTGTTGATGGCGGTGGTGGTGGGCGAGAGGTTAGCGCCGTGCGGGTGGTGGACACCTGGATTGGATCCATAGCGATGAGGACCCCTATATTCCCACGGCAATGCGAGCATCTCCAAGAGAGTCCTAAAAACTTTCCCTAAATCAAATTGTAGGGGAATTAGTCTAAAAACTCATCTCCAACGAGTCTCCCAAAACCACCCTACATTTAGTTCCCCCTAAAATCTCCTCACTTGTAGCTAGAAATAGGAGGAAAATGGGGGGGGCGGGGGGGGGGGATCCTTTTATTTGCAAAAGAATTAATGTTGTTGTGGTCCCCAAATGCTGACGTGGCCCAATCAAAAGTATTCTTGATCATTTTTTAGGGGTGATTGTTGGAGGAGGGAAGAAAGCTTACCCTAATATTTTTTGGGGTGATAACAAAAAGATGCTTTAGGGGTCAATTTTTCGGGGAGCTTTTGGAGGGCTCTAATAGTTATTATGATTGCCTCCTAACTTTGCAACCGAGATCGCTTTAAAATAATAATAATAATAATAACCCTTGCAACCAGTTCATCATCAATAGCAGAGACAAGCTGCAGCATTGAGATATCCTGATCTGCAGTTCTAACATGTTTTACCAAGCACAAATTTTGGCCAAGTACTAGATGGGGGCGGGAAAGAACATACTACCACTCTCAAGAGGGTACGAGCGAGAGAACATATAAATGAAGAACACACGGAACTAACCTAGATTCATACGACTGATGTCTCAAATAATTTCTTGATTGTATTCAACAAGTATAACCTCTCGTCGGTGTAGGGGATTGGGGGTCCCCTAACCGCGCGTGGGCCGCTTTCGGCCCACGGACGAAGACGGCGGCCGCAGGACGAGGAAGCCCACGAAGTCCACGAAGTCCACGAAAGCCGGAGGAGTGGGAGCATCGGGGGTAGGAAGCTTCCCGGTAGCTTCCTCGGCGCCCCAACCACCCGGAGTTAATGCGGCACTCAAGTGCCTGCGGCGACGGTCGCAGCCCGACGGGACGTGCGCGCGCCTTCCCCATGCGCCGCGTCTCGGGAAGCCGCGCTGCTACAATGCCGGGAGGACTCGGGACAAATCGGAGAGAAGATGCTTGGAGTCCAAATCCAGCAAAGAAGATTGTAACGAGTTTTGTCGGGATCTTGTCGGAATATCCCAAGGAAGGACCGGACCCTCCCGGGTGTCCGGGTACCCCTCCGGGTACTTGTACGAGTGCCCCTCTCCTCACTCTATAAAAGGAGGGGTGACCCCTTGTAAAAGATAGACAAGAATCAATACACTAAAAGCGGGACGTAGGGTATTACGCATCTCTTGCGGCCCGAACCTGGATAAACCTTCTGCGTTCTTCGTTTGTTCATCTTCCGCGCTAGACGAAGTAAATCCGACCTTCCCGATCCTACCCGAAGGGAAGCCTTGACAGGCCCCCATTTGGAGGTGTGCTCACACACCGACAACCTCCTTTATGTAACCGACAAAACCTTCACCAAAAACACCAAGCCATATAAGGAAGATCTACAATCTTTGTTCAACACCTGCAAGGTGCACACAGAGTACCTTGCCTAGAATATTAGACTAAGTTCTGAAAATTTCACATGCAGGCGCAAAAGAAAGAATAACAGAGACAAAGCTAATAATTTAGTTTATTAGTGGGGACCAATATAATCTCTAAGCCTTGATATTTGTCATACAACATTTAAGACCAAATATGCAAGTGTGTCTTTTTTTCCCGAATACGCAGGAGAGCTGCGTATCATTATATATATATATTTTTTTTGAAACAGCGTATCATTATATTTAGAAGAGAAGAAAGTGAAATACAGCGCCTGATTCTCCCCTCCAGAGAGGTAGATAACCTGATCCCCAAACAGTTACAAAACACCTGCTGATCTAAATCGCATGCCAGGTAAAAAACATTTATGTAAACTAACAATGGATATTACAGTGAAAGCAATAAAGGCCCAACTGGCACTCACGGTTCACAGTTTCAGTTTTTCCCCTGGCATCAGTTATAACTGGATAATTTCAATGTTATTATAATATTCAATCATGTAATGGACTAATGGTAAAACATGAATTAAGAACAGTTCAGGGTATGTAGAGGATTATCCCAGTGACAGGAAAGTCTATGGTTGTCTTACTAGATTGCCACCACATTAATAACAATGGATATTACAGTGAACGTGATAAAGGCCCAACTGCACTCAACCAGTTTCAGTTTAGAATGTCCATCGCCTTGGCTTCAGTTATAATTGCATAAGTTACAATATTATTATATATAATCTTCAATCCACCAAGAGCAGTGTAGGAGATGTAGAGAATTATCTCAATGATGGAAAGTCCATGTCTGTCTTGCTAGACTGCCACAACACTTAATCACCTTACCCAGTGAAACTGACTACACTGAAAGAAGTATGTACTATGGATCAGCTCTGGTTTTTGTGTGGTTTGATCTCAAGGTAGTACGCATTTTGATCTCATGGTTCTCATGCCAGTAGAAATTTACCTTGTAACCTGCACTGCAGTGTGGTTTCTGCAGATTACCAATTAAAATCTACTTGAGTTTGCTAAACTACAATGCTTTGGTCCGCAGTCAACATCTACAAAACAGGCAGTGTGGGTGCCTCCACAGGATGAATTTTACAAAATAAATGTTGATGCCTCCTACCAGGCCTTGGCGTTGAGGGGCTGTGTTGTGCGTGATTCTACAGGTGTGATCCTGGATGCTGGTGCAGGGAACATCTCAAGTGCGGGAAGCTGGCCTTCTAGTGAGCTAACGCAAAATGCACAAAGAAAAAGGGATCAGGAACAGACTATTCGTGTAGACTATATCCATTGGGAGAAAAAAAGTCACATGCAGATTTCAGGAATTGAAGTTCCAAAAGAATGCATCAATCATGACCGGCTCCTACAAGAAAGTGACACTTTACAGGGAGAAACTTCAATTGCTCTTCACAGGTCGCTTTCTTCGAGAAGAGAGAGATCAGTAACGAAATGGTTGAAGCTTCAAGTGTGAAATTCTTCTCATCAATTGTGGAAAAATAAATTCCAGCCCTGGCGATTTCATCTTTCTGCAGTAATGCCCTGACCACATTATTTAACAACCGAGAGTTGGGATTACAACCAGCTTCCTGCATAGAGGAAAAGACAACTTCCGCCTCTTCTAGCAACCCTTGTTTTATAAGATTTGTCATCATTATATTGTAAGTCCCAATAGAAGGCACCAGACTGTTTGCTGAGATAGAAACAAACAGGTCCCGAGCTTCTTCTATTCTCCTAGCTTTAAACAATGCAGCAAGCATAATATTGACAGCTACAATATCAATCTTCACATTCATGGCACTGATTTTTTCGAATAGCTCGACCGCTTCGTCTAAGCAATTATTTTTACAAAGTCCATTAAGAAGTATCCCGTATGTGGTGATGTCCACAGAGATGCCACTTTCAATCATTTCATGGAACTTTTCTTTTGCAGGAATTGTTCTCCCAGCACGAAACAACCCATCTAGTATGACATTGTATGAAATGGTTGAGGGCTTAACTCCCTTGAGCAACATTTCGCTGAAAAGCCTCAAACCATCATCCACCATTCCTAATTTACAATAGCCATCAATAAGTGTATTATACGATACAGTATCAGGTTCAGTTCCAGCTGATACCATAGCATTAAAAACTTTCTTTGCTTCCTTCATCATCCCAACTAGACAGTACCCATCCACCAGAGAATTATAGACAATAGCATTAGGATGCAGACCAATACATATAACGAAGTCAAATACTTCATGTGCTTCTATTACCCTTCCTTCTTTGCAAAGGGTGTTTATTGTCGAACTGAAGAACACAATGTCAAGATGTATACCTTTATTCATCATTCCAGACACCAATTCCTTGGCTTTTACCAAACTACCATGAATAAAAATACCACGAATAAGACAATTTAAAGCAGCTTCATCAGGTGCTACTTCATGATTGATCATCTGACTGAATATGTCCATAGCATCATCAATCCTTCCCTTTCTACAGAAGGCAAAAATGACTGTACAATAGGAGAAAGAATCGGGTTTCACTCCCTGCTGTGTCATTTCTTTTAGGATATGCATAGCTTCAGACATCATTTCTCGTTTAGCATATGCATTGATCAGTATGTTGAAAACATACTGGTTAGGTACAATACCTTCTCCTACCATCAAATTGAAGAGGTCGGTAATATCCACCAAGCTACCATCTGTAGCATACGCGTGAAGCAGAATAGAGTAGGAGAAGATATCAGGTCTCTGACCCTTCTTAGCCATGGAGTCAAATATATCCCTAGCCTCCTTGATTCTTCCATACTTGCAAAGGCAAGCCATGAATGAGTTCCAAGTAAAGCTATCTGGTTGAATACCTCGACTAGTCATTTCTTTGAATACCCTAGATGCTTCCTTCCGTAGGCCTATTGCGGAGTATCCGTAGATTAGGCTATTATATGTCACGTCATTGGGCTGAACACCTTTGGCAACCATTTGTTGAAGGACCACCTCTGCCTTGTCCATAGCCTTAGCCTTGCATAGCGCACTAATAACCAAGGTGTAAGTCACAACATCAGGTTGAATACCTTGCTGTATCATCTCCTGGAAAAGGTCACATGCTTTAGCAACTTCACCCTCCTTGAAGAAGCCATCAATGACTATGCTGTAACAAAACACATCGGGCGAGAAACTGATCCTTCCGTTTTCAGCCATCATTCGGAGCAACTTGAGTGCCTGCTGACTTCTCCTATCATTGCAGAGGCTCTTCAAAACTATTGAATATGACATAATATTGGGCATACACCCAACCTCAGGCACCCTGCGGAGCAGCAACTCTAGAGCCTCTTCGGTTCTCTTCATTTCGCAGAGGCACTTGAGGAGGTTGCTGAAGGTACAAGAATCCATACCTAGGCCCGTCCTGAGGATGCGGCCGAAGTAGGCAAGTGCCAGGTCGGGTCGGCGCGCCCGGATGCAGCAGTTGATGATGATATTATAGGTCCAGAGCATGTCCGGCGGCAACCGCGAGCCCGAGGCAGATCGGAGCAGGCGGTTGAAGAGGGCAATTGCGAGGGCGGGACCGTCGCTGCAGGCGGCGGTGGGCGGCGCACGGGCGAGCGCGGCAAGTAAGTCGTTCAATGCGCGCGCCGGGACAGGTGTGTCCTGTCGCAGCAATTCGTCGAACAGGTGGTGTGCGTCCCCTGGGTCCAGCGTTCCGGAGCGCACACGCGACGCGGCAGCGCAGAGGGCCGTTCTTGGCTTGGCCGTTCGCCGTTCTTGGACTGCTGTTCTTGGCTTGGCCGTTCTTGGCTTGACGGTTGAGGAGGCTGCAGTAGTGGCGGCGGCGACAGTGAAGATGGAGGAGAAAAGGCGGGTGCGGGACGGCATTGCGTGCTGAGATCGAGAGATGCGAGGCGCGCCGTATCAACTGCCGTCGCTTGCTGTTGCGCCTTCCTCCTCCGCCGGCAGACACCGTATACCTCACTCACTGCGCTTGCGGTTAGGGAAGGGTCAAACGGCCATGGGCGATAGGGCGTCAAACGGTCATGGGCGACAGGGCGAGGGTCGTGTGCTCTGGTTTTTTTTCTATTATTTAAGCAAAACAACAGGTGTTCAAGGGAACCAATTCAATTCTTAAGTAAGTAACCCCGAAAATGTCTCATTTTTAGTTTTATAGATGAATTGTCTCATTTTAAAAAGTCAAGTGTATTGCTCACAAAGTAAAAAATGATTGCGCTTGAAATGGACTGCTGATACGGAGAAAGTTGGCTTGAATTTGCTGGTATTGTCGGATTCATATCCCCTGAATTACAAGTCAGAATTCAGAGAGATTACTATACCTAGCATTATCTCCATCTTCACCCGTTGGATTAGATTTTGACGTCATAGATGAATTGCTATAGAACATGCATGTAGGAAAAAAAAAGTCTGCACAATGAACCAGATTACTGTAGCTACAAGATTTGCTACAATGCTACAGTAGAGAACCTCCCACTCCTCACATTTTACTCTGTAGTTCCTGGCATTGTCATAGCGGCGGATCGCTCATCAGACGCTGTCCGTGCTCGTCGCATTGTGTCGAACCCTTTGTTTTTCTGTTTTTTTTTTCAATTCATGTGCTGATTCGTTCAGCTGGTTAGAACTCTTTGAAAATCAATTCAACTATTTACTTGTAAAAGATCATGAATATCAGTTTTACTTTAACCCGCTTTGCCTCGCGCCTGGCCGCGGCATGCTAGAGTTATGATAGCCCATTGTTACCTGGAAATGATGGCGATGTTCCGAATGACCACAGCAAAACGCTTGCATAGACCATAGATAACTAATAATCACGTCACTGCTTGATCACTCTTCTCAAACGAACAACACTTGGCAAGTGTGACATTAAATTCAACAAAAAAAAGGTTGATAAAATTAGGGTGGCAGACTAATATTCAGTTTGGTAAGTAGTGGACGTATGACCCGTACTAGTCAATACGAAGATCTGGACTTTGTTCCTTATTCCACTGTAATTATAGCGCATTGACAAACATCTACATTATTTGCTCAATATTACCTCTGTTCAGAAATGTAATGATTTGTTGGTTCCGACATCATATTTGACCATTTATTTTATTTTAAAAGATTTATGAAAATATATTCAGTTTGGTAAGTAGTGGACGCATGAGCTCATAATTCCTAACCAGCCGTACCAAGGGTGAGTCAATACCAAGATCTGGACTTAAAATCTATCTAATAATAAATCCAAATATAACAAAAAATATTTTTATAAATATTTTGAATAAGACTGATGGTCAAACATAATATCTGAAAGTCAACAAATACTTACATTTTTTGACGAAACATGATTGACTGTATGTCAAAAGTTAATCTTGTAGCACCAGTTTTGAGGTATTTATAACTGGCAAGTACAATGTCACTGTTGCACTGACCAGTTGTAATCTCAGATATTTCACAGACAACCTATACAATGGACTGTATTGTTAGTTGTCTCGAAGTGATTCCCTCTTTAATATGAAAGGTGAAAGAAAAGATTATTTATAAGTTGTATGTTAATTAATAACCAAATCGTAGAAGTGGCCCCATTGTCCTAAAAATATGCCATTTATAGCTGCTATGAGCCCACCAGTCCACCACAACTCATCTAAAATCAAGTGGGATACAATTATAGCTAACGATAACGACATCAGCTCATCCACAAAACAAGCAGGTTAACATCACTAATTCGCAAAGTTAAAATTATGATGGGTTTGCAAAATATCTGTTAACTGATGAGAGCAAAATTCTAACATTGCTACCAAATAATGACCATATCTCATGCACAAACAAGTTGGGAACATCCTCACCACAACACATCCACAAACAAGCATGATATGCTGAAATTTAGCACTATTTAGTCTCTCTCAGGACAAGTGAGAATACAGAATGTACTATTAATTTGTTACAACAAGAAGTACTCTCTCCGTCTAAAATTACTTGTCTAAGCACTAACTGCAATGAAGAAGTAGTGCCATCGAATATTACGATGCTTCCAGATCATCCAACCTTCCAAGGTAATCAAACTATTGACTCATTGCTTCATGCCTCCTGAACATATCAAGCCATTCTCTTCAACCAATCAATAAAGGCTGAGTTCTCCAATTATGGAGAGAAATCTGGTAGGCCTGGGAATCAAAATAGCAGGAACCATACTTCTCGAGCAAGGACATAGCTTGTCAGGAGATGCTGAATTGCCTCATATTCCTGACCGCACATTAGACAGCTGCTTGAGTTTGGTAACCTGTGCTGAGCAAGTGGATCTGCCGCCTAGCACCTGTTTTGCACCCCCAACCATAAAAACATTGACATTTCTTCGACACCATGATTTCTAAATAAAACCCTACTTAAAAACATGTCATGCGAGATAATAAGAAAGCAGATTTACGTTCTACCCAAGTTATTTTCCTGTAGCTTATCTCAATGCTAAAAGTATACTAATCAAAACTAATAATCTTCAAGAATTCAACACAATGAAACGAATGGCAGTTTTACCCTTTTCTTTCTGGAGAGAGTGAACACCATTTCATGATATTTCACCAAGAACACTTGCGGTAATTGTGCACTGAGACTAGTGCTAGCTACAGGTTAGAAGTTCAAGCATCTCCAGTACACTGTCCTGGATAATAATAATGCCACAGTGCTATACATATTGCCATTTTTTGTAACGATTAGAAAAATACATCCAAAGATACAAAATGAATCAGAAAGATAATTCAGGAAACAACATTCCAATCACAAATAGTGAGGATGACAGGAACTCACTGAGAACTGAGAACCTTGTTTTTTTTTTTTTTTTGAATTGAAAGCTGTGGGAGAGGCTCCCGCAGCAATTTATTGAATAAGCAAGGAAAACTGTACAAAGCCAAGAGGCCGAAAGAAAAGAAAAGAAAGAACTAAGGGTTAGGTAGTGAGTCTAGCCAAGCAAGTAAGTTATCTCTAATTACAGGATTGAATCTATGTACTTGGAGAGCCACTTCTTCCTTGAAAGCTAACCACCAGGACTGCACTGTTGGTTGAACTGCATCAAATACAAGTCTATTCCACTGCTTCCAGATATGCCAGGCTGCAATTATGAAGACTTCCATGAAAAAAGAGGCCGGGAAAGTTGATTTTCCTTGTTCTATCATTGCAAAGAAATTTAAGTGAGTTTGCCAATGAAGTCCAATAGTTGTCCAACAGCTCGTACTGTAAGCACATTCAAAAAATAGGTGAAAGGCTGTTTCCTCTTGGGCTGCACTACATGTAATACAATTGTAGTTATTCCCCTGGATTGGTTGTCTTTTCCTTTTCAGGATGTTTCTTGTGTTTAATCTGTCCATGAATAAGAGCCAGGTGGAGATTTTGACTTTCTTTGAACGCTTTGATGCCCAAATCCATTTGAAAGGCTGAGGTGGCCTTAGAGCCAGGAATGGGATCATGTAGAATTTCTTTGTGCTGTACATGGTAGAACCCCAAATGTACTGCCATTTGTCTTTCTGCTGCTGCAGCTGAAGCTGGTTCAGGATTTGCTGAAGGACTTGTAGCTCATTGAACGCTTCCGGACTGAGTGGAAGGTGGAAGTGTTCTTCAATTTGTGCACTATCCATGAAGCTTGCCAGGGAGATTTTTGTGTTTTTAGCATAGGAATACAGTCTTGGTAAGTGCTGATACAGATTGTGCTTATTCCAAATGTCATGCCACAACATGACAGTCTTTCCATCCCCCACAAAGCAAGTGGCAATTCCTCTAAAGTGGTCACTGTAGGACATGATATCCTTCCACCAGAAGGAGCTCTTGACTCGCTGTTTCATGCGGGACTTGACCTTGGGAGTAGTACTCGGGCCCAAACCAAGTTCACCCATGGTATGTCCTTCCTGTTATAGAACTTGTCCAGGTGTTTGAGGAGGAGTGCTTCATTCTGTAACTTGATGTTCTTAATCCCTAGCCCCCCTTTCTCCTTTGGGATGGTACATTTGTTCCATGCCACCAGTGCCTTACCTCGAGCATCCATTTCCCTTCCTCTCCAAAGAGTGGCCCGACAAAGTTTATCCACATGGTCTGCTAGACCGTGTAATAAGATCTCACAGCCCAGCCTTGAACTTTTCCACACAACTACTTGTGAGAGACTCAGAGCCAAGTTAACCTACAAAGAGAGATATACATATATATGTGAAGAAGTTAACAAAATAGAAGGGTTGTATATAAAAAATAGTATTTCCTCACCCATCAGCTATGCGACTTGCAAAGCTTGCCTGCCAGACGGTCAACTGAAAAAAACTATCCTTGTACTGTTATAGAGGGGAACCTTCGTATACCACAAAGGTTACTGAGTAGGAAAATCTGCCAAATGTGCAGCCAGATAAAGCAAACAACAACTTCTTTTAATCAGCATCTTGTATACCCAAGGTGGCAGGTGCAAAGCTCCAACAAATTGTAGAAAATTTCATCACTCTTCATACAGAACACATTCTTAGACAGAAATCACTAGTATCAAACTAAAATATAGGATGAAAAGGGAATTAACATTTTAGCTGGCATTCTTGTGAGCTAAGACCAAAAAAAGGGTCAATAACGGGCTGTTTGAGCATATTATGTCCATCGATAATTATTCTGCACACTACTTGGCGCGCGCCCTGCTGACGCCGTGAACCACACCGTCCCCATGTGGTGGGCCCATCAGACCAGCACCCACGTGATGGAGCAGCCTCTCTCTCTCTCCAGCCAACGGGACGTGCTGCTGCTGCTGCTCTCTCTCTCTCTCTCTCTCTCTCTGCTACTGCTCTCTCTCTATCTCTCTCTGTCTCTTCTGCTCTCTCTCTCTCTCTCTGCTGCTGCTAGGACGTTTGAGGTCCGTTAGGTAGGAATCACAAAGAAGGGGGTTGACGGTGGAGATGTTGAGGGCGCCAGCTGCACTGGGCACCAAATCCGCTCTCTTATGTCTATTATGTCAAACAAAACACATTTGCAGGTTTCGGGAATCTAAGTTCAGGCATAATGCATCAATCACGGTTGGCTTCTGCAAAAAATTTATACTTTACAGGGAGAAATTTTAATAGCTCCTGATAGGTCACTTTCCTTGAGAAGAGAGAGATTAGCAACGAAGTGGTGGAAGCTTCAAGTGTGAAATTCTTCTCATCAATTTTAGAAAGATAAGTTCCAGCCCTGACTATCTCACCTTTTCCCAGTAAAACCCTGACAACATGATTTAGAAATCGAGAGTTGGGAGTGCAGCCATTCTTTTCCATTGTTGAGAAGACATAATCGGCATCATCCAACAACCCTTCTTTTATCAGATACGTCATTACCATGTTGTAGGTCTCAACTGATGGGATCAGCCCATTGGCTGAGCTTGAAGCAAACAGAGCCTTAGCTTCTTCAGTTCTCCTAGTTTTAAACATTTCAAAAATCATAATATTTAGAGTTCTAATATCAATCTTCACGTTTGATGCATGCAATTTCTTGAAAAGTATAATTGCTTCTTCAGAACAACCATTTCTACATAGTCCACTAAGATATGTATTATATGTTGCAGCTCTCACGGGTATTCCACTATCAATCATTTTTTGAAACTTTTGCTTTGCAGCCACAACTCTACCAGACTGAAATAATTTACCCAGTATGATTCTGTACACTAAATCTGTAGGCTTAAATCCCTTAAGTGACATTTCATGGAGAAGACTCAATGCATCATCAATCCTTCCAGTTTTACAATAGCCATTAACCAGTGTACCATAAACAACAACATTAGGTTGAAGGCCAGCTGACATCATAGCATGAAGCATTTTCATTGCTTCATCCATCTTGCGAACTAGGCAATATCCATGGATCAGAGAACTAAACATAATAATGTTAGGATGCAGACCAATATGTATAATGAAGTCAAATATATCCTGTGCATCTATTACCCTTCCATCTTTGCAGAGCCTGTTTATTATCGAACCGAAGAACACGTTGTCGGGACACATGCCTTTATCGATCTGTAACACCGGTAGCCACCACCGGAGTTACCGACGAGGAGATATGATATGCTGGCGTATTGCTTAGAAGGCGTCTTCGCGTTTGGGAATGTAATATGTGAGAGGAGGCGTTTTCATAAACCTATGTATATCTATTGTCGAGTCGGGCCCGATTGGGTCGTATTGTATTGTTGGGGCGTGAGCTGGCCAACCGGCCGGTTATACTTGGACCCTATAAACCTGGGAAGCATTGGCTTCGGGAAAAAGTAAGAAAATAAACCAAAAACAATATCGCTCTTCTCTTTGCTCGCGGCGAGCGAGGTAGAGTCCGGTGAGCGCCGCCGATCCTCTCACGTCCCGGTCCCTCACCGCCGGCGGCTCGGGGAGTATCACAGGTGGTATCGAGAGACGGTAGATTCTTGGCCCGTGGCACCGGATCCGCAGTCCTCCGGTTGAGCTGTAATTCCCGTAGTCGGGTTGGTTGAGATTGGGTGAGGCGATCAAATCGCGGAGCTCGGTCTCCTGTAATTCCTGTCGGGGTAGGTTCGACTCGAGGTGTGATCACCACGGCTCCCAAGAAGCAGCAAGATCCTTCGATCCGGACACAATTCGTGCTCAATCGAATCATGGAGGCGGAGCAAAAGGGGAGGAGAGGTTGCGGGCTATCCGGGAGAGCCTCGATCTACTCTTCACCCGGGTCGGCGGTATTGAGCACTCCCGAGCAACGGCTCACCGCGCGGATGGAGCTTCACGCTAAGGCCTTCAACCAAGGCACTCAAGACCAACTCCTTCTTGCGAAGCAGCTCCGGGCTACGGGTGAGGCGGTCTCACGCCTTACTCGGTGGCGGATGCGGATGGAGGCGGGTCCCGACTCACCGGGTTCGGATGCGGACGAGGTCAATCCTTTCTCCCCACCGGATCCAGGACCATCCACCAATCGTGCAACGAAAGTTCATCATCAACCAAGGTATGAGGATAACACCCATCGCTCTTACTTGCCCAAGATGTCATTCCCTACATTTGATGGTCGAACCCGAGAATTTGAAAAGATAAATGTCGGGAATATTTCAAGCTGTATAACATACCTTCCAATATGCAAACATCTGCTGCATCATTGCATTTAGAAGGAAATGCTGCTAAGTGGTACCAGGTGTACAAGCTACGGAATGGTTTGGTTGGTTGGACACAATTTATTTCTGCAGTAGAAGCTAAGTTTGGCATTCATGATTATCGCAATGCACTTACCGAGCTGTTAGAACTTAAGCAACTGGGCACTCGTAGAAGAATACACACAGGAGTTTGAGGCTATGAGATTCCAAGTGTCAATGCACAATTCTGGATATGATGAACTATTCTTTGCTACCCATTTTACTAATGGTCTCAAAGATGAATTGAAGGGGTAGTGGAATCCCGGGTTCCTGACACGGTTGAACGTGCAAGTTTGTTAGCCAGGGTGCAACAACATGTTTTGAACAAGGCAAGGTCTAAGGGAGCGTCACGACAACAATTACCCAAACCTGCTCCGTTTGCCCCTAAACCTTCGACTCCATCAGCCACACTATGGAAAGAGAGGCAATTGAGAGATTTTCGTAGAGCAAACAATTTATGTTACTTTTGTGGTGATAAGTTTGACAATGAGCACTCGTCCAAGTGTACAAAACGACCAAAGCCTCAACTTAATGCCCCGATTCGAATGATCTAGATGTTCGGCTAACGAGAGGATACTCTCAATCGGTTGGAAGTAGAAGATGTATTGACCCAGGAGCTATGCAACCTTTCCTTGAATGCTATTGCTGGCACTTGTTTCTGCAGATTCAATGAGAGTCGAGCTCTCGTGGGAAATCGAGGTTATGCTTGTTGTTAGTGGATTACGGCAGCTCCCACGACTTTGTTAGTTACGGCTTCCTTGAGAGAGTTCAAATTTCTCCAGTTGATATGCATCCATTGGAAGTGCAAGTGGCTAATGGTGAGAAGATGACTACTGCTGGAGTAGTACATGGGTTTCAGTGGTGGGCACAAGGTACAACTTTTGCTTGGGATATGAAGGTGTTGCCTTTGGGAGCATATGATGCCATCCTAGGCTATGATTGGTTGAAGGCTCATAGCCCCATGCTATGTGATTGGGAAAATAGGACCATATCCTTTTCAGCTGGTGGTCGGACAGTTAGGTTGACAGGAGTTTCCCCTCCCACTAATGCCTTGACCGAGTTGCCAGCGAGAGCGATTACTTAAGTGGTGTAAAGGCAATGATATATGGGCTTTGGCCGTGGTATCTACTATCGCTCCTGCAGATGAGCAAGGCACTCCAGCTCCTATTACTGAGTTATTAGATGAGTTTCGGGACATATTTGGAGAACCTAAAGACTTACCACCCCATAGAAGCCATGATCACACTATACCACTTCTCCCTAATGCGATACTGTCAACTCTAGACCATATAGATACTCCCCTGCCCATAAGGATGAAATTGAAAGGCAAGTAAAAGAATTACTAGCTTACGGCCTCATTATTCCTAGCTCCAGCCCTTTTGCTTCTCCTGTCCTTTTAGTTCGGAAGAAGGATGGCACTTGGAGATTTTGTGTGGACTACAGGAAACTCAACTCTCTCACAATCAAAAACAAATTCCCTATGCCCATAATTGATGAGATCCTTGATGAATTATGTGGCACAAAGTACTTTTCTAGCTCTGGACTTCACTTACGGATTTCATCAAATCGAGAATGCATAGTGCGGATGAGCACAAAACTGCCTTCAAGACACATCATGGACATTACCAATTCAGGGTAATGCCATTTGGCCTCACAAATGCCCCTGCTACATTTCAATGTGTGATGAATTACATACTTGGAACCATTTTTGCGAAAATTTGTGATGGTATTTCTGGATGATATTCTGGTTTTCAGTCCGACCTAACCTCACATATTTCTCATCTGCGGCAAGTGTTTCTTCTCTTAAGACAACACCAGTTCCTCATCAAAAGATCTAAGTGCCGGTTGCTCAAAGGAAGTTACACTATTTGGGCCACATCATTTACGAGGAGGGAGTGGCCACGGACCCCGATAAAATAGCAGCTATGTTGCATCGGCCTGTCCCGGGTAATGTCACCGACCTCGGGGGTTTTCGGGTCTCACTGGTTACTATAGGAAGTTTGTTCCACGATATGGTCTATTAGCTAAGCCTCTTACTAATCTGTTAAAGAAGAAATCATTCACATGGGATAGTCCTGCTCAACAAGCCTTTGACACACCGAAATTGGCCATGACTTCTACACCGGTGTTGGCTCTGCCTGATTTCTCTTCCCCATTTATTGTTGAAACCGATGCTTGTGACATCTGGTTTGGGAGCTGTTCTCATGCGGAAGGGCCGACCGATCGCTTTTCTCGGTAAAGCTTTGGGTGATAAGCATAGATACCTGTCCATTTATGAAAAAGAGTTTCTTGCTCTTATCATGGCGATGGAGAAGTGGCGTCCTTACCTTCAACGGCAAGAATTTGCTATCAAGACCGATCATCGTAGTCTCGGTTATTTGACTGACCAACACCTCCATTCGGAATTGCGGAAGAAAGCCATGACCAAGTTAATGGGCCTCCAATTTAAGATCATATACAAGCAGGGTAAGGACAATATTGCTGCAGATTCTCTATCTCGAGTAAGTCATGTGAATTCCATGCGAGGCCATCTCGGCTGTAAGACCGGAATGGCTCCAAGAGGTAGTGAACTCTTATCTCACCGACAGCAAAGCTCGGGAATTGCTACAACAACTTTCTGTTCATAGTCCTAATACGGCAGGTTATTCATTGCTCAATGGGATCATTAAGTTGGGAGATCAAATCTGGATTGGTGATAATTCAGCTCTTAGAACCAAGTTAATAGCAGCCTGTCACTCAAGTGCTCTTGGGGGACACTCGGGTATGCAACCCACCTATCACGAGGCTAAAGAGAATGTTTGCTTGGCCAGGTATGAAAGCTGATGTGGATAGCTTTGTTAAGCAATGTGTTGTTTGCCGGCAAGCAAAACATGAGAGGTCTCATCCAGCTGGTTTATTGCAACCATTGCCAATTCCGGAAGGGCCTTGGCAGGATATCACAATGGATTTTATTGAAGGCCTACCTCGGTCCGAAGGGTATAATTGTATTTTGGTGGTGGTGGATCGATCGACCAAGTATGCCCATTTTATCCCTCTCAAGCATCCTTTTTCGCTAGTCGGGTAGCATCTGCAAGTACTTAATCATGTGGTCAAGCTCCATGGTGCTCCACTCTCCATTGTTTCCGACCGTGATAGGATATTCACTAGCAGTTTTTGGAAAGGACTTTTCAAGATTCTTGATACTAAACTCCTCATGAGTACAGCTTATCATCCTCGGACGGATGGTCAATCGGAGAGGGTTAACCAATGTGTGGAGATGTATCTTAGATGTACAGTTCACAAGTCACCAACTAAATGGAGAGCTTGGTTGCCTTTGGCAGAATTGTGGTACAACTCCTCATTTCATAGCTCATTGGGTTGTTCTCCATTCAAGGCCCTATATGGCTATGAGCCACGCATCACTCCATTTCCTCTCGCTCTCGTTGTGGGGAGCAAAGGACCTTTGAGGACCTGATGAAGGAAAGAGATACTCACATGGACTTGATCAAGACCAATCTGGCAAAGGCTCAAACAAGAATCAAACATCAAGCGAGACAAGAATCGCACCGACAGACAGTTTCAGGTTGGGGAGCAAGTTCTGTTGAAACTACAGCCTTATGCCCAATCATCCGTGGTGAACAGACCTTACCCAAAGCTCTCTTTCAAGTACTTTGGCCCATATACGATACTGCGAGAAAATTGGTCAAGCTGCTTATAAGCTTGAGCTACCGATAGGCGATCTGGTTCATCCTGTGTTTCATGTGTCCCAATTGAAACCTTTCACTCCTGATTATACACCTGTTTATCATGACTTGGGGGAAGTTGCTGATCTCTCGCAGGTGGAATTGACTCCGAACGCATACTTGAGCGTCGTCCGGTCAAAAAGGGCAATGCAGCGATACCACAAGTGCTAGTGAAATGGGATCGGTTGCTCGAAGACTCCGCTACTTGGGAGGACCGGTACGTGGTGACTGCTCGGTTCCCGGCGCAACTGCTGGGGGCAAGCAGATTCTTCGGAGAGGGGTGGTGTAACACCGGTAGCCACCACCGGAGTTACCGACGAGGAGATATGATATGCTGGCGTATTGCTTAGAAGGCGTCTTCGCGTTTGGGAATGTAATATGTGAGAGGAGGCGTTTTCATAAACCTATGTATGTCTATTGTCGAGTCGGGCCCGATTGGGTCGTATTGTATTGTTGGGGCGTGAGCTGGCCAACCGGCCGGTTGTACTTGGACCCTATAAACCTGGGAAGCATTGGCTTCGGGAAAAAGTAAGAAAATAAACCAAAAACAATATCGCTCTTCTCTTTGCTCGCGCTGAGCGAGGTAGAGTCCGGTGAGCGCCGCCGATCCTCTCACGTCCCGGTCCCTCACCGCCGGCGGCCTGGGGAGTATCACACGATCATTTCAGATATAAGTTCCTTGCCTTTCACCAAATCACCATAACAGCAAAAAGCTTGAATAAGACAGTGGTAAACAGACTTCATTAGGTAGTATTCCATGATTGATCATCCGACTAAATATGTCCATAGCACAATCCAATCGGCCCATCTTGCAAAACGCAGAAATAATTGTAGAATAGGTGACCACATTAGGCTTCACGTCTTTATGCCTCATTTCTTTTAGGGTAAGCAAGGCATCATCCATCATTCCTTCATTAGCATAAGCATGAAGCGAGAATAGAGTAAGAGATGGCATCCGGTTTTTGCCCCTTTGCGGACATTGAATCAAATACTTCCCTCACCTCTTTGTTGCTTCCGTGCTTGCAAAGGGATGCCATGAATGAGTTCCAAGTAACAACATTTGGTTGGATATCCCCTGTTGTCATTTGTTTGAATATCCTAACTGCCTCCGTCCATTGCTCCCTAGTGGAATATCCATGGACCAGGCTATTGTAGGTCTTGTTATCCGGCCTAACACCTTTATCAACCATTTGTCGAAGAAGTACCTCTGCGTTGTCCATTGCTCCGGTCTTGCACGGTGCATGAATAACAGAGTTGTAAGTCACTACATTAGGTTCAATCCCCTGGTGCGTCATTTCATAAAAGAGATCGCATGCTTTAGCAACTTTGCCCTCCTTAAGGAGGCCATCAATGACCGTGCTGTATGCAACAACATCCGGTGAGCAGCCTGTTCTTCCTTGGGCCATCGACCGGAGCAGCTCAAGGGCTCGCCGGCTCCTCCTATCATCGCGAAGCATTTGAGAAGCCTCGAGTACATGACAGCATTAGGCACACATGCAAACTCGGGCATCTCGCGGAGCAGCACGTCCGCAGCTTCGCCCGTCCTCCTTGCATCGCAGAGGCGGTTGAGGAGGTTGCCAAAGGTAACCAAATCCACGCCCGAGCCCGTCTTCGGGAGGCGGCCGAAGAAGGCGAGCGCTAGGTCCGGACGGCGCGCTCGACCGCAGCAATCAATGAGGATCGCGTAGGTGCAGGCCGTGGGCGTCACCGCCGGCGGGCCGTGGCCTTGAGACATGCGGTTGAAGAGCGCGATGGCGAGCGCGGGGCCGTCACCCGCGCGGGCGAGCGCGGCGAAGAAGTCGTTGAGCGCGCGCTCCGGGACCGGAATGGCCTGCTCCAGCAATTCATCGAGCAGCTGGTGCGCGTCCTCCGGCCGAGGGTACCAGAGCGCGCGCGCTTCGTCGCTGCCGCCGGGAAGATTTGGGGTTCGCGCGGCGAGGGCGCCGTGGAGGGAGGCGTTGCGGTGGGCCTGGCGGCGAAGATGGAGGAGAGGCGAACGCGGGAGCCGGACGACATTGCTGCGCCGAGAGATTTGAGGGGGCTGCTCTGTTTCTCTCTCCGAGCGGGATTCAAATATAGAAGGAAGCAATTCAAATACAGAAGGAAGCAATTTCAACCATCGAATCACCCTTTGAAAGATTGCAAAGGTTGGATCCAAACATTAAAATTCAAGTCTAGGCTCTTTGAAAAACAGTAAATGAATCTCGGTTCCTCCACGCTGCTAACATTCAAGATCCTTCCACTATATGTAATTTAATATCTAGATGCTTGACTAAGATATTTTGTTCTCGATCTGTTCCACTATTTACAATCTTGCATCTCGGTGCTTGCCAAATACTGTAGCATTTAGTTTTTAAAAGGAAAACTTGGTATTTTTGGAGAAATTCGGTATTCGAAGAAAAACTTATATATTTTTTACAAGCATTTTCTATTAAATTTGTATTATTTGTTTAACTATTTTATACTTTTTTGGCTATTATCTTTTTGCTCGTATCTAAACATTATAAAAAAAGTCCAATTAAAGTTTTCACATATTAGAAATAGTGAAGCCGCCGAAAGATGGGCTGTTGGCGGGAAACAAATTTGGTGCGGACCGTCCACAATTAACAACTGTGCGAACCCCCCGGATTGTTGCCGCGTGGACATCTCACGAGATTCAACGGTAGGAGTAGCGGTCGGCCGATCTCTAGACAGAATGCATTGGCTCGCACCTCCCACGAAGCAGCAGCTCGGCTCACATCGACTTCAGCGTCGTCTTGTTGCTGTCATCGCCTCTCGTTTAGTGTCATCAATCGTTATTGCTGAGTTCGTTAAGTTCGTTCATCTATGCAGCAACGTGAAGCGCATAAGCACACTCCACAATGCTTAACTCTTTAAGTCGTTCCTTAATCCTTCTCTTCCATCCTACAGTGGCTCCGATGCAGCACACTAATTTGGAGGAACAACTCCAAGGTGCTGATAGATAGTTCTAGCACAAATTGTTGAAGGAACAGCTTTAACGTGCTAGTATACAATGCCCTAAGGCCAATGCAGCATACTAATTTGGAGGAACAACTCCAAGGTGCTGATAGGTAGTTCTAACATAAATTGTTAAAGGAACAGACTTCAACGTGCTAGTATACAATGCCCTAAGGCCAGTCTGAATCCACAAACTTCAAGAGCTTAATCCAAAACTCAATGAAAGATCTAATCCAAGATCTAAGATAGAAACATCAAGTTCTATTGATAGGGTAGTGAGTACAAAACAAAGTTACCATACTTGAGGTCGGGACCTCTATTTATAGGCTCCAAGGCCTTACACAACTCATATACAACTATTATGACAACTACTAGCCAACTAGATGACAACCTATATGACAACTAATATTTTACTCATGCCAACTCATACATTACTCAATACCAACCCATAGGATAACTAGTGAGTTCTAGTGAACTCACAACACTTCTTGATCTAGATAAGTCTCATAACATGACATAGAGATAAAACCCAACTTGATTTCTTCTTATATAATAGCAAAATCTGAATTTACTTTGAACACCTAGATTTTTTTAGTACCAACTAGTTTTGTCCCTCATCATCCTCCCCTTCTTGATTGGAACTCGACCTCGAGTTATCTTCATAAAGTACTTGTTCTGGATGATAGAGTGATAGATCAGCCACATTAAAAGTGTTAGAAATATTCATGTCTCTTGGTAGATCAACTATATAAGCATTATCATTTATCTTCTTCAAAATAGAGAATGGGTCATATCTTCTTTGCCTTAATTTCCCATGAACTCCTGCTGGCAGTCTCTCTTTTCTTAGATAAACCATCACTTGATCCCCAACTTCAAATGACATTGGTCTCCTCTTTTTGTCTGCTAGCTGTTTGTATTTTTGGTTTGATGTTTCCAAGGCATCATGAACTTCTTTAAACAAATCAGAATAATTTTCAGCAAAGCTTATTGCTGATCTAGAATTCTCCCTTGATGGTAGCTTCAGTAAATCAACCACATGCCTTGGAACCTTTGTGTAAACAATAGAGAATGGACTTCTTCCTGTAGATCTATGCTGAGAATTATTATAAGCAAATTCAGCAAGAGATAAAGCTAAGTCCCATTGTCCTTTCTTATTTCCACATATGCAACGAATCAAGTTACCCAAAAACTTGTTCACTATTTCAGTTTGACCATCTGTTTGTGGATGAGCTGCGCTTGAAAATTTTAGTTCAGTGTTGAACTGCTTCCATAATGTAAGCCAAAATGCAGCAAGGAATTTGTTGTCTCGGTCTGAAACAATAGACCTTGGAACACCATGTAGTCTAACAACTTCTCTAAAGAAAAGATTAGCCACATGATGGGCGTCCGTTGTCTTCCGGCACGGAATAAAATGAGTCATCTTAGAGAATCTGTCTACCACAACATAAACATCATCATTTCCACACCTTGTTCTTGGTAACCCAAGTATGAAGTCCATTGATAGGTCCTCCCAAGGTGCACTTGGTATTGTTAAGGGCATATATAAACCCGTGTTTTGAGCTTGACCTTTGTAGGTTTGACATATAGGACACCTTTGTACAAACTTTCCAGCATCCCTCTTGAGTTGTGGCCAATAATAGCGTTCCTGTAGGTTTGCAATGGTCTTGTCACACCCGACATGATCACTAAGATCACTTGAGTGTAGCTCTCTAATTAACTTGTCACGTAGAGAACTTCTTGGAATACACAATCTATCATTCTTGAAAAGATAGCCAACTTGCACCACATATTCCCCACCTAGTGCTTGCCCTTGTAGATGCTTCAACCAGATTTGACCAAAATCATCATCATTCTCATATAAATCCTTGATCTGATCCATACCCGGAAGTTCGGCTTCAAAAGAAGTTAGGAGACAAGCACGCCGACTCAAGGCATCAGCCACTCGGTTAGTTGCTCCAGACTTATGCACAATGAGATAGTTAAATCTCTCCAAGTATGTTGCCCATCTTGCAAGCATACGGTCTACATGCTTTTGGTTTCTAAAATGCTTCAAGGATTGATGGTCAGAATAGACAATGAATTCCTTAGGTAATAAATAAACTTTCCAAGTTTTTAAAGCTCTAAAAACTGCATAAAGTTCTTGCTGATATGTACTCCATTCCTGTCTTGCTTCACTTAGTTTCTCACTGAAGAAAGCAATGGGTTTTCTTTCTTGGGATAAAACAACCCCAATGCCTACTCCACTTGCATCACATTCTAGTTCAAAGGTCTTGCTGAAATCTGGTAGAACTAGGACAGGAGCTTGTGAGAGCTTCTCTTTAATCTCCTTGAAACTCATTTCAGCAGCTTCATTCCATTGGAATTTCTCCTTCTTCAAACACTCAGTAATTGGTGCCATAATAGTGCTAAAGTTCTTCACAAATCTTCTATAGAATGTTGCAAGGCCATGAAAACTTCGACTTCTGTAATGGTTTTTGGAGTTGGCCACTCTTTTATTGAAGCAACTTTAGAATCATCAACATGAATACCCTCACTTGTTATGACAAAGCCCAAGAACAAAAGTTTCTTTTGTAAGAAGACACACTTCTTCGTATTTACATAGAGTTCATTCTGCTTTAGAACTTCCAATACTTTATGGACATGCTCAATGTGTTTATCTTCATCCTTGCTATAGATCAATATGTCATCGAAATAAACCACAACGATTTGTGATAGAAAGGGTCGAAGGACTTGATTCATCAAATGCATAAAAGTGTTGGGTGCATTTGAAAGTACAAATGGCATAACAAGCCATTCATATAGCCCTTCCTTGGTCTTGAAGGCTGTTTTCCATTCATCACCGAGATCTGATGCGAATTTGGTGATAGCCACTCCTCAAGTCAAGTTTACTGAATACCTTTGCCCCACTTAATTGATCCAGCATATCATCCAAACGGGGTATAGGAAATCTGTACCTAATGGTAATCTTGTTAATAGCTCTACTATCAACACACATACGCCAAGAACCATCCTTTTTTGGTGTTAGTAAAGCTGGTACAACACATGGGCTAATACTTTCCCGAATATGTCCTTATGCAACAATTCTTCTACCTTCTCCTTTAATATAGCATGCTCCTTTGGACTTATTCGGTAGTGTGGTAGATTAGGAAGACTAGCACCAGGAATTAAGTCAATGCGGTGCTGAATTCCTCTCATAGGTGGTAAGTGTTGAAGTTCCCCGAGTATACTCTGAAATTCAGATAGAAGACCTTCAATTTCTGCTGGAATTTCAGCAATAGGCTGCTCTTCACCCTTAATAATAAGTGCTGCACAGAAATCAACCTTCTTTAAATCTTTCACAAAGTCACTTGGAGTGTGGGAAATAGTCAACATATTCTTCTCCTCCACCTTAGAAGTAGAACCATCTAGCTTGTTAGGCAGAATGACTATTTTCCGCTTATTCCATATGAAACAATAAGTATTTTCTCTTCCCTTATGTGTAACATCCACATCAAATTGCCAAGGCCTTCCAAGAAGAGCATGGCTAGCATCCATGTCAACTACATCACATAGCACATTTGAGCGATAATATTTGCCTAAAGAAAGAGGCAAATTGCATTGCTTTGCGATCCTCATATTAACTCATTTCTTGATCCACCCAATGGTGTAAGGGTTTGGATGATCATGAGTGTCAATCTTCAAATGTTTGACTAAATTTTGAGAAATTAGATTCTCACAACTGCAACTGTCAATCACCAATTTGCACACCTTACCATTCACAATGCACTTACTCTCAAATATCTTCTTTCTCTCGTGTGTCGTCGGCTTGTGGTTTGGAGCACAAGAGACGTTGGATTACACATACTACCTCATCGCCTTCCTCTTCACAAAGGTCTTGTTCTTCCTCAACTTCAACTTCATATTCATCCTCACCATTGTTACTGTCTTCATCATCACTTTCATGGCGCGTAGTATTGACAACTTTCCTTCTAGGACAGTTGCTTGGATACGTGTCCTTCTTCACCACACTTGTAGCATTTAATAACATTTTGGTTTCTCTTTGCTCTATTCTTCTTGACAGCTTGCTTAGGTTCGGATGGCTTTGCTTTTGATTGAGTGGTTTTACTCTCTATCTTGCCAGTATAGTCTTTTGATGTGCCCTCCATGTGAGAGTACGATTGAGACTTGGTTATCTTCTTTGTCTTTACGAGTCTCTCAGCTCTCAATGTTAGAGTTTGGGCTTGATCTATTGACCAAATCTGTTGCATGGCCAGCTGATCTCTTACAACATTATTGAGACCATTGATATACCTTGCAACTTGCTGATCTTCAGTTTCAGCAAGGTTGCACCTTACTTGTAGCCTCAAAAACTCTTGTGTGTAGTCTGAAACAGACCTATTGCTTTGTGCACAATTCTGAAATTCAGTGAAAAGAATTTGCTCATAATCAGCAGGCAAGAATCTAGCCTTCAAAAGTGCCTTCATTTGATGCCAATATCTTATGCGAGGTTCACCCCTCAACCTACGCTCTTCTTGATGACGGTGCCACCATGCACCAGCACCTCCCTTTAATTTATATGCAACTAAAGGAACTTTGTGATCTTGGCTGATATTCATGATCTCAAAGAAAGTTTCAACCTCATATAACCAATCAAGAAACTCTTCTATATCAACACCTCCATTAAAAGAAGGGATTTCAGCTTTCACTTTATATGTATCTCTGTCATATCCAAAATTCTTCCTTGGCTGTTCATAAAGATCATCATCTCCATGTAGATCTTCTACGTCACTTTCCGAAGCATCACCAAGAGTCTTTGTATGTCCAGCATCACGCTTTTTTTTTCTTAGCTTCAAGATTTGCTTGCTTGCGTTGTTGTCTGTCTTCCTCCTCTTTAGATGAAGTCCCTTGAGTACCAGTAGTAGGGATATGACTTTCAATCATCACGGCTAGCTGATCAAACCTTCTATTGAGTTCTTCTCGTAAGGTTTGAATTTGTTCCTCAACATCATCAACTCTCTTCCCCAATTCCTCCATGTCTTGTTGCAGGTTCTCAAAGAAAACAGCAACAAGAGATGATCAACGAAGCTCCGATACCAATCTGACGCAGCACACTAATTTGGAGGAACAACTCCAAGGCAGTGGCGAAGCTACATGTAGCTTGGGGGTGCGGATGCATCCACAAAAATTTAAAGTTTAAGTGGTTCTCCTCTTATTTTCACCATATATGCACCCCTAAGGAACAAAATTATGCATCCACAAGGCAAAATACTCAAGGAAACAACAACCATCAAGTCAATAAGCAAAGAGTGCACACCCCTCAACTTTCCTCTAGCTTCGCCACTGCTCCAAGGTGCTGATAGGTAGTTCTAGTACAAATTGTTGAAGGAACAGCTTCAACGTGCTAGTATACAATGCCCTAAGGCCAGTCTGAATCCACAGACTTCAAGAGCTTAATCCAAAGCTCAATGAAAGATCTAATCCAAGATCTAAGATAGAAACATCAAGTTCTATTGATAGGGTAGTGAGTACAAAACAAAGTTACCATACTTGAGGTCGGGACCTCTATTTATAGGCTCCAAGGCCTTACATAACTCATATACAACTATTATGACAACTACTAGCCAACTAGATGACAACCTATATGACAACTAATATTTTACTCATGCCAACTCATACATTACTCAATACCAACCCATAGGACAAATAGTGAGTTCTAGTGAACTCACAACACTTTTTTGATCTAGATAAGTCTCATAGCATGACATAGAGATAAAACCCAACTTGATTTCTTCTTCTATAATAGCAAAATCTGAATTTACTTTGAACACCTAGATTTTTTTAGTACCAACTAGTTTTGTCCCTCATCAGGCTCGCTCCTCTCTGGTCCTCTTATTGGATTCCTTTACCCTTCGAAATCTGCCTCTTCCTCAAGGTCTAATTTGGATCCTATTTGAAGCTGCTGGTTCCAATAGGACAATCGTTACATTGAATATTTCAATTCAGTACATTGGTTGGAGCCCTCCATGCCAGCTCTCTTAGGGCAAGTGACAACGATTGGATGGCTGCGAAAACACAATTTAGAGGCCTTCTAATCACCATGACTGAGCAGAGGATCTTGTTTTCCTAGTTCTTTGTTCGTTGGCCCTTTCTCGATCGGCGGCGGAAACACGCATGAGGACCCGTGCTTTGGCTGATCTCGGAACTGAGCCGTGGGTGCTGGCTGAGCCGAGTGCTCACACGCGCGCGGGAGCCAAGCTTCGTGTGGTAGTCAGACGGGGATTCTACGATGATGTTTTGCGTCCACATGGCAGCAATCCAGAGGGGTCCGCAAAGCTGTTAATTACGGACTGTTTGCATATAATTTTTTCCCTGTTGGCGACGGTGTCCACCTTCAACATAATCAGGATCAAGTCTATCCCACGACATAGAAGACGCACAGAGATACACCAATCCTAAGGTAAACACACACAAAAAAAACCAGACAAAAAAACGTGAAAAACTAAAAAAAACACAAGTACTTGCAACCATCATACGCATGTACTTCAACGAGCATATCCTGTCCACATATTAGACAAGTACAAAGGTATAGTCTCATGTATGATACGTAATTTTGAGACAGTCTATTAGATCACATGTACAACGGGTGATTATTTTGGTTGTCTCGTAGAAATTATTATTTCTTAAATTTGTGGATAAAAAAATATATTTATGAGTTGCATGACAACTACAACTCGTATAATGGCTGTAAGTCGTCTCATACTCCTAAATTGTAGCGCATGAGGTGGTTGCCTCATGAAACAACCGCCTCTTTCTCTCACCTCCTCTCTCTTTCACATCATAAAAAATCCTATGTGACGTTACACGAGACGGGTTATGAAACTGCTGACGTGTAGCGTTGTACATGCCCTTAAAACTAATAAAGTCTACGCTTCCACGCACACGGCAGGTGGCCTGACATGTAGACAACGTGTGTCGCCCTCAAATGCTCTTGCCGGCGCCGTCCTTTCCTGCTACCCATGTTCCTGCCCTTAGGATGGCGTCGTCCTCCATCAATGGCGGTGGTAGCCGGTATGGCGGAGCTCCTCCCTCCCCGGCGCTCGACGCCTGCTCCTCCCACCCCGCCTCCCCTCTCCTTCCCCCTCCGCTCGCCCCTCACCTCCTAATGCGAGGAGCGGTGGCCGCCCACCAATTCAAGGAGTGGCGGCTGCGGGACGAGGAGCAGGAGCGACGGGGCGAGCTGAGGCTAGCCACAGCGGGTGAGAAGCACTGGTGGCGGGGCGAGGCGAGGCGAGGAGCAGGACCGACGGGGTGAGGAGCGACAGGGCGAGGTGCGGCGGGGCCAGACGCGGCGAGACCAGGTGCAGTAGGACGAGTGGCGCGTGGAGCGAGGTGAGGAGCGGCAAGGCCAGGCGCGGGGCGAGGCGAAGAGCGGCGTGCGAGCATCTCTGACGGGTGCGAGCAGTCAAGTCCCTCCTCTGTCTCTCTCTCTCTCGGGAAATCTCCAACGACAGTGGCTCGAAAGAGAAACGACGGTGCCTCGGCTGAGCCGATTTTTTTATTTGTTACAGAAGTATTTGTCGTGTGTTCGACAAGAAACACACGGTAAAGCCGCTTGCCAACACTGTGTTTGCTGTGTGGGCTTTGCCGTCGGCAACCCCACGACAACTACAGGCCGACGGCAAGCTTAGCTTCTCACGTAGTGTAACAAATTCGCATGTAGCTATCCATCTTCTTATCTCTATCTGCGGTTCCGCACTGATGATAATTGAATGCACTGGGGCCCGGGGAGGCAAATTACTAAAGATCCAAGGCAAACTTCAGGCTTTGACCCCAACGTATCAAGGCAATCACCACAGTAAACTATATATATAATTTGTTTAATTCAATTAAATGTACTAAGTGTTTAGTTGCAAGAATGCTAGGCCATTATATTTTTTATGATTTTATGTGTTGGGTTACATTTATATTTTGTTCCTCTGAAAAAATGAAAATTATTTGTATCATGTTTTGTTATATAATTTCTGCAAGTAGTTCTTGCTTTAACCAAACAGGTAGTTTGAATCACCTAATTCATGATTCAAGTATCGATTTTATTTTTTAAAGAAAACTTGGAACCTATGTTTTTTACCCTATATTGTCTTTTTCTTTAAGGCAAAAGATAATTTTATTAAATTAGCAACAAGATACAGAAAGAGAGGTGTAAACACCCCATGATACATGAGAGATCCTTGCCAGGACTGGGCAATGATTCTTGTGACCCGGGTTTTTACATTTATATGAGCAACTGTTTCGGTCATCTAAATGAGAAGCAGATTTGGCTTAGTGAAGGTGGTGCTTTTATTTTGAAGATTTAGTTGGATATCCCGAAGGATGGGTCGTAGCCTCCAATCTGCAGGGTTTAATATGGGATCATCATTTTGCGGTGTGGATATCGGAACTTGATTATCCGAAAGTAGTGTGATTTCCTGCAAGTCAAGAACTTTAGCAATCTTCGAAGATATGTTAAGAGCTTGAACTTCTGCATCCATCACATTAGCTGCATGTCTTGCTCTTGCTTGAACTTGAATTTTGATCTCTTTATTCTGGTACCTACAAATAATGAAGGATCCAAAGACCAGCCTGATTGGGCAATTTCTTGCCACAATGTTTAAAGGAAATACAGCATCTGAATTGGCTAGGTTTTGAAATCTCCAGGAGTTTGGATGGCAATTGGGGTCATTATCAAACTTCAGGTCATTTCCATGGATGGGATTTATTTTATCCTGATGTGAGTTTAGGAGGTAGTTGGTTTCGATCTGGACACTATGATGGTTTGCTGAACTGTCCAAGGTTTTTTGATTGAATCGCAGATCATTTCTAGCTTTCCAAATATACCGAGAGGGTCATAAGGGGTGGAGAATTATATTTCTTGAAGAATCATTTTGGAGGATGTAATTAAGCTGCGATTGAACGCTCGGAAGATCCTTCGGAAGGTGATCTGATTTAATTCCAAGAGGACCTGCAAACCAAACAACACGAGCAAAAGGACATGTGAAGAAGAGATGATCATCATCCTCTTCTTGATTGCACAGAGTGCAATTTTTTTACTGATATTCGTAATGTATTTACCAACTCTGCTGCCTGTAGCAATTGCCATTCTAAAAATCCTCCAAGCAAAAGTTTTTATTTTTGGGGTTCCAAATTATGTTCATAGTGTTTAGAGAAGTGTTAGAGATGGACCTGCTACCCTATAGAGGAATAGAGTGCTGATTTTGAGTGGATAAATATTTGTAAGCTTCCTTTGAAGTGCAAATTCCTGAGTTGGCAGATCTCCGGATGACAATATCTTCTCTATCATCATGGACAATGGGAATTTGTGATATTTCCTGCAAGAGATTAGATCCAATTTTTTTTGTAATTTTCCATTATCCCATTGTTTTGTACCTGGAATCCATAGATCCGAGATAGTATTTGGAATGGTTCCTACATTGTAATTTAAATTTAGAAGATCATGGAGTTTGTCCCAACTTTCACACCACGGTTGGTTCCATATGTTTGTATTGCCATTACAGACCTGCATGGTTATATTTTTAAGAAGAGTTTGCCTTATTGTTAGAATGGAGCTCCAAAAAACAGATTTAGGAATGTTTTTTGGGCAGTCCAGAAGCTTTTATTCGGATAGTATTTGCTTTTGATGATAGCTGTGAGGTAGGGATCTTGATTTTGAATGATTCGCCGGGTAGTATTCATCATTAGGCTCATGTTGACAAGCTTCATATTTCCGATGCCGAGACCTCCTTTTGATTTAGGTTGAGTGATATCTTCCTAGGATCTAAAGTTAATAGGATGAGTATTTTGCTCTTCATTGATCCTAGCCCACCAAAAGTTTCGAATGATGGCATTAATCTTAGAAAGGAACTTTTTGGTAAAAATGATGTTAGACATGTAGTAAATAGGAATAGAAGCAAAAACAGAGTTAATATAAGCAAGGCGACCAGCATGGTTAAGTTTATTTGCTTTGATCTTGGTTAATTTGGACTTGAATTTAGTGAGAATGAAGTTATAAGCCTTAGTTCTTTCTTTGTGAGAAATGATCAAAGGATGACCAAGATAGATCGCATTATTGTCCATCACTGGAACTGGGAAGATATTCCTAAGAGTTTGTTTCGCCAAGTCACCGACATTTCTACCGAACATAATAGAAGACTTTGTCCAGCTTGGAGTCCGTCCGGACTGTCACAAAACTGATCAAGGATATTTTTTATAGTAGCAACTTCGTTTTGAGTGTCATGAGCATTAAATTTGCTGACATGACATGAGAGAGAAGAGAGAGAGTGTCATGGGATGAGAGATGAGAGATGAGTGTCGTCACCATGACCCTCCACCGGCACGGTTCTTAAGAATTTCTTCTTGGTAATCGTGTGATGACACTCTCCACCGAGACCGGCCTAAGAATGCCTTTCTACATGGCACTCTCTCGGAGAGAGTGTACTGCATGCAACCCTCAGCTTTTGTGGATTCATCACATCTGGATTATGTTTGTCGTCTAAACAAGTCATTATATGGTCCGAAGCAAGCACCATATGCCCGGTACGATCGGTTTTTCCTCTCATCTCCTCTCCCTTGGTTTTGTTGAGGCTAAGTCGGATACTTCTCTATTTATCTACCACCGAGGTCATGATATGGCATATCTCTTGCTCTATGTTGATGATATTGTTCTCATAGCTTCATCTACTGAGTTCCTCGGCCGCATTATTGCAGCTCTTAAGGGGAATTTTCTATGACCGATATGGGCCATCTTCATCATTTTTTGGGCCTCTCTGTTGCTCGTACATTTGCTGGTATTTTTCTCTCTCAAAGACAATGTATGCTTGACATTCTGGACCGTGCTGGTATGTTGAACTGCAAGCCTTGCAGCACCCCGGTGGATACTCATGCAAAGCTCTCCGCCGACGGTGTTCCGAGTTGCTGATCCGACCCTCTTTCGCAGCCTTGTCGGTGCTCTTCAATATTTGACTTTCACTCGTCCACATATCGCCTATGCTGTCCAACAAGTTTGCTTATACATGCATGATCATAGGGATCCTCACCTCGCCGCCATCAAACGCATCTTGCGGTATGTTCAGGGTACTCTTGATTATGGTCTTCGCCTTCACCGCTCTCCACATTTGGATCTTGTTGTCTACACCGATGCTGATTGGGTCGGCTGTCCCGACACTCGCAAGTCCACCTCGGGCTATGGTGTCTTTCTCGGGAACAATCTCATCTCTTGGTCTTCCAAGCGACAACAAATGGTGTCGCGCTCTAGTGCTGAGGCCGAATATCGAGCGAGTTGCTAATGGCGTCGCAGAGGCTTGTTGGTTACGTCGGTTACTCGATGAGCTCAACAATCCACTTCGTCGTGCTACAATTGTCTATTGTGACAACATCAATGTCGTGTATCTTTCTTCTAATCCCGTGTAGCATCAACGAACAAAGCATGTGGAGATTGATTTGCATTTTGTTCAAGAACAAGTTGCTCTTGGCGAGGTTCATGTTCTTCATGTTCCGACAACTTCCCGATATGTGGACATATTTACCAAAGGACTGCCTACTTCAATTTTCCAAGAATTTCAATCCAGTGTGAACGTACGCTGAGCTCCCAATCACACTGCGGGGGAGTGTTAGACTATATTGTGTCCAGCACGTCTTGTATTCTTGTATATGGGCTTGTGGGCCTGCCATCCTGGCTCCCCACCGAGTATAAATGTAACCATATTGTATCATGATCATTGTATTGTGCATTATTCCTATTGCCTTACGCTTTCAGTATTATCTCCTTCTTTTCTATTCTAAAGCTGATAATAACATTTAAGTATTCAACCCAGTTGTTATCTTCTATATCACCTACCCATTCATCAGTACTGGACCTATTCATAAAACATCATATGTTGCTCGCCTAAAAGGAGACACCAAACCGTACGTACCCCTCCCCGTTTCCCTCCTCCCCCCCCCCTCCAATTTTTTTCTACTATGTTTTTCCCAATTATTTCATTCCCATTAATTTAAACTAATGAATGAATTGCCTTGTTTTTTCTGGACTTATTCCACAATCACTAGAAAAAAATATTTTTCCCACAACAGACATAAAGCGCCCTACAGCCCAGACCCTAATCTACACACCATAATGACTAATGCTTACTATTTCATTACTCAAAATGACTGAAGGGTGGAATGACATGAAGGAAGTGAGCAAAATGGTGGGTGCTGATGGCCTTGGCAATAGCCAGAAAGACCGAAGACGTAGGCATTAGAGCTGGTGGTGGTGGAATGGGGGACCAAGGGATGGTTGGTTCATATAGTGAAGGTTATGGTGGTTATGATGTTTAGTTCACATCTTCCTCCCAATTTGATTTTAGCAAGCCATATTCCTCTCTCCAATGACATTTCATACTCTTTCTTCACGACAAGTATATGAAGGGAACACAAAGAAATTCAATTAGTTTGCATGCAATGGATTTTAGATATACAATAATTTCGGATGATGAAACATAGTGATAAACGTGCTATAATATATAATATCAAACATGATATAAATTTATGTGTTGTATCGAGTATTATATTATATGCAATTGATTATGCTTAAGCATGCATATATTAACATAGAGGTCGCCTTTTCCCATTTTTCTATTTGTAATTTGTTTTAGTCACTTATATTTGAGACAAATATAGAAATGAATTAAAGATGGAATGTATGTGGTTAAACCGATTTTATTTTATGAGCCACATGATTCTCATATGTGTTTATATATGAGCATGGACGAAAGCTAAGACTATTTTATGACTTAACCATTTATATACTTTGTAGGACATTAATAGTTATATAATGTTATAAATTTTAGTTGACAATTATTCAGAATCTGAGAGGCACTATTGATAGTATTATCGAGATAGTATTATCTAGACAAAAACTAGAGCTATTTTATAAATCCTTCATTTATATACTTTGTGGGACATTATTAATTATATAATGCTATAAATTTTAATTGACACTTATTCAAATGTTTGGAATATCTTACATCTAAATGGTATCCCATGACAATGCAAAATCTCACTGAATAAATCGGTATGATTTTTTTTACAAATCTTTGATACAAATTCGTCTCTAAATAATACAGGAACATGCATGTATGCTTGCTGGTTTACTCTTGTGGTAGCCCAAATGTCACTATTTTTATTATAAAGTGATTGTTCAACAATGACGAAAGAAAAACTGGGGACGAATTGATCGTGTATGTGTTATATTTATTATTAATAATAGTCCAGTTGTTTTAAGTGTTGCTAGTGCTGAACAATAAGAACTATCACTGCTGCATATATGTGAGAGGGAGCTGGGTAAATGGGTTTAAATCTTGCCACGTGCTAGGCACCACACAATTGATGCAAACACTCCCGTTTACCCTTCAAGTAAAGAAATCTGCATTCGTCAAGCATGGACAAAATTTATTAATTGAATTTGTAGCATCACCGACCACAGTACGTAACTGGAAGAACCCAAAGAAGCAAGAACGCAAAACCCACACACAAAGGAAGCGCATCACGCTATTTCATTTGGGAGAAGGCGTGAAGGAGACGAGCTCCTTGGACCTGAGCCACGCCCGGACGACCACCACGGCGTCGAAAGGCCTGTCGCCGCCGCTACCCGAGCGGTCGCGGGCGATGACCTTGAGGTAGTAGGCCTTGCCGGAGACGACCTGCTCCTGCGCCGATGCAACGGCCGTGAAGGCGAGGAGGACGGGGACGGGGTCGTTGGCAGCAGGCGCGGAACCAGCGTTGTGGCGCCGGAGGTGGCGGTTGTGCTCGGCAACCGCGAACCGGCCCAGAGCCTGCACCTCCTTGTTGGAGCCCACGTCCTTGATGTCCCTCCGCCCGCCCACCGTGGCGGTGGCTGAAGTGGCGAAGGCGAGAGTGAGGAGGAGGAGGAGGACGGAGCTGCCGGCCATTTCTCCTCTTGCCATTTCTCTTGCCTAGATATGTGCTATATGGATTTGGTGTAGGGAAGAAGCTCATCTATGTGTGTGCATATATGTAGTGTAGGTCGCCAAAACCCCGTGTAATATGGAATCATAGAGGTGTGGCCCATTTTGAGTAACGAATGGCGACAAGGCAGTGCTTCGGTGTGCGCAAATCGTGGCGAAAATCCAGTCCCTAGCTGTACCCAATAACGATAATATACATTTTTTTTCGTTGAGTAGCTTAGCTAGCTAGGATTGATCACTCTGGAAAGGTTACTGAGGGTAATAAAACAACTTGCCAACAGCTCAGGCAAGCTTGTGAAAAACCAGACAAATAAATTGAAGCTCAAGTAGTTCAGTTACTTGTGCCGAATTCAAGAATGTATATATCATGTCATCTAGACTTTTTACTCGATTAAACCAGGCTTTTGACGGTGCCCAGCTCAAACCACGAGCTTAGCTTTAGTGTATGTAAACTACACTAGTGGCCACGCGGGTTATCTCTTACTCATAACCGACAATAAGGATAAGCACAGGGCGGCACTGGTAAGGATTGCTTGCAAGTCACCCTACGACTAGAACAAGGTCACAAACAGAAACAGTGCCCACCGCCATCCCGAATAAAAGTGGCCAGATCACGGAGTCAAAAGGCTTCTGATTACGATTGGAAGAAGATAATGGTTCAGATTGTGTGGTGGCCAACACCCCCGGTTTGTAAGCTCATTCCGTGGTCCGTTTCTGGAATCATGTGTCACGGGTGAAGTCCAAATGCATTCCTCATCCGGAAGGCAAGTTGAGAGTTATCTCGTCCGATCCTCACCTGCCAGATCGTGCAACCCAACAATGCATTCTCAGCAGGCCGTAAGTGAGTGGTGGTGGTGCATAAAAGTACTCCTCCATTCCGATTTACCTGTCGTTAGGACAAGCCGGCTAGTGTAAATTTGAAATCAGCTGCCTTGTCGTAATTAACAAACAAATTACAATATTATATATATACCTTCTAATTTTAATACATGATTTTGTGTTGTTACAATTTTAACACATTCGTCGGTAGCATTTCAAAAAAAAAAATCCTAATGGTTTTCTATTTCTGAATAGATTATAAACTGGAGGGAGGGTACAGTATCTATCTGTTTATTTTACTATCCCAAAAGTCTCTAATCTCTAACACCATTTTCTCTATGTATGGCCAACGGTGCATTCTTATGCCTCGGGCGTCTCGGCGATAAGACTGCATGGAGGCATTGTAAGGTGACACGGCTGCAATGTATACACTCAAGTGCTCCTTTTACAGGCTCATATGGCAACAATGCATCGTTTGGGAATTGGGACCCTACTCAGCGGTCAGGAGCAGCTCTTTCTGGTTCAGCTCAAACGGACACCCAAGAAGAACAGACGAGATCTGAAGTCTGAAACTTCTCAACCAGACAAAAGCATGCACGGCTGCAAAAAGCTTACTAGGCCCTGCCTGATGCGCTACGTGTCTCCACTCCCAAAGGATAAAATCGGGGTGCAATTTCACAACCCAAGAATTAAAGCATATCCTCACAACTCAATATCGTTCAGAGATCAGAGTAGTATTTCAGAACCACAATATCACGTATATATAGGAGTTATATATATATATCATCTGCAAAGAAACGTCGGTGTTATGACGAGCAATTCAACCATCGCAAAGCGAGAAATCATGGTCGAAGGAATGAACAAGGCAAGCAAACTTATTAATAAGTGCTTTGCATTTTTTTAGAAGGAAATTCTTGTGAGCTGCATGGCCCTTTCTTGGTACTCTTCCATGATTCCAGAACAGCTGTATATCTTGGTGCATGTTTTGGCACAACAGATGATTATAAATTGGCAATTACAGTACACAACTCAAATATAGACAGATAATAAATGCAAGAAAAAAACCAATGAGAGAAGCAATCAGACAGCTTGAACACCCCTTTATTTAAATGAACACCCCTTTTATTTAAATGATGTTAAAGGAACATAGTTTAGTACTCAGGAACACACCTGTCCCAGAAGCTTAGTTACACATCCAACACACACAACATAATTTAATATAACCCAGCTGTTTTTTTTTGACATGGAAAGAAATTTCCATTACCGAGGAGGTGCTCGAGAATCATAAGCGACCATCACCCGAATACAATTCGGTATGTTGTTTAACAGAGTATCATCAACATCTACCAGAGAGCTCCCTAGTAAGCTCGAGCCACACGATTACAATCTCTAGGTTAATAATAAATTGAAGAAGCAATTTGAGTACCGAGGATTTTGGTACTCGAAACACCCACAATCTTATACACTTTTTTGCCACATATTAACAATTCGCTTACGTTGCAAATTTGAATGTACATGTAATCGCGCTCGCTCATATTCCAAGTCGTTTTCCATCCCATCCGCACATGAACCTAATTACGTTTGCGTCCGATCGGGGTATAAGCTTTGAATTGAACATTATAGCAAAGACCACGTGGGCCATGTGCCTGCAGCTTTACCGTGTGTTTGATATCGATACACGACGAAGATGGTAGACTTTGTCGCAAAGCGCGTCGTCACCATTCTGACGGATGACGTCACTTTTTTTTTGTCGACGGGTGATCGATGATAGACATATGACACAAAGCAAAGATGGTTGTACGGTGGACGACCGTAAGTAAAGATTATTTCTCAGCTACTTTTTTTCTTTGAGAAACTGTTCAACGACTTTGTGAAATTGGAGATTTTTGCTATTTTGCCAAGCAATTCTGGGCAAAATAGCAAAAATCACGTGAAATTGTGAGCTCTGAAGGTCCAATTCGGCCCATCCCTGAAGATACGACAGGCCGACGGAAGCTCAGGAGTGCCGGACATTTGGCCCAACGGCAGTTTGCATGACGCCCGTTGCTCTGTGACATGGGACCCACACGTGTTCCCTCGAAAAAAACATGGGCCCACACGTGGCGCTCGATGCTTCGTCGTTCGGGGTTCGCCCAACCGGCTTCGTTGACTAGTCACCCCACCCCACCCGCAGCACAGAGACACCGCACCCGAGGCCAGATCCCATCCCCACTGTGTTTCCAAAAAAAAAAAGAAAATCCCATCCCCAATCCCCATCTTCAAACTCCCCGAATCGGTTCGAAAAATTTCAAATCCCCCTCCTCCTCCTCCTCCTTTCTCTCTCTCTCGTCCCCAACGTCTCTCTCGCTCCTCACTCCCCACTCCCTCTCTCCGCCCCGCGGCCCAGCCATGAGGTCGTTGTTCTCGCGGCACGGCCGCCACCCCACCACGCCGCCGCCGCCGCTGGAGAAGTCGGGCGGGGGCTTGGAGACCCCGCCGCGGCGCCGCACCCCCAAGGAGAACGTCGATCCCTCCTCCTACTCCTCCCCGGCGCAGCACCACGAGTCCCCGTTCCGATCCCCGTCCTCCGCCGCCAGGCCGCTCACCGCCCGCAACCGCCCGCCGCGCCCGCCGTCGGGAAACCCGCTCAAGCGGAAACTCGACGTCTCCTCCGCCGCCGCATCGCCTGGCCCCGCCCACGACCCCGCATCCGCCTCCGTCTCCGACACCGGCGTCCAGGTACGGCTAGGGTTTCACCGGCGTTCTTGGGATTTTGGTTGCGAGACGCTAGATCTGACTTGAGGGGCTTCGGTTCCGCTGGTTTTTTGCCGTTTGGGCATGCGCAGGTGGTGGTTAGGATACGGCCGCCGTGCCGCGTGGACGATGAGGAGGCCGGGGACGATGGACGGGGCCCCGAGGCCTGCGTGCGCAAGATGGCGGCCAACACGGTCGCGATCCAGGGGCAGGACTTCACATTCGACGCCGTTGCCGACGCGATCTCCACGCAGGTCAGGCTGGGTGACATTTTTAGGTCGGATTTGGGCGTAATTTCTCGGTTTGCTTCTGTGGGCTTGCTATGGATTAGAGGCCACTCTATACTTGGTGGATGGCATTGAGTAGTGCATGCAGGGGTTCAAATGATAGTGGTCAATGATTTTACTTCGTTGTTTATGTAAGAAGAGGTGATCCTGAACTGGCGTTGCTAGTTTCATTTTGGGTCGATATGATTTGCAATTGTTTCTCCATTTTGGTGGTCTAGGCGTGTTATTAGTTTAATTTGGCACATAAGTGGAAGGATGGCCAGTTTTTTCGCAATCAGATAATGCTTTGGTACTTAAGTGAATACTTAGATGCTTAGAGAAGTTCTGATGTTGCTTCAGCTTTGATTACTTTTAATGAATTTTGTTCCTAGGGATCTTAATATTGCTATTTGATTCCTAATACTTCCAATTTATAGTTTGATGTGAATTCATTGCTTGCTTCACTGAATCTGTAGGTTTACTTATGTTTAATTTTTTGTGGAATTATGTAGGAGGACATCTATAATCTTGTTGGGCTGCCACTTGTTGAGAATTGCCTCTCGGGTTTCAACAGCTCAATATTTGCCTATGGGCAGGTGCTTTACCTTCAGTTTAACATTTTAACTACATTACGTCGTGTTCTTGGAAGCAGATCAACTGATACTTGTTCTTTCTGATTATGATTTCTTAAAAGACTGGTAGTGGAAAAACCTACACTATGTGGGGGCCTCTTTCTGCGCTTTCAGAAGATTCAACAAGCAGCGAGAGGGGACTGACACCTCGTGTGTTTGAACAGTTGTTCTCCCGCATAAAAGAAGTAATGTGATAGCATTTTCTAAATTGTCTTTCAGTGAATAACTTTCTGATTTATAACTGAAACTTGGTGCCTCTTTTGCAGGAACAAGTGAAGCATGCGGATAAAGAGCTAACTTACAGTTGTGTCTGCTCTTTTCTTGAGGTAATTCTAGTTCTTGGTACCTAAAATATGTTTTTGTTGTTTCTCCTGAGAAATTTGATCCAATCTTGTTGTAATGTGCAGATTTATAATGAACAGATAACTGATTTACTAGAACCCTCTATGAAGAATCTTCAGGTGAAAAAGGAAACATCAAACTTTTTGTTGCAATGCATCATGCCCCTTTTCTCTCTCTCTTCCCACTAATATATAACATGTTCACTTGCAGATTAGAGAGGATGTGAGAACTTCCCGTGTGTATGTTGAATCATTGACAAAGGAATTTGTTTTCACAATGAAGGATGTAATTCAATTGTTAGTGAAGGTGTGTATATCTCAATACTGACACTTGAAAATTTAATTGCCATGTATTCATCCTGTTTGTCTTACACTGATGATTACTAATTTTGTGTACAACAGAGGTATTTGGCACTCAGCATTTTCTAATATGAATTTTCAATTTATTATTATTCTTGGAGAGTAAACATTTTCTGCATTTTGATTGTAATTGAACATTGTCATGTCATCTTGCAGTATTTTTTTAACCATTTCATGATTTACACAATCTGTATAAATCTTGATTCTTGTACTGATCACAGCATGGCATGCTAATTCCATCAAGATTGATGCATTTTTATTTCATGTACTTTACGCTCAATTAGTTAATTTTACATTGAAATTATTTATTACACATGATGCTGCAGGGCCTGGCAAATAGAAGGACGGGGGCAACGAGTGCAAATGCTGATAGCTCACGCTCGCATTGTGTTTTTACATGTGTCATTAAATCTGAATCAAAGGTATTTTAATTTTGGGAATTACTTACAATTAATAATCACTCTTAACATTAATTTCAACTCATGTCAGCAGGTGCTTGTTAATAAAAAAAATACTGTTGTACTTATAAGCGCAATTTTATTTGTGTAGTAAATATTGTTGATTGTTGTTCTGTTCTCTTTTTTTATGTTTTGGGTTGTTGCTTCATGTTTCAACCTTCTTGTAGATTGATCTATTTCTCCTAAACCTTATACCAAGCTTATCTAAATCATGAATCTGTCGAATTATTTCATGCATTGTTTTAGTTCTGATGATTGCATATGGTGATATGTGTATCTTTAGAAGTATTGTTCCTCTGTTTCATCTCTGGAAAGTTATATGGTTCTCTGCAATGTAATTGCAAATCTTATTGTAACAGAATTACATTGCTGAATCCTTGCAACAATCATCATGTAACCAAATATTCCAGTTCTCTATGATGGTTCAAAAAACTTGTAGCTGATCATGCTCAATTTTGATCGAATGAATAATTCTCTGAAAAAAAGTTGCTTTTACTTTTCTTAGCTTGCATGACAAAATCAAAATTTATACAGTATTTTGGATTTTCCTACTAAAGGCTTTCTTAGATGTAGCAGTACCATTTAAGCTGCATCAATTATTTCTTTATTTGCCTGTTACTACGTTTTGTAGAACCCCGAGGATGGCTCAAGCAGCACGAGATCAAGCAGGATAAACTTGGTGGATCTTGCTGGATCAGAGCGGCAAAAACTAACACATGCTGCTGGGGACAGATTGAAAGAAGCTGGCAACATAAATCGCTCTCTTTCACAGCTTGGGTAATGTTCCGTTTATACTTTAGACTCTATATTAGTTCAAGATTTATAAGTTAAGTCATTGTTATTTTTTTCAAAGATCTGCTGATAGCTAAATTCTGTTTACTTAGTTATATACTCCGTCTGCCTTCAGATTCTTCTCATTAGTTCATGGACTCTAGTTCAGTTTTGAACTAGGGTTCTTGTCATGTATAGAGTATGCTGTTTTGTTGCACTGCTTGATGTCCTGAAATTAGATCTGCATATTACCATTCAAGGTACTGGACGATTACTTAAGCTATGATTTTATCGCTGACGAATGTTCAATGTGTTTTCAACCCATCATTTTCTTTGTCTAGTGTTGAATGATATGAATAGCACTTGTATTCCACTATTAGTTTATTTAAAATTTTATTAATATATAATTTGTGAAACAAGGGTCCTGATGGAAGCTGTTTTTGGTTGCTGCAGAAATCTGATTAATATACTGGCAGAGATATCCCAGTCCGGAAGACAAAGGCACCACGTTCCTTATCGGGATTCAAAGCTGACGTTTCTGTTACAAGAATCCCTTGGAGGCAATGCAAAGCTTGCAATGATTTGTGCTGTTTCACCATCACAAACGTACTATCTAGTCAAACCCCAATTTATTTCTTATCTTCTCATTTGGTTTTGGTTCTGCTCAACACTTTTATTGTTGTTATACAGCTGCAAAAGTGAAACATTAAGTACACTTCGATTTGCACAACGTGCTAAAGCCATAAAGACTAATGCTATTGTCAACGAAGAAAAGGCTGAAGATGTTAATGCGCTGCGTGCACAAATCCGGCAGTTGAAGGTATAATTCTGTTGCCATATGGCTCCAAGTTTCCCATATAATGTTTTGTCCTTCTGACTCATTTCTTACATATCCTTTTTTTTATCTGTATCCTACCCCGCAGGATGAACTTCACCGTATGAAATCTAATGCGGGCTCAGAAGGAAACAGTGGGTGGAATGCAAGGCACAGTTTGCATCTACTGAAAATGAGCTTGAGTCGTGCTCCAACGTTCCAACCTATCAATGAAGATAGCGATGAAGAAATGGAGATTGTTGAAAATGACACTGAGAAGCCCTCCTTTCATGACAATATGGCAATATGTCCTATTGGAGATAAAGAATCTGATGGGTTTCATGCTGGTGCTCTTGATAGAAATAACAATCTTGTACCCACAAAAAGGTCCTGCTCTGGTGCCAACAAATTTAGTGCTGGCACTGACAATGGAGATGGGCGATGCAATGTAAACCTTGCTGCCAGTATACAGAGAGGGCTTCAAGTCATTCAAAGTCACCAAAACAATAGTGCATGGAGGAGGGCATCAGTAGGGTTAAATGCTAGGATTATGGATTTCCAGCCTTGCAAGGTTGATGTTGCAGTTCAGACTGATCCTGAAGAATCTGAAGCCAGGGATCCCCTAGCTCTAATTCCTAGTTGTCTTCTGGAAGCTTCAGTAAATGAGAGTAGGGATCCCAATGTTTGCAGGGATCTTCAAATAGTACCAGCTGATGGGACAGCACCATGTGATGGGGCAATACCATCTGATACACAAAAACAACATTTTCTGAAAGTAAGCTAAAGGAAAAAGCTCTTATGCAATTTATATACATCAATTAAGTTATACTAGGTACTTATGTGCTTATTCATCCATGATGTTTTGTTGTCCGTATAGGCTGTTGAAAAAGTCCTTGCTGGAGCCATAAGGCGAGAGATGGCACGAGATGAACAGTGTGCAAGGCAAGCTGCAGAAATTCAACAATTAAACCGCCTGGTAAGTTTTGTACTGTTGTTTCTCTGCAAATAAAAATAAATAAATACTCTTCTGTGTTAATCATTCTGCTTTTTAGGTCCAACAATATAAACATGAACGTGAATGCAATGCTGTGATTGCGCAAACACGGGAAGCGAAAATTGCTAGGCTTGAAAGTCTTATGGATGGAACTTTACCAACGGAAGAATTCATGAATGAAGAGTACATATCACTTATGAATGAGCATAAGGTATCTCTAACTTTCATTCCTTGTTCTATTGTTGACACTTTCTTCTCTTAAATTCAGCATTAAACTTATCAGTTGTTCCCTCAAATATTGCAGATCCTCCAAAAGAAGTATGAAAACCATCCTGAACTTTTACGCGCTGAAATTGAGCTAAAGAGGCTCCAGGAGGAATTGGACATGTTCAGGAATAGCATTGATGAGAAGGAAATTCTGCAAGAAGAGATACAGGATCTGAAAAATCAGTTACATTATATGCTTTCGACATCTGCATCGATTCGCAGACTCGTGCCGCCTATGCGATTATCTCATGGAACAAATTGTTCACCTGGAACAAAAGATCAAGATGGTGATACCACCGTTGGAGATGCTCCTGACTGGACTGAAGCAGAGAGCAAATGGATTACACTCACAGACGAGCTGAGAGTCGAACTTGAAGCAAATAAGTCTCTAGTTGCAAGGTTGCAGTCAGAATTGGATTCCGAGAAGAAATGCTCGTTGGAAGTGAATGAAGCATTACAAACAGCAATGCAGGGTCATGCAAGAATCCTGGAACAGTATGCTGATCTTCAAGAGAAGCATATGAGTTTGCTTGCACTGCATAGGAGGATGCGTGATGGTGTCGACGAGTTAAAGATGAGAGCAGTAAAAGCTGGTGTAAAGGGTGCTGAGTTACGGTTTCTCAACTCCGTTTCAGCCGAGATTTCAGCTCTTCGAACTGAAAATGAAGGTCTTCAGGGTCAGTTAAGGGACACTGCTGAAGCTGTTCAAGCAGCTGGTGAATTACTTGTGAGATTGAAGGATGCAGAAGAAGCTGAAGCACTTGCCAAGGTATGGCTTTCCCACATTGCTCATATAATGGTTCTATATATTCTTTTGCCTAGCATGTAAAACGTATTAGTACGAGAATAGATGTTTTTGCTTCTCCCTTAAGTTGAAATAACAAGCTTATACTGTGTTTCTTGCAGAGGCGGGCTGACCTGGCAGAGCTCGAGACGGAGAAAGCCTACCAGGAGATTGACAACCTGAAAAGAATTACGACCAGGAAATCCTTGCTCTAAACCAGCGACTTTGTAAGTTGTCTGAGGACAAAGATGCTGCAGGGCCTACAGAAGCAGAACCTAGTTATCTTGAGCCTCCAAGGTATGACACAGCTGGTAGCCCTAGTGACCAGCAGTGGCAAGAGGAATTCAAGCCCTTACAACAAGGTGGCTCATTTGAGGTGTCCAAGAGCACGGACCTCAACTCATGGTTTTACGGATATGACAAGTGTAACATTTAATGATGCAACTTTTACTTTCCTCACCCCTCCTGTTTTGTACCATTGAAATGGGGTAGTATAATGTTGTACACCTGCACTTGGTGAGCGTAGAGGAAGATGCCCTGAGGATGCAGCTTCATCTCACCGTCTTGTGAGGAGCATGCGGCGCCCTCAGATCCTAGGAGAAGTGTTGTAAATTTGGACAGATATTTTTACTCATTATAAGAGCAACAGCGCTATGTCAGTTTATCCTTGTATAAATCAGCTCAACTGATTCGCCGTAGAGGTCTGTAGCGTGAGGTGTGGTTGGTCATGGTTCAGCATCTTGCCCCTCTTTCGCTTATGATGCAGTATCGGAACTGTTTCCTTGCCCTAGTGGCATGTGACCAAGTACAAAGTTTCAATAACTACCGTACCAGATGCAATTATTATTCATCAATGGCTGAAATGTTCTGAAAGTGAATGTGACGAACCACGGCCTGATCCTGCTGGTAACCTTGGGATAAATGGCTTGTTAAAAATTGTCCTCTCTTGTATTTTTTTCTTCGAGATTCTTGAGAAACAACTCTGCAGCTTTACGGTAGCTGGTTAGCACATTCATCTCTCGGGATTCGAAGCTGCGTTACAAACGGCGCCGCAACAACAACAACAGCGTTCAAGCACCCCGCCGCCTGGATGAAATTCGGTGTCTGGGAGTGGGAACGACGAAGCAGGTCCAGCTGCTCCTTTCGAGTCGAAGTCTCTACTTTGTCGGGCGCCGGTTGAGCAGTAGCTATCACACGTCTGAATCGTGAGCGGGGAGCGGGCGGGGCAGCCAGCAACCGCAAGGGTCCCGTGGGCCTGGCCACCGTGTCTGGGCCGTGTGAACAGGGCCGGTAGCTACAGATTCCGGGCTGCTGTTTGCCTGCGCAATTATGGTCGCCCGGCCCCAGAGCTGTGACACCGGCGGCCTTCCTTCTGGTTCTGGCCTGTGAGAGTTTGGTACGCAACACCTCTGAGGAACGGTTTTGAATAAACACGTTTACGCGCCAGATCGCACAAATAAGTTGGTTGCGGAGCATATTGAGACGAGAGGCACGGCACGGTGATCTCCCTCCCTCTGCCCTCGTTTCAGTGATAGAGTACACAAACACGTGGATGGATTTCGATACCCATATATCATATATATATATATGGACCGTTTAATAAGATCGCAGCAAGGCGTGCCACCGATCGAGCCGATTTCACAAGGACGAGCGAGGGGAGAACACACATGTGCAAAGTGTGTTTTGAGATGAAAAGGGGCCTAGCTAATACAGTAGCTAGCTAGGCGCCGATCGTCCTAGCTGTCTTTGTTAGCTTGCGGCTTGTTGGGACGTCGCTGTTCATGCATGGGATCTAGCTAGGCGGCGACCCGGCGTGCAGGGGGCAGCAGCCGTCGATCGATGGATCCATCCCTTCCTCCTCCTTCCCCAAGGACCGGTGGGCCCGGCTACGTGCGTGCGTGCATGCATGCGCAGATGGGATGATTAATGAGACGCTGCACCTAACCTCGGCTTCGTAAGGGGCCCGGCCAATATGCATGATCAGGCCATGGACTGCGCGCTCTGATCACCTCTTCGTCATGTAGAACAGGAATTCTTCGAAAACGTGAGGAAATGTAAATGTAATCTACATCTCTCTTGCTCGGGGAACGACGGCCAAGTAAGTGGAAAAAAATGTAGTTGGCGTTTGCTAGCACGGGAGGAAGTAATTGTTCTATTTCTACGCCCCTCCCCCTGGTCTCAATTTTTTTGTGGACATAACATTTTTGAAGTAATTGTATACAGTGGCGAAGCCACATTAGGCTAGCATGGTGCCTCCACCTGGGCCCAACTCAATTTTCAATATAATTAGGTGGATTTTGACCATACGTGCCACCCTCTTAGATCGAAATTGTGCACCATGACAGCTCAAAAAGAGGTCAAACTGAGTTAAATCCTTGTTCACTGGGCCAAAATGTTAAAATGTGCCCCATGAGCTCTTCGACTCTGGCTTCGCTACTGATTGTATATATAGGCAAAAAACAAAACGAGCCGCGGCCGGGCAGTACAAGTCCCACGTCGTCAAGTCGTGAACAGCATTATCTCGCTCTTGAAGCAAGTACGCTTCGCTCGTCCTTGGACGCACCCCGTGGTCCTTTTTGTTGCTCCTTTTTCCGATCTCGGGGACACGCCTGGAAGGAGGAGCAGTGGTTAATTTATTGGCTCTCTGCTGGTCTAGCCAAAATCGACACTGCTCCAATCCAATCCAATGAAACTGCTGGCATTTCCACACACTCATCCTTCCCCTCTCTAGCTAGTCCTGTCCTGTGGGCTGCCTTCGTCGTCGGACCCAGCCATGCTGGAGTTTTCGTCCCACTTTTTACAGTACTTATTACTGATGATGAACACAGAAGCAACGGTCAATATTATTATGCCTGTAAGTGTCAGGACATGACCATTCACGGTGGTGTCCTCGCACTCGTTGGTAACATGCCCAGTACTATAGTATTTACCTGTAACCTCAGGATTATACTAGGATAAAGAGCTAGCAGTCCAAAAGACCACTCGCCGTTGTGGAGACGCAGCAGGGGCGATGTACCGATCACGCTAGCTCTGGCGATGTACCGATCACTATCTCTGGCGATCGAGCTGGGGCTGGACCGATCGGGGGCGCGCGAAAAACAGTGCGGACAGCAGCGCGACGAGAAATGACGGTTCCGAATCCTCGACACGGCCCTTAATGAGGGGACTGTGGCTGCATCCACCTGTGCTGAATTTGCTGCTCGATCTGGCCGATCGATCCAAATCCTTGGAGGCTCTAGCTCTAGCCCCTACCACGCAAGAGTCTAGCTATAGCCTAACGCCACCGTCTAGCTAGCGTGGTCACGTCGTAGATGGAGCTCTAGTATACTAGTATACCGTGGACCAGAGGCGTAGCGCCGCATGGGCATCGATCGAAGCATCCACTCGGTAGGAAATTTGGACTTTTCGAATGCGCCAAAACGAGGGAGAAGTACAAGTATAGTATTTTGCAACGTGGAAAACATCCAGTAGTTAAATTGATATATAAGGGTGTGTTCGTTTCTGAGGTCTAAACTTTAGAGTTGTCACATAAAAAAGAATCTTACTTATTTAGAAGTAGTAAATAAAGTTTAATTATAAAATAAATTACAGACCCCTAGACTAATTTACAAGACAAATCTAATGAGGTTAATTAAGTCATGATTAGAAGACGGTTACTTGTAGCATCAATTTAACAAAATCTAAATTAATTAAGCTCATTAGATTCATCTCGAAAATTAGCACCAATCTGTCAATAGGGTTTTGTCATTAAATTGATCCAAATATTCTAAATAATAAGATTCTCTTTGATGTGACGAGTGCTAAATTTTAGAGGGTAGGAAACGAACAGGGCCTAAGTACTGTGCGCAGATTTCTATTACGGGCTATATATTACTCTCTCCGTTCAGTTTTAGGCCAATCTCAATGAAAGTGTCATGAGCATTAAATTTGCTGACATGGTATGAGAGAGAAGAGAGGGAGTGTCATGAGATGAGAGATGAGTGTCATCACTATGACGCTCCACCGGTACGGTTCTTAAGGCCGGTCTCAATGGGAGTGTTATGAGCATTAAATTTGCTGACATGGCATGAGAGAGAAGAGAGGGAGTGTCATAGGATGAGAGATGAGTGTCATCACCATTACCTTCTACTGGCACGGTTCTTAAGAATTTCTTCTTGGTAAGCGTGCGATGACACTCTCCATCGAGACTCGGTCTAATAATTTCTTCTCGGTAGCGTGCGATGACACTCTTCACTTAGACTAGCCTTAGACGAGTCTCAATGGGAGTGTCATGGCGGTGTCACGAGCATTAAATTTGTCGACGTGACATGAGAGAGAAGAGAAGGAGTGTCACGGGATAGAGATGAGTGTTATCATCATGACCCTCTATCGACACGGTTCTTAAGAAATTCTTTTTGCTAAGCGTGTGATGACACTCCACTAAGAGCGGCCTTAAGGCCGGTCTCAATGAGAGTGTCATGGTAGTGTCATGAGTATTAAATTTGCTGACATGGCATGAGAGAGAAGAGAGGGAGTGTTATGGGATGAGAGATGAGTGTCATCACCATGACCCTTCACCGGTACGGTTCTTAAGAATTTCTTCTTGGTAAGCGTGCGATGACACTCTCCATCGAGACTAGCCATTCTCATGGGTCTTTCATTTGGTATTTTTAGGAGACACATCAGCAAAAAGATGACATGGCATGATATTTAATATGAAAGAGGAGAGAAGCCTTTCATTAGGCCAGTCTCGAGTGGGAGTTTTATTAGCATTAAATAAGGTGCCACATAAGCAAAAGAGGTGATGTGGCATAGCAATTAATATGAAACCGGGCAAATGGGTTTCATAGGGATGAAACTCATTTGGCACTGTTTCATAGGTATGAAACTGCATTGAAACTCCCATTGAGAACATAGAGTTTCATCCCAACACGTTTTGACCAATCTCAATGCAACAAATAAATATTCAATTAATGCTATAAGCTGCCTATGAAACCGTGAGATGAAACTATGCATTGAGAGATACCATTTCATACATCAAAGTAAATCTTCAAATCTGATGTGGCACTCTTGGAAACAGTGAAATGAAACTTTGCATTGAGACTGGCCTTAGGATGAAAGGGTAGTGACACTCTTTCCAAGTTGATGAAAGGAGAATGAAAGGTCTATTGAGACTATTTTTATTTCATATGCATGATAAAACGAATTCCCATTGGTACACATATGTAACCATTTAATGTCTTGTTCAACCTATGAAACTGTGAAATTAAATAGTGCACTGAGAGATGCACTTTTATTTCACAAAACAAGAGTTGAAAGCTGACATGTCACACTTGGAAAACGTGAAATGAAAGACCCTACTGAGAATGACCTTTAGATGTTGTTTAGGAGTTGGACACGGGAATTAAGGAGAAAGTAAAAGGTGGATGCAACGAAAACGAGGAGGAGAGAGATAGAGATAGAGATGCAGTGAAAAGACGCGTTGGAAAGCGAGAATGACATGTAATTTAAGAAAACTTGAGAACTCTAGAATGACATCTATTGTTGAACGAAGGGAGTAGCTAGTGGTTACATTGAGCATAACTCTATCCGGAGTTTTCTCTCGAATTAATTAGCATTGGAGAGATGCATGACATCGAGGCTGTGATGGTTGTTGTGTCCACACTCCATCCGGAGTTGCATAAACCAACTATGCGTCCTGTGATGTAACTAATGATGACTGATGAGAGCACAAATCAGAGGTGATGGTTGCTCCCGCGAGTTAGAGAAAGATGGCCATTTGCAATTTGCTTTGTGTTTGTGCACATGCAGTGTTCAGACTGCATCAATGTTACAAAACAAAGGTAGATGGTCACAAGGAAATGAAAGGCAGAGGTCTTGTGACGGTGAGGCTATGTCAGAGTGCTCGTCCAATGGGAAGCTACAACAAAGCTCATTGACCGTGGTGATCCTGAGAAGACAATAATGATTTTGAAGTTGATTGAGGGCGCCAAGCAGTTTGGTGAATTAGGGCGCGTAATGATAGCTTGTTGTCGGTATCGTTTGTGGTTAGGTCGGTCGTAGTAGCATTGTGGATCTTAGGTCATCTTTTCGATATCGTGAGTAGTCCCTAGCTTCTATTGTTTGTGTGCCACTTGGGTATGTAGACAAAGTTGACAAGTTCACTTGTAATCGCATTCTTCTTCTACTTAGTGAAAAGTGTGGTCAGAAATGTCCTTGAAAAGGTGCTATAACTCATTTTATGCATTTTTACATCAGTAAAGTGAATCCATCCGGCAGAGCCCAGGTTAGCCGGGGCACCAAGTTGGGCGTTAAGCATGTTGAAGCTGACATAGTATATATCTTGGGAGTGTCGGACATGAACAAATTGTACTCGTGTTTCTTCCTGATCCCTTTATTTTATTTTTTTTGAATGAGGTGATCCCTTTATGAAACTTTGCAAATTGCAATGTCCTGCATTATTTTGATCTCATATATATGAAGCACCACCACATGTCTTAGGTTGTTTGAACGTATGGTGGCATGTTGCATTTTTTCCACCCCAGAAAAATGTGGTACGGAGAATCTTTACCTTTCCACGCCAGATAGTCACTTCCGCGGATGCAATAATGCTTTGGTGTCATCTGCCAAGCTGTCAGCTCCTGATAACACTGATACTTAGCCTGAATATAATTTTCGTGCAAGGGATATCATCTGTTAAATCCATCGATAATATGGTTGTTCAGGTTAAGGGCATGTTCGGTTCAAATGTCAAGGGAACAAGATCAGAATTTGGGCTGTGTCCATCCATCATGCTTAGACTGCGAGTAAACTGAACTGCGAGTAGTACCAGAATAGAGAGAGATAGCCGTATCATTGCATCCTTTGACCGAATGAAACTTCCAAATCCCCCAGCCTGGCCTGCCGAGGCCATACCATCCTTGTTTCCTTTTGACCGGCTTTTATTTTTTTCATCAACTTTGGCCAGAGGCTGCTTGCCTTTTTAAACTTGAACAACGCACAACACGTTTCCATAGCGTCTCACTCTCTGCACCGTCGCGACAGCAGTACCCACCGACTGCATAAAAGCAAACGTTTAAACCTTGGCAGGGCCGGTTAGGTATTACTGCTCCCCTATAGGGTGAGGAAACGGCCGGCCAAAGACGCCATGGCGTGCCACAAGACAACAAGAGGGCCGGGAGAGATAATTAACAGCGAGGCTCACAAAACAACAAGAGTTACAACTAACAATGAGGCAGCGGGAGGATGCCGCCCCGCCCGTCCGGCAATGGAGGAAAATGATGAGCTTGGTGAGGAAGAAGGGCAATTTCATCCAAAAATTTGATGGTAGCTAAAATAGCAGTGAGGTAACGTAGTGGTGGGTATTTTACTGAAACCCAATATTTGATGGATATTTTAACGAAACCTGTAGAAGACATGGGTAAAATAGCAAATTTCTTTTCTAAGGAGCTGCGAGCAATGCAAGTACTCACATGTCAGCCGCTGCAACCTGGCTGTGGTGGGTCCCGCGCGCCAGCTGGGTTCCGGGAAAGTGAGCTACCGCCGGCCCGTAGTAGATTCCACGCGCACGCGATGAAACAACACCGCCTCCTATCCTACTAGTACTAGTACTAGTGTTTAATTTGTTGTGGGCGGGGGACGTGATTAAGATATTAGCATGGCGGCCAACAAACCTTTCCCCCATGTTCAATCATTGCTCGTGGATCATCGACTGGTCGGCTGCTCGTGCATGCATGATCAAACCAAGCAAAATTTGGCCGGTCTTGCAAGTGGATCTCCATCGGTTCCCGCTTTCAACAGGCAAAGCGCAGCTAACCGCCAATGCTACGGTGGTTGTTCAGTACGTTTAAAAACAACAAGATAACTTGGTCTCTGGTGCCGAGAGAGGATGCTGTTTTTTAAGTCGCCATTGACAGCGTGTGTTATTCTCCTACTAGTAGCTACTAGTGTGGTTTACACCGCACACGCAATCTTTGACCTGAAAAAAGAACAGTTTCACACATGAATCACGGCGGTGGGGTTTAGAGGACCGACCGGCTGTACTTGCGGCGGAGTTGGAGGAGGACTTGCGCCGGCAAATCGGTCCGTTTCTCACGGAAGAAAGCCGCATCGTCACTACTACAATGACGGAGCAACAGTGATTGTGCATGGTAAAAAAACACGAATTGGGTAGTTGTAGCAAGTTACACTAATGTTCAGTAAGTACAAGGAAGAGTACCTCCTAATACTAGCAGTTGTACTACCTAGGAGTAGAAAGTACAAGGAAACCGCCGGAAAGGATCACACTGATCCTTGCCTACACTGCAATGTTCCGGGCTCCGATCCTTCTCACAAGCAGTAATAATAAAGCAGCAATGGCCACTCTACAAACTCGTTCTACAGCAAGGCCACCACCACACATTGCCATTTCGGCAGGTGCCCTCCTCTGTTGCATTCATGGCAACCTCTGGCCGCGCGTCCCCCAAATGGAAGGGAAGAAAAAGGGATTGGGATCCCTTGCAGTGAACTGCACGCTGTGCAGTACCCACTGACGGGTGGGGCTACGTGCCGCACGACCCTACCTGTCAGCGCCTACTGCACACGTGCAGTCACGTCAGAGGATCTGCGTCCAGAAAAAAGGTGCCCTGCCCTGCCACCGCCGCGCATCGATCCGGAGGAAAGCCTGGTGACCTGGCGGACTCCCGACGCGCGTGGGCCCCACCTGTTGGCGGCAATGATTGCTCTCGCCGTGTGGTTCCCCGAGCCCGCCGCCGGTCGAAAAGGGCGGTGGCGGTACGGCGTATGTACAGGCGCCGGCGGCGCGCGCGCATTTATGGCTCCACCTTCGTGTGGCTCATCACTGTGGTGGCCTCCGCCTCCTCGTGCTGCTGCTGTCCTCCTGCAACAGCAACGCCCGGGCCTCAAGCTCAACAGCACGTCGACAAGGGAATTAATTCAATTTGGTGATCTGATTTACTATCTTATCATCGTCCCAAACCAAACGCTTCATTAATTAATTCACTTGCCGTGGAACCCGCCGCCGCCGCCGCCGTGACGGTGGTCGTGGCGGTGCACGATGCTCTGGAGGTCCTGCGCCGCCGCGGCGGCGTCCCATCCGCCGCCGAACCCGCCGGTGTGGAAGGAGGCGCACGACTCCATGGCCGGATGGTGAACGGCTCCGGCGGCGGCGAACGGGTCGGCGGCGTAAGAGAAGGCGGCCGCGGCATCGTGGTGAGACGGGTAGCCCAGCATCGCCGTCTCATGATGCATCGCCATCTATAAATGCACATGTCAATTGCCTGAGTTCATTGGTTGGCTGGGAACGGGAAAAGGGTTTGATTTGAGAGAGTGAGAGAGGCACACTCACGTCTTTGTCGGAGGAGTGCAGGTACTGCGCGTCCACGTCCAGCTCGGGGTTCATCGTCGACAGCTTCATCGACAGGAACTGGAACCGACCGAGCCCAAATTCAGAAACTTTTCTTTCCACATTCTCACAATTCAAACGTTCTCACTCATTGTAACGGAACCAGACAGTACAATTACCTCCACCTGGCGCTGCAGCGACTGCACGTAGTTGATGATCTCGTCGAGCATCAGCGCCTTCCCGGTAACCTGCTCGCAAAACAAATCCGACCATTTTATTTTCTCATGTTATTAGAAAATAAAAAAGGGATAAAAAATGCGGCTTTGACCACCGGCAGGTCCAGCGTACGCCGCCGCAATAATTGGGACACTAATTAATCCCCACCTAAACGCAAACCCTTTTCATTAGACAATCAATCAAGCGCAGCTAAGCCAAGCTGGAAACCCTGTCTTTCGCATTTTGCATAGAGTAGATAAATAACCAGCTGAGTGGTGACTGACTGGACCACAGGGGCCTTATTACGCTACGGTCAAAGACTCAAAGTCACTGCTGCCGCCACTGTTGCTTCCACTGCCATTATTGCAGCCGGAAAAGGTCCGTCTCGGTGCTCGTACTACTACTACAGGGTGAGACCGAGTCAGCCCAGCGGTTTCCGGACCAGCATTTCGAACAGTGCCGCGGCTCGTTTTGGACCCGACCGGTATCCACCGTTTCCAGGCACCGTCAAAGAAACTGCTTGGTAAAACGTTTCCAGGCCTTTCATTTTGTATTCAACAAGTAGTAGTAAAACGTGGTGTGCGTTCACAGAGACTGGCAGTGGAAGGAAAGAGAAGACGCATGATTATAAAACGGAGTAATCGTAATAATGCCAAGAAGCTGCGGCCGCGTTGCGTTCACACGCAGAGAGGATTACGCACCTTGTTGCAGCCTGGCACGAGCGACTGCAGCAGCTTCATCCGCTCGCTGATCTTCTCCCTCCGCACCTACCAAACGCAAAACCAACCACGCCATTAGTCATGACGAGCTCCGACACCGACCTGTTGGTAATTAAGCTGTTGTGCGATTCGATTACCCGCTCGGCCAGGCTGTGGCTATCGGTGGCCTGGCCCCGCCGCGCCCGCACGTGGATGTAGTCCTTCACCGGCTCCGGCTCCGGCTTCTTCTCCACCTCCGCCGCCGCCGCCGCGTCGCCGTTCTCGTCCCCGTCGCCGCCGGCGACCAATTTCGACCGCTTCGGGCTCGCATTCGTCGCGGCGGCCGCCGTCTTATTAGCCTTGCGCTTCCGCGCGGCAGCGGCGCCCTTCGCCGGCGCCGCGGCCGCCGTGGGGCTGGTCTCCGCGGCCTCGGCGGCGGCGCCGAACGACTTGCTGCTGGCGACCCGGGACAGCCTGCCGCCGCCGCCGCCAACCTCGACGTGCCGGAACGCCACGGCCGGCGAGGCGCCGCGGGGCGGGGAGCTGAGCGGCGTGCTGTAGCAGGAGTTGTTGGCGCTCCCGGCGGCGTTGCTGCAGATGCTGCCGAGCCGGCCGATGAGGTCGCCGATGGCGGCGGCCGCGTCGTCGCCGCCGCCGCGGGCGTGGGATGGCGAGGACACCAGGGAGCTCAGCGCGGAGTCGAAGTGCGCGGCGGAGTCCGAGGGGAGCGGGAGGAGCTCGGCGGACGCCCAGGGCGGCATGCCGAACGGCGCCATGGCCGCGACGTCGAGCCCCGGCGGCGCGTAGGGGCCGGAGCCGAAGAACGGCACGGCGCCGAGGCCGGAAGCCAAGTCGAAGTGCTCTTCAGCCATTTCGGGGAGGCGATGCAGGGTCGGAGGAGCGAATGGAAGAGCTGGTTGACCGTTATATAAAGGGAGGAAAAAAAAAGAGAAGGGGAGGGAAGTAGTGTTCGTTTCCGAGCTTCTAAATTTTAGAAATTGTCAGCATTAAAAGAATCTTATTATTTAAGAGTATTAAAAAAAGTTTAATTATAAAATGAATTACAGGCTCCTAGACTAATTTACGAGACGAATCTAATGAGATTAATTAAGTCGTGATTAGAAGACGATTCTTGTAGCATCACTTTAGTAAAATATAGATTAATTAAGCTCATTAGATTCATCTCAAAAATTAGCACCAATCTGTCAATAGGGTTTTGTTATTAAATTGATCGAAATATTCATAAATAATAAGATTCTCTTTGATGTGACAGATCTTACATTTTAGAGGAGGAAACGAACACACCCCTAGTGCCTAACCGTATTGACAGGTGGGGCCCCACGTAATGCACGGTGCCACGGCTGCGCAGACCCTTTAATCAAGATGTGACTAGCACACTTTGATAATCAACAGTCAGTGATTAGAAGTAACTACTAAATCAGACACAACATCGTCTAATGGCTCACAAGCAGTCGTAAGGTCCGGTTGGACATGTCGGATGTAGAGCATTACCGTTTAATCAAGGTTTTCTAAAAAAACTTCTAATCAAATTGATAGATCACCTTCGATCTTTTTGGGAAACTAAAACGTATTGTAGTACATCCTCTGTTTCAAATTATTTGCCATCCAGCCTTGTTATTAGATGGTTGACCATTCTCTGAACCGAGACAAACAACCCAGATTCACTGAACATACTTTGAACATAGACGAAAAAAACCTCTAGATGATAAGTGTCGGGAATAAATATTAGCGACACCACGTGGCAGGGATTAATCCCCTTAAACGTGGGAAGCATTACGAAACCTGATAAAAGAGGCTCACTGAATCTACACGCTCACATACGCAAGTCAAAGAGATCCAACTTGACCCGCGCGAACGTTCATGCTCGGCACCAACCGCCTCCCTCTTCGCTCGACCCCAGAAAGAGGGATCGAGGGCGCCACGCTTCGCTCAAAGGGCCGAATACGACTCGCCTCGTTCAACCCCTGCTGACAGGGTCGATCACATCACGCTTCACATTGAAACCTAAAGAAGTCAAAAAGGGTTCCATGTACCAAGACAACAGTACCATAATTAAACCTACGGTCTAGAAATATGTTGTAAGGCTGTGACACACGGCACACTGTAGCTTAGCAGCTTGTTTTCACTGATTATAAAACCATGCTTTGGCGGATTTTCACATATCATCAAAATCCGAGGAAATGGATCGAGGGCAGTGTGGCCGTGTTTTGGCGTGGAGCGGCGATGAATGCTGGAGCTGGACCGGCGGTGCACGCACTGTTTACGCGTTAAACCATCCCAACAGTGCGTTTAGATAGTATAAAGGTGATTTGGCGGGAGGCAGATGGAGACGACGATGACGGGCAGCTATCTCTAATTAAATGTCCGGCGCAGCACGGCCGTGCGCCGTCGTCGTCCGGGAAGGAAGGGGGCCTTTATTCAATGCCGCCGCCGACGAGGAGCGCGATCTCAGGCTTTTTCTTGTCTGTCGTCTGATCTCTCGGCTGCCGAGACGAGACGACGATACTCCTACATGGCAGAGACTGCTTGCAGCCTTGGAAAAAAGTGTCGACACCGACGGTGTACGGAACGGAGCTTCTGCGCCGGCGAGCGGAAGAGGCGGTCGCTGTGGACGTCACTGTGGCCTGACGGCATGGCCGGGGCAGATCGATGTGCAGAGGATCGCTGCGGAACAGCGAACGCACACATGAGGCCTTTCTTCTTTTTTTTTTTTTGCGAGGAGAGGCGTAAATATATTCGCACAATATGCAGGGCACACTTTTGATCTAGGAAAGCGTTTAACACTATTTTTTCTTTGCAAATTAGTTATTCGGTCGGTTCCATGTGTTTTCATTTTTTGACACGCCAAAAGGGTTTCCTTGATTTCTCCTCGATCTCTTGTCAAGAGTGATTTCACTTTTTTTTCCCGAGAACATGCTTTAGCACGTAATTTCACAACAAGGACAGCCTCATGCATCAACTATATATTCTGGTTTTGTTTTTATCCGGCCTGAGGGGGTTATGTACGTACCCGTAGTAGTGGAGTTGGTGGAACCATATCGATTGTGTCATTTCAAACTAGACACGAATAACAACCCTATGCAACTTTTGTCCGATGGATTTGAATTGGACAGTCTCTGTGTGTTTTATTTCCTGAAGAACCACATTTGTGTTAGTGGCGGAGCTAGAGCTTGCAGGGGAGGAGGGCTGGCAATAGTTTTTGTGGGTCTAGCCAAATTAAGTTAAATGCGTAGAGGTGGATATTGAATTTTTCTTTTTTATACGGAAGATGGATACTGATATTGTAACAGGTTATCAGGTAATCGATGATGCGCATGCACTTGATCCGACCGTATCGTCGACATGCTGGTATATACGGGGACCGTGTATGTAGGTACGACAAGGTTGGCAGCGCAGCTAAACCGGAAACAGCAGCCCGATAGTCGGATCCCATTGAATTCGATTCCTCCTCGCCTATACATGCTCTGCACAAGTATCTCTCACTGACGGTGGTGATGATTTGCACGCCGCAAGCATCGCATGTTGTCTCATCTTAGCGTGCGCACACGACACTGCTGATCTGACTGATGAACAACAACAACAAAAAGAATTCTATCTTTCTGCCCCTGGATCTCGCCGCGTCCGCCGTCGTCTGAACCGGAGTCCTGTTCGGGACACGTACTATCTATCGAGTATGTTCCATTTCGAGAGAACTAACGCTATCTTAGCATTAATTCTCATGGACTCATGGTACTGTCCAATCGATATCGAAGCCGGCCGAGACTTTGCTCAACGTGTTCTGTCGTTAATATGCACGGGGCACACGGTTCTTCTTCGCGGTTACTACCATCAGAAGAAAGAGTAATAACACACACACACCCGGCACCGCCTTAACAAACAAGCAACCAAACAAACAGTACACGAGCATCAGCGACAAGGAAAAGGAAAAGCTGTTTTTGGCGTAAATTCATGTGGTAATAATCCAATGTAAATTCAACAAACTGATGAATGAACCATTCACGCAGACCATGCTTAGTACTGTTAACTAGCAATTAATGGTTTGATACATTATCTCTTAATAGCATAAGGTATTTATGATCAGTAAATAACATGGTATATAGCATAGTCTATACCAATCTATGATTTGTGGTGAGGTCGTCACCGCTAGGAACCGTCGTCACCGGCCCTCCCTTCCGCCCGTTCTTAACCCGTTGTGTTTCCAGTAAAAGAATCGGCGCCGACAGGTGGGCCCACCACCACACACACGCCTGCCCACACGTGCCTCCCTCCCAAACCCTCACGCCCCGGCTGCCCGTCTTCTTCCTCCCTGTCCGTCTCCCCTCCGCCTGCGCTAGCGCTCGCCGCCACCACCACCACCACCTCCTCCTCCTCCCTGTTTGCACCACCAACCGCCTCTGCCCGCGCCGCTGTGGACGACTTCTTTTCGCCCCCGTGGAGGCCGAGCTGCATCGAGGAGAAGGAAGCCATGGCGTACCTCCTCGGTGTCTCCTCTTGCTTGGGCTAAAGGGTGGGAGAGGACTGATCCAGCGATGGTGGAGCTCCAGCACCACTCTCTGTCTCTCTCTCTCTCTCTCTCTCTCTCCGGTGCCGTGCTGCACAGCTCCAACGCCACGCCTCGCCGCACAACTTCTCCCCTACACCATGTCCTGGCGCGCGTCTCCTCCCCTACGCCGCGGCCGGGCGGATCCTCCCCTCCCACCGCGATGCCTCTTCTCCCTTCCTCGCCTCCATTAGGCGGCCCTCTGTTGCCTCCTCCCGCGGAGGGGCACATCTGCAAGGTGCGTGCTCATCCGGGTCCAGGGCGGGCTCTTCCTTCTCCATGGATCCGTGGTCGTCAGCTACGCCGCGTCTCCTTCACCAGACCGGCAGCATCCTCGCTTTAATTCTGACGCGAAAAGTGGAAGCAGGCACACGACAACCAGTAAGTTTTTTAAGCTGAAGTGTTTGAATATAGATTCTAATGTGGGGAAAATACGTATGCGAATTGGCAAGATCTGCGATAAGTGCTTCCGTTGTGTGCTGTTTTCGTTGCAAGGTCTAAAACCTAGAAATGCCTTGAACTAAACAGTTTGGCACTTCGATGCTTGCATGAATAGAACACTATGTTGATTAGGTAAAAATGACAAACTCTCATGTTTGTCTGCTCTCACTGACTTTATTGTACATCAATTCAATTGATATGCTGCCATGCTAAAATGGTTTCTCTTCACACTAAAATTGGCACACTAAAGTTCACAATCTGAATTCATGGTTTATGCCTGTGCAGATTCAACAAGAACAAAACACTCCTGTTTGAGACAGGACCTGGAGGGCATCCCTGTGAGGTGGCCATATTGAGAGACTTGAATTCAGAGCTGCATAATGTATGTTAACTGGTTATTGAAGAACAACACGATGTATATAACTATATATGCACCACTGTTCAGACTATTTGTATTTCAATTCATAATGCATTCTTCGATACAGGACCTGAGGATCAGATAAGGGAGCAGCACAGCTATGGCTGGAGAACAGTGTCTCTGCAATAATTCGAAGATGGGATCTCTCGCATCCTCTTGTTGCTCAGGTCATCGAACATGAGACGAGGACGGCCATCTTCTCGCCCAAGTTTGAATGATTGCTGTGGAGATCCAATAATGGCCAACCAGTATAGGTGATGCTCATTCTATGGTGGAAATTTTTTCTTTATTTTGGTTTCTTCTATTTAATTCATTTTGGTCATAGCTTGTGATTCATGTTTTTTGTTCTAGGTGAAGTCCTTGGCCAATCCCACCATGCTAATTTGGGTAAGCTCTGAAAAAAAAAATCTATCTCAGTTTGTTATGTGATGCTCATGCGTGGATGTGTGGATTTCTGATTTTTTTATTGCTTCGAGCAATAGAAATCTTTTGTGGTTCTTTTCTTCAAGCAAAGTTCTTTCTTGAATCAAATATGCTTTTGAATAATTCATAAGAAATTTTCCCTTGTGTACCATCATACCATTTTAAATAAGGTTTGCTCTTGAATAAAGTAGTTACAGATAAAATTTAGAAAAATGGTTAAAAATCCTGAACCAGTTGACTATAGTGCTTGCACCTTGTTTTTAAAATTTATATTGTGTTCCACTCAATTGTTCTTATTTTATTCTTAATGTTTCTCAGGAGGAGCAAAACTAGAAGAGGCTTAAGGGGGTAAGATTGGTTAGCTTACATTACTGCTTCAGGTTAGACCTGTGAAGTGTTCAAGGTCCTGAGGACTGGCAAACAGAAAAGTAAGTATTGGCAGAATGTTTCTTTTTTACTTTACTCTATGAGTTGGTGGCAATAAGATGTTGTATCTGGAAATGTTCCTCCCATACCATTCTTTTTTTTCAGTAAAATATAGTATGCAGATCACTTTGTATGTGCAAAAATTACTTCACAAGAATTAATGATTGATTTGACTATTGAGTTCTGGAGTAGACTTGCTATGTTGTTGAGTGAACAATTTTGTTTATTATTTCCACATTCGTTTATCTGATAATAAGGGCATTAGTCTATTCGTCTTGTATATCCAATCTTCAGAAGCTGTCATTTGGAACTCTGATCGTCATCTTTTTGTTTTTCATCTTCAGGTTCTTCTTTTGTTTATTACACCTCGCCATCGCCATCAAAATCCTGGTTTGATTTTCCAGGTGAGTGCCATCTTATTCCTGCATCTGCTTTGTTGGGCATTCTGGTACGGCTCGGAACAGGGTGCCCTACTGCACGGTTTGCTATCTTTGTTTTATATTTCTACCTTTACACTGTCAGTTTTGCTATTGTTTTATATTTCCACCTCTACACATTGATGTGCCTTAGAAAGGGGTGCCTCTATTGTCAATACTTTTAGCAGGATTTTGATTTATATTTTATGTTTTCTTGGTTCCTTTGTGCAATAACACATCACATAGATAGAAACCTAGATGGGGAATGAAGTTATTTCTGAGTGTTACCGTTTTATATTTGTGACTGCCTGGACCTATTCAGAGAAGCTTACTTTCAGGCAAGTGTCTTCTACTTTGGGGTGCTTGATTGCCGGTACACATAATTACTTAATTTAACAATTTGGTTCATATTGTAGATATATATTCTGGAAAAAGTTTAATGCACTGATTTCCAAAGTTATTATTGTCAGTAGTGTGGTTGTGTGTGGATGCAGATCAGTTCTTCACTTAGCTTTGTATATCTTGGATAACGGAAATAGTAGTAACTGAATTAAACAGTTAATAGTGGCATGAAAGAGATAAAATTTTAAGATCAATGGCATATAAGGGAAATAGGTTTTGCCGATGGCGGATCAGGAATTAGAAGTTTAACCAATGGCATATAAGGGATTTTCCCTATTTTTACATATGGAAATCAGGTTGTTTATAAACATCAACTGGAGCTTGAGGACAGGAATAAAAAGGCCATTCAGAAGCAACTTCATTAGTATTAAGAAAGACTAAAAGGTACCATATGATTTATTTATCCACCATGTTTTCATAAGCAACTTTCAGGTAATAGAATAGCCAGAGGCAACTTAGTAGGCCTGAAATTGATTCTTATGTTATCGATTAAATGTGAACCATTGGTTGCATCATATTTTAAATGGCCTGATGCCCTAAAAGTGATTCTATATGTTGGACTGACTGCACGAATAGATTTCTGTGGATCTTAATCATATTCTGATCAATTACCAAATGCTAACCTGGAAATATCAAGTGATAATTCATTGAAAAGGTCAACAGTTTTATCTACTTTTGATGTTATATCACAGAGAAACCATGAGAGCACTTCCTGCTACCAGTTATAGTATAACACTTCATGTTAAGAAAACTTTTTCTTGGATTAAGGTAATCTTACATGTGCTGCTTGAATTGTGATAGCTCATAATGGGATTCAGTTTTGCATTAATTACACCGAGTATAGCAATTCCTATCCATCCTGTTTTCGTTTTTTTCTCATTTTTATTGTTGGGGATGATTCAAGACAGTGAACCTTGTTGAAAAATACAATATACATGTTCATAGTTTGTATTAAGCTGCTACTCATGTGACTGGATATTTCAATTTGATAGCTCATAGCATCTTCTATAGAAATAGAATTGAATATATAATTTATTGATTACATGGCTGATTTGATTTATATCCATTTTTTCTGCTGAAAAACCAGAGCAGATGCATATTTTGGCCAGCGGATCTGAAGAGAAGGGGAAGAAAAGCAAGAGGAAGTGGAAGGTGTTAGCTTGGGGGAAGAAATGGTATGAACCTATCTTCTACATCATGCCTTTTTTTCAGTTGAATATATAATTGATTGGCTATCGGGGTAGACGTGTGCACAGGAGAAGCCTTCCATAAAAACATATTAGGATTTTTTTTGACTTGGAGTTAACACTAATTTATTTTTTATTTTTCAAAAACAAGAGGTCAATCTATAATAGTACCAGGTGCTCTCAAACACAGTTTGATCTTTAGCTCTATTTTTATTTTGCATGTAATTTGCAATTGGTCTGATCTCCGTGCAATTGGTCTGATCTTTACATTTGGAATGAAAAGTTACCGTGAATGGTTAAAAAATTAGTGTAAATCAAAACTGAATGGTGTTTTTCTCTAATTATTATATTTTTTGACCATGTTTGTTCTACTGAGCACTGTCTTCTGTGTATTATTTGACACTTAATTTCTTCATTTCAATCATAGAATTAAGTGCTGGTAGTCATCGGGATCAGGACTTTTTCCTAGCATATTCTGTAGCCATTGGGTTGTGGGTTCAGTGCTGATAGCCTATTATATATGTGTTTGTGTTATTTTGCTAATCATTATATATTATCAAAGGAACCTTACTTTTGCAATCTTGTGGAGATTGATCACTGGAAGAAAGATTACAAATTCGGTTATGGTCTAGCGCTTGCAGAGTAAAGCAGCTCCAACAGTTCTTCGAGACACATGGAGGTTGGCATTTGTCTACAAGGATCCAGAGAACCTTTTCGTTTTTTTACTGCATTTATCTGTCATCTTTGTACTGGCCACGTTACTTGAGTGAAGTAGATTAATGTAGCTGTGCACCTGTTTGGTCGTGCTGCTATATATATCCTTGTACCAAGAGTGCTACTACTGAATACTAATGGACATATATAAAAGTGATGTCATGGGCTGGTCTCATTATTTGTTTTTTGTTTGACTAAAAATGATTATAAGAATATCCAAAACCTTTGAATGATATGAGATCATTTGAGAAGGCTAAATATTTATATTTATTCCATGATACACCTATGTATTCTTGTGCCAAGAGTGACAGTACTGAATACCATAGGCAAATGATATGTAAAAGCCTATTTCTCATTATTTGTTTTTTGTTTGGCTAAAAAAATGGTAGTGGTTGTGTAGATTCATTTTGTTGATTATATCTTCTGTTTCTCCATGAGCTTGAGTCAATTAATGGTGAATGAAATTAGATATATGATCCTTTGGATAATTTGTTGCACCATGAATTATATAATTTTTTTCTTTATATTATTTGTAATTTGCATAGCCCGTAGCAACGCACGGGCATTACGCTAGTGTTATCTGATGCGTATACTGGCGAGAACAAGCAAATATAGAAAACGTTATATGAAGCATCTGCATTATTTGAATCATACATTGATATGCTAACGATGCTTTCTTGGTGTAGTTATTGTCATCAAGCGTTGTTGATCAATTAGTAGCTACTGATCGTATATATGCTCCAAAAGCCATTTGACCTGGGGCATCCGGTCAAGATCTACCAACCACACTTAGCTTGCGCATTCGTTGGCTTGATTATTAGTTTACATCATATAATTTATATGATAAATAAAAAGGCTGAACTAACACTCAGTTAATACTATATGTAATGAGAAAAAGAATGATAAATTCGTTGCGTCTTCAGCTTCGGGGATCCTTCTTGCCTATAGGGATGTGTTGCGGCCGGCGTCCCCATGATTGAACCATGTGGTACACGTACTCATACAGTGTATATACATTCATTGATAAATTAGGTTCTAAAACGTCAAGAAAAATGCATGACGCGTAGTAGTAGTAGACAGGACAGCGTGAAACGCGGTGACTTGGTATCAATCGTATTGTCCAGTTCAGATTTATGTTCCTTTCGTGGGCAGACCTTCACCTGCTTGTCCTTTTTCTTGAGAAATTTTCTTATTTATCATCCAAAGTTATACATGTGCCTTATTTACCATAGAAAATTTCAGTTTGCCTTATCTGGCATTATATGCGAACATGATCTCTTCTCTACCGTCGCTGTTAACTTTCCAACAGATAGTGTTAAATTGGACTAGAAAGATGTAATTGCCCCTGGGCCAAAAAAATAATTTACTGAGTTTCCTTTTACACCATTATATTATGACATGACAATATATATTTACTCAAACAAATAAATGTACAATCAGAGCAAAGCGTCTACACAAATACGAATTTATGACTGTATAACACATGGTGAAATATCATTGCACAAATAATGGAGTCATCATTTGATTGACAAGATACATATTAAGTCCAAACTTAAGGTCACACGACATATAGCACATACATTTGTTAAATAAGACCAATCAAAAGGACTATCCAAATCGTACCTACAAGTTCACAACTATTACATGGATATCAAAATACACCATCGAAAATGGTTACGGTATCGAAGATATCAGAAACGGATCCATCTGAACATAACTATATCGATATCTATTCAGAACCAAAAGTTTAGCTCGGAAATACCTCCCCTAAAATACTATGAGTTGTAATAAAATCAGTGAGTCAATGTGATCCATAAACATGTGCATATATGACCAAGTAAAATATTTGAAAAGTACCTTATAATATTTAGTAAGTAAAATATGTTTTAAAATTATTATAATATCTTTATATCTGAAAGTATAATTTGTAAAATATTTATAAATGTTATAGCTCATATACTTAAGAATAAAAATATATGCTAGCACTATCCTTAACAAAATAGAAACCAACACTATTTGTGTTCAGGCCACCTACACTTAATTCCAATTTGTTAACCTTTTCAGTCATGGGCTGAGCTTTAGAAATTAATATGTGGGCTGAATCACTATTCCCATTTTTAGATGGTGTAATAGTCCAAACATTTGTAGGTTGACACACTTCGAGAGGGGAGTATTTCCTATAGTAATGCGCACAACCTTACTTTCAACATGTCTGTCAAACATAGCTTGCAATTGTTGATCTATTTTAACTTCATGAAACAATTGCAATGCATCATCATAGTAACGTATAGTAGCTACCTCATTGTAACCTGGTGGAAATTCATCTATGATTGACTCAACAAAGTCCTTGGAGTTCGTGGTGCCAGCATCCACAACCTTTTCAAACCTAAAACAATTGAAATCCTTTCTAACAGTTTTAGGGTTGCCAAACAATTTTTTTGCAAGAAAAGAGAATTGTATTAATTACCCAACACACCTGACTATGTCATGAGTAACCAAATGCTGCACAGAGTGGGGAACCTGCGCACGCCACACTGCAGTGTGTACAAAGCATTTCTCCAACTGTGTCGGTTCATGAGCTACTATTACATTCTATTTCACTGCCCGAAACTCTACTTTCGATAATCCTTCCGCCAGCCCCCGTATCTCCTCCAGGGTAAAGCAAATAGGGGATTTGGAATCCCTGCTCTTAAGTTGATTAATAACTGATTTGTAGTCCTATGCCTTCTCTGCAGGCCCACACTTCTACTTCCTCTGCTGATATGCTGCAGGCCCACACTTCTACTTCCTCTGCTGATATGGCATTAAATATTACTTGCCACGATGATAAGAGAACCTGACCTGTAGCGTCCCGTATAATTTCACCAACTCCTGCTCGTCCTTCTCCATGGAAAGTCCCATCCACATTGATCTTTGCCCATCCTGGAGGAGGCGGTTCCCAGTTTGGGTTGCCAAATAATTTGACTTTCACATAATAACTCGTTCTAGGATCCATCCCGTACACAAAAAACACAACAAGATGTCTCCTACTGCTCAGCAATGAACAATCAACATAGTATATAGGTAGGGAGAAATTTACGCCAAGAATTGTCGGGACTTTTTTTGAGTAATTCTGGGGGTGGGGGGGGGGGAGGATCCCCCACCTACTTGAAATTCATTCATTCAAATGAACATGGAAAACCATGGTATAGGTTTATACAAATAATCAAGCGCTCGACATACCAAGCGAGAGGTTACATTGGGGGATAACAATTGGAAACATAATCTCGCCATACTAACATGTCTGTCTTGTGCTTCTTGTACCTGTGGCTCCACAGTTCAATGTCCCGAGTAATCGCTCGAAGCGCGGCGAGTGGTAGTTTTGATTATCCCTTTCTTGTCCATCTTGTTATTGTATCTCTACCTGATTAATATGGAAACTTGTTTCCTCTTACAATAACATGAAGGAGAAGTGGACTATTAATGAGCTGATTGCCCATGCTGCCTTGGAAGAAGACAGACTCAAGAAAAGCAAGAAAGATCAGGTTAATCATGTTGGCTTAAAGAGGAAGTTCCATGGTAACAGGGAAAATAATGCTAAGAAGAACAAGCAGCACTTCTCTAAGTTTGAAAAGGGCAAATCATCTTGCTCCAATCAAAACTCTAAGGACTCTAATGGTTGTCGCTTTTGTGGTAGCGAACTTCATTATCAAAGAGATTTTGCTGGTTTTCTCAAGTGGCTTGCAAAGAAGGGTAATGATATTATTACTTTTTGTTGATGAATCCCTTTATGTTAATTATTCGCTTGAATCATGGTGGATTGACTGAGGTGCCACTGTTCACATTATCAATTCATTGCATGGATTCCTTATGAAGAAAAGCATAAGAAAGAGGGAGCGAAGCCTAAAGGTCGTCGATGGCAAAGAAGCTGAAGTTGAAGCCGTTGGCTCATTGGAACTTCATTTAGTGAGCGGCTTTATGCTTCATCTTAATAATGTTTTATATGTTCCTACTATTAGTAGAAACTTGATTTCAGCTTCATTGTTGGATGATGACGGTTATGCTTGTTATTTTGGGAACGAGAAGTGCTTGATTAAGTATAATAATAGTGATGTTGGTCTTGCCTTCCAGCAAGACAAACTTTATTTGCTTTCCCTTAAAGGTTCATATGTGATGAATATATATAATGTTGATGATGACAAATGCAAGCGTGTTAGCAAAAATGATACTTCATCGAAATTGTGGCACTATCGTTTAGGCCACATTTCGAGGGGGAGAATTGAACGTCTCGTTAAATAAGATATTCTCCACCCGCTTGATTTCTCTATCTTTGATCAATGCATCGATTGTATCAAAGGAAAATTTGCCAAACAAATTAAGAAATGAGCCATAAGAAGTACAAGACTTTTAGAATTAATTCATACGGACATTTGTGGCCCGTTTCCTATAGCATTTGTGGATGGTTTTGAATCCTTCATAACATTCACATATGATTTCTCAAGATATGGCTACATTTATCCAATAAAGAATCGATCTGAATCACTTGATAAATTTAAAATATTTAAGGCTGAAGTTGAGAATCATCATGATTTAAAGATCGCAGAGGAGAATATTATGGAAAACATGCAACTTCTAGCCAAATTCCTAGTCCTTTTGCAAAGTACCTTCAGAAAAATGGCATGGTAGCCCAAGTATTCTACACCGTGTGAACCTCAGCAAAAAGGAGTAGCTGAAAGGCATAATCGCACACTTATGGACATGGTTAGGAGCATGTTAAGCTACTCGGATTTACCAGTTAAATTATGGATGGAAGCACTAAAGACAACCACACTTATACTTAATCGGGTTCCCAATAAGTCCGTATCTAAGACACCTTATGAGTTATGGACTAGGCGAAAACCTAGCTTACGTCATTTACGTGTATGGGGTTGTCTCGCTGAAGCTAAAGTCTTCAATCCAAATATTGAAAAATTAGACCCTAAGACTCGTTAGTTGCCATTTCATTGGCTATCCAGACAGATCAAAGGGGTACCGGTTTTATTGCCCAAAAGGTTCTACTAAGTTCGTGGAAACACGACATGCTCGTGTTATTAGAGAATGATGAAATAAGTGGGAGCAAGGTTCCTAGAAAGATCGATCTTGAGGAGAAACGGTGTATGTTCCTACGATGATGATCCAAGAGATTGTTCCTTCTATGCCTTATTATGTTGCACCTTCAGCTATTGTGCCTCCTGTAGGTTCATCTTCTGAAGTTGCTCCTTCTATTGTTGCACCAACCGAGGATGCACCTGCAGCAGATCCTGCTGTTGATACACCTCAAATGGAGTAACCCGCTCACGATAATGTACCTAATGATGAACCACAATAGCCCGCTGTTGTAAATAATGAACAAAATAATGAGCCTATTAGAAGACCACAACGAAATAGGAGATCAACCATCTCAAATGATTATGTTGTGTATAATTTTGAAGACGTTAATGACATAGGAAAGGAGAGCGATCATACGTCATATAAAGAGGCTATGAGGAGTAAGCATTCATCCATGTGGTTTGATGTCATGAAGGATGAATTAAAACCCATTAGCACAAATGATGTATGGGACCTAGTAGAGATTCCCAAAGGAGCTAAAAGAGTGGGCTATAAATGGGTCTACAAGACTAAACATGACTCCAAGGGAAATATCGAAAGGTTTAAAACAATACTTGTGGCTAAGGACTTCACACAAAGAGAAAACATTGATTATAATGAGGCCTTCTCCCTTATGTCTATCAAAGACTCCCTCGTAATTATTATGGCGCTTGTAGCTCATTATGATTTAGAGTTACACCAAATGAATGTTAAGACCGCATTCCTAAATGGTGACTTGCATGAACATGTATACATGGCACAACCGAAAGGTTTTGTTGTGGAGTGCAACATGTGGGATGTCGTCTAAAGAAAGCCCTTTATGGCTTAAAACAAGCGTCCAAACAATGGTGCATTAAGTTTGACGAGGTAATAAGAAAATTTGGCTTTAGTAAGAATAAAGTGGACAACTGCATTCATGTTAAGTTTAAAGGAAATGATTTTGTCATTTTAATTCTTTATGTGGATGACATTCTTTTGGCAAGAAACAATAAGGACATGTTGTATGAGTCCAAAAGTTTTCTCTCCTCTAATTTTGGTATGAAGGATCTTGGTTATGCCTCTTATGTCCTAGGCATAGAAATCCACCGAGATAGGTACAAAGGAGTATTAGGATTATCTCAAAAGGCATATATAGGTAGAGTACTTAAGAGATATAATATGCACATGTGCTCTGCCTCGCCTCGCTTCGTTGTTAAGGGCGATGCTTTTGGGACATTTTAATGTCCAAAGAACCAATATGAATCTCATCGGATGAAGTCGAGTCCCTTATGCTTCTGCTGTCGGAAGTATTATATATGCTCAAGTACGTACACGCCTTGACTTAGCATTTATAACTAGGATGCTTGACGGATATCAAAGAAATCTAGGACCGGACCACTAGAAGGTCGTTAAGAAAGCCTTGCGATATATGCAAGGTACTAAAGATTTCATGCTAACATATAGAAAGTCCGATGAACTTAAAGTTGTGGGTTATGCTAATTCGGACTTTACGGGTGAGGAGACTCATAAATCCACTTCGAGGTTATGGCTTCACACTCGCTGGAGGAGCTATCTTATGGAAAAACTCTAAGCAAACTATTAGGCATCATCGACAATGCATGCTGAAATCATAGCATGTTATGAGGTCTGTTGGGCAGGCTTTATGATTAAGAAAACTTATTCCCGGATTAAGAGTGGTAGACAACGGTTCTAGACCACTAACATTATACTGCAATAATCAATAGACAATTTTCTTTGAAAACAATAACAAGTCAAGTCGTGCTGCCAAATACATTGACATAAACTATTATGTTGTCAAAGATAGAGTCTAGGATCAATCAATTAAGGTTGAGCATATTAGTACCAAACTAATGCTTGCGGATCCGCTCACTAAAGTCCGACCACCCAATATTTTTCGTGATCATGTAACCAACATGGGTTTATTGGGAAGCCTTTGATTCCGGAATAATGGACCAATTATGCAACCAACTCCCGTAATGTATAATGTTTTCCATCTCAAGATAAATAAAGTGCACTATAAGGATTCAAGTTTCAATAGCGATTATTTAGTCTGTTGCAACGCTTTACTTTGATGTACTAGATTTATCAAGAATGGGCCTATGACGATTAGCCTAACGATCAAGTGGGAGAATGTTGGAATTATTGTGACCGTCAGGCCAACGTCTGCAGCAAATAAGGAAGGGGATTTCGTTGTTTAATTATTTATGGTAATTACCCCTAATTACATCACTAATCACGATGTTAATGAAACGTCTTGATCGGAGGTGCAACCAACCAAATGGGTGCGGTCCGTCCCGCAGCAACACCGCATAAATAGGATGGAGCCAGCTGAGTCTTGCCTCTCCCCGACACACACATAAACCCTAATCGATCATTAGGTGCTGCTAACGGGTACAAAGTCCGCCGCCTTCGATCTGCAAGGACAAGGACGACGACAACCACGTCGGTGACCGGACCGTGTTGCTTGGCGCCTTGAAGGACGCCGCTACCCCAAGCGGCTTGACTTCATGCCTGCACCACGCAGGCACGAGACATTGCTTGGTCCAATGGCACCGTCGGGAGACGGTAAGATACATTCTTGTTCTAGGTGATCAATTTCGAAAACTAGATTATGTTATTAATGTTAATGTTTATGGGATTATATACATCACATATCATCCGATGTCAACGGGCAACATGTTCAAATTCAAAATGACAGGAAAGTAGTGACGTGCAAATTCCTCTCGATTTCTTAGGCTACTCCTAATGGGGAGTTTCATTTTATTGTTTCTAAGATATCACATAAGCAACAAGGGTGAATGAAATACCTCATACAATGCATTATTTTATTTTGTTGTTTCCTAGAAAACAAGTGTAGAGATGGTTTCATCTAGATAAAATATATTTCTTCTCTCTCCTTATTAATTTCCTGTCACATCGGAAAAATTTATTACATAGCAACTCATTTATTGAAAATGAAACTCCCATAGAGTAGGGTGCTACCAAAGGGCCCGTGCTTCGTATTCCCGTATTTTTTGAGTTAATACCTTATTTGCCCCAAAAGCTGAATTGTTATCCCTTATTTGCCCTCGCCAGATTCAACTTCCCTCGTATACCTAAAACTTAACAATATATCCCTTATTTGCCCTTTTGTTGTTAACTTTCTCTTGCTTTATCGATTTTACCTCTCGATGCATTATCCCTTATTTGCCACTAAACGAGAAAAAAGGCAAATGAGAAATATAATACAACTAAAATTCTCAATGACATTACTTAATATATAATATTAGTGTTCCTATGCTCAATAATATTTTCAATCAACAAATGAGCAATATAATACAACTAAAGTTATCAATGACGTTACATATATATGATATTAATATTTTCATGCATCAATAATATTTCCCTTGCATTATCAATAATATTTTACATAATATGACCGAAAATATTATTGATGCATGGAAACACTAATATCATATATTATGTAACGTCATTGAAAATTTTAATTGTATTATATTGCTCATTTGCCTTTTTTTCTGTTTAGAGGCAAATAAGGGATAGTGCATTGAGGGGTAAAATTGGTAAAACAAGAGAAAGTTAACAACAAAAGGGCAAATAAGGGATCCATTGTTAAGTTTTGGGTATAGAAGGGAAGTTAAATTTGGTGAGGACAAATAAGAGATAGCAATAGTCTGGGGGCTAATAAGGTATTAACTCTATTTTTTTTCTATCCTGCAGGAAAGGGAGCCATCCTGAAGTGTTTTGAAACGTGCGCCTTTTCGATCTGGGTCCCTCCGTTCCTTTCGCACCCTCTCCTCAAGTGTCGGACACCTCCAGGGCGCCGGGCTTCTCGCCGGCGGCGAGCTAAGGCGAAGAGTCGAGGAGCCCAAGATCTCAGGCATCACCTGGTCGGATATGCCGCCCCTCCCGCGCCGTAGTGCGGCAGGACGGCCTCCTCGTCCTTGCCGCTGAGGGCACTCGGTGGCGACAATGGCACCCGTCCGTCTTTCCTCTGTCTTCAGCACCGGCGCATTATCCACGGCACCATCAGCCCGTGGTCCGCACGTCGCCCTGGCGGCTGCCACTGAGCGGGCGCGCTCTGGAACGCTCAGCGCGGCGGATGCACACAACCTGTTCGACGAATTGCTGCGTCAAGGCAACACCGTCCCGGAGCGGCAGCTGAACAATTTTCTTGCCGCGCTCGCCCGTGCGCCGCCCTATGCCACCTGCAGCGACGGCCCCACCCTTGCCATCGACCTCTTCAGCCGCATGTCCTGTGCCTCTGGTCCACGGGCGATGCCAGCCTCTGCCGTTACATACGGCATCCTAATGGATTGCTGCTACCGTGCTCGCCTGCCAAACTTGGTGCTTTCCTTCTTTGGTCGCATCCTCAGATTGGAGCTACGGTTGAGTGCTATCACCTACAGCAACCTTCTCAAGGGCCTTTGTGAGGCAAAGGGTACAGATAAGGCTTTGGACCTCCTCCTCCGCAGGACACCCGACCTAGGCTGTGCACCTGATGCCTTCTCGTTCGCAATACTTATGAAGAGCTTATGCCATAATAAGAGGAGTCAGAAAGCGCTAGAGCTACTGCACATGATGGCCGACGCAAGAGATGCCTGCTCACCAAATGTGGTAGCATACAGCACGGTTATTCATGGTTTCTTTAAGGAGGGCAAGGTAGCTAGAGCATGTGATCTCTTCCATCAGATGATTGAACGTGGGATTGAACCTAATGTGGTAACATACAACTGCATTATCGATGCATTGTGCAAGGTCAGAGCTATGGACAAAGCAAAGAAAATCCTCCGAGTAATGGTAAACAAATGTGTTCAGCCCGATATCATGACATATAATAGCCTGATCCATGGACACTGTACTGTGGGACAGTGGAAGGATGCAGTTAGGGTATTCAGAGAGATGGCAAAGCGTGGTATTCTACCAGATGCTGCCACTTGGAATGTGTTAATGGATTCCCTTTGCAGGCATGGAAGAATCAAAGAAGCCAGAGACATTTTTGACTCTATGGCTGTCAAGGGTCAAAAACCTGATATCATCTCCTACGGTATTATACTTCACGGGTATGCCATGGAAGGAAGCTTTGCTGCTATGACTGATCTCTACAGTCTGATGCTACAAAACAGCATAGCACTTGACCAGCATGTTTTGAACATAATGATCAAGGCATATGCCTGTCGTGGGCTCATGAATGAGGCCATGCTTTTGTTTGAAGAGACGTGGCAACGAGGATTACCCCCAGATGAAGTAACCTTTGTAACTGTAATTAATATGCTTTGCAAAGTTGGCAGGTTGGAGCATGCGATGGACAAATTTCAACAGCTGCTTGATCAGGGGGTTTCACCTACTACAGCAGTTTACGAGTGCTTAGTTCTGGGTTTTTGTAGGCATGGTGATTTTGTGAAAGCAAAGGATTTGATTTGTGAAATGGTTAATAAAGGGCTATGTCCTAACAAGTTTTTCTTCTGTTCTATAATAAACAATCTATGCAAAGAAGGGAAGGTAACAGAGGCTCAAGATATGCTTGACTTCATTATAAGTATTGGTCAGCGGCCTAATGTTATCATGTATAATGCATTGATGGATGGTTACTGCCTGATTGGCAAGATGGAGGAGGCCTTGAGAGTTTTGGATGCTATGGTGTCGATGGACCTTGAACCGAATGTTATTACTTATAGTACACTTCTTAATGGCTACTGTAAAACTGGAAGGATTGACGATGGATTGAGTCTTTTCAGGGAAATGTCACTCAAGGGAGTTAAGCCCACGACTGTTACGTACAACACCGTATTGGATGGATTATTTCATTGTGGGAGAACTATTGCAGCGAAGGAAAAGTTTCATGTGATGATTGAAAATGGAATATCGGTGGATATTCAAACATACAATATAGTTCTTGCTGGGCTTTGCAAAAATAATTGCATTGATGAAGCTATCACATTATTTGAAAAGTTAGGTGCATTGAACATGAAGATTGATATCGTGACTTTTAATACTATGATTTCTTCTATGTTTAAAGCTAGAAGAATTGAAGAAGCCATGGCTTTGTTTGCTACTATCTCCACTAATGGGTTAGTGCCGTCTGTTGTGACTTACATAATAATGTTGACAAATTTGATAAAAGAAGGGCTGCTGGCCAAGGCTGATGATATCTTCACATCCATGGAGAAGACTGGTTGTGAACCTAACTCTCACCTGCTAAATAGTGTGGTCCGCGTGTTGCTGGAGAAAGGTGAAATAGTAAGAGCTGGAAATTATCTGCTAAAAATTGATGAGAAGAATTTCTCACTTGAAGCTTCAACAACTGAGTTGCTGATCTCTCTAGTCTCAAAAGGGAAATGCCACATAGGATTACTCCCTGCAAAATGTCAGTTTCTTTTTGGAGTCAGCCACAGATGATACTTTCTATATGAGCTTAAATGTTAATTAATTCTCATGTGCTAAATCTTGATACCAGGCCAATACTAGTGCAAGGTGCGATAGTCAAGGGTGGCAGATTTTCTGTTTTCCATTTTGATGAGGAAAATATCTTGTTGGAAGCTTGGAAAATTTCATTGCTTATTTCTGTAATCATACAACAGCAAAATATGACAACATGTGGGATTGCTGCCAGAAAAGTGTCATGTTTTGGAGTCCACATGATTTCACCACCTAGTGATTACAGTTCTTATAAGATAAGCACCATGTAAGAGGCTGATTTCTTTTCATCCATGTTGAAGATTAGTTGTGCTCCTGTCCTGATTTTCATCTGCTCAATCATGTTGTCAGCATGTTATTACTGGGAATAGGAAATTATCAAGGTGGGTGCTTTATCTTGTCTGCAGTCTTTTCACGCATGTTAAGTTTGTAAAAGGTAAATATTTCTGTAGTTGAGCTTTCTGCTGAACACTCTGTAAAATGTTGAGCTTTCTGCAAAAAGTAAACACTTAAAGATGTCTTTGCTTGCCAGATTTTTGTAATTCATTCACCTAAGATGATATTTACTATACATGCAGGGCTGCTGAAACATTCATTCCGTGCTATCTTTTGTGGCATTACCAATCTGTTTGGAGTTCTCTGAACTTAGCACCAAAGATGGGTCAATGCATGACAACACGAGGAATCGTGTCAATAAGCTAATATGGTTAAAACTGAGGAATTGACTATATACCATGGCATTGTTAGCATATATGCTGGTCACTTTGGGGACGCAAGACATGTTCGGAGGTATATTCCTAGTAACTGCTTTAAGCCATACTCGTATAGTGCATCACTCTAGATCATCATATAATTAGGTAAAGAAAGTCTAAACTTTTACTTGCACGTGATTTTTTTATTTGTTCCTGTGTGAGACTGAATAGTTTGATGCTGCTGGCATACACACTAGTAAGTGTAGGAAATTACGCATGACATTGCTCGGGCATATAAAGGTTTCCAAGACTGTACGTGCATTTACTGCAAATATGTCAAATAGTGCTCAGAATAAAAAAGGGACATCTTGATCCCCAGAACAGTCTGAGGTCAGATGTATAATGGAAGAGTGCTGTGGTTCAAATTGTATACATTTCCCAAATAAGGTGCTGCATTTTTCCATGCGACAGTTGTTTTTCATGATTACTGCATTGCAGTTTCAGCTGTTTAGTCATAAAACTAAGCAACTAGTATTATGATGACAGAAAAGGTAACAGTAGAGACACATTTCTTGATCCCAATTTTCTTCTGGACTTTTGATGTAAATATTTAATTAATAATAGAAGATGCAAAAGAGTCCAAGCCAATTACAAGCAATGAATAGTTGACAACCAGTCATAGATAGCTACACAAATTGTATACTAGCTATGGATGGCACATAACCGGTCACAGGTCATGCATCATATTTATCCAATGTCGAGTGACTCAAATGAGAAAACTTTGTTCACAATAATCCTTCAAGTACAGCTTCAAGTTATTCTATATAAGATGCAGTATTTTCTCTGCACAGAAGACAAGGATGTGCATGGTGAAAATGACCTAATTTCAGTGAAATCTAGTTGTCTCCATTGTAACCTCAAATTAGTATTAGACTCATCGAATAGGAAAATGGTAAGTCAATGTGGTTAATGCAGTGTTTTCCTCTTTAAGTCTGCTGCAACATTTTAAAAATTATCTGAGAATGGAAAAATAATCAATCAATCACACATTTGAAAAGAAAACTATGGCAATCGATCAGAGTAGCGCAATTCATTTTAGTTGAGATTGAGCGTATCTGTAACTAATGCACTGATGCAAGTATATATATTTTCATCCTGCAGAATGTTAGAAATGAATAACCTTGAGCCTTAGGAACCACAAGGACGATACGAGCCAGTTGTGGGTCAGTGAGGTATGCAGATACAAAATGCTCTTTATGTGTTTTAGTGTACTTTTGAATGTTAATGTGGCTCATGATATTATGCTATTCCTTTTATTGTCGATAATTGTTTGAAGTACATGTTGCGTTTCGTATCCAGGCTTAGTGTGTTTCCAAGTAAATCAGTTTAAAAGAGATTTTAGTCTGGTTCCAAGGTTAAAATTTAGCTTAGCTGATCTGGTGTTCCCTTGTGACATCCACAACCTTGTTTTCTCCTGACATTGGGACATAAAAAGAAATATATCAGTGCAATACCTGAGCAGATGATGAGACGAGTGAATCAAATTCCAACTCCTTTAAAAGTGAAATAAACTCCAACCATTGTTTGGTGCATCTTTAGTTCTTTAGACCAACTGACTTGGTGCAACCAATCTGCAATGGTTCTTTACAAATTCATTTTGTTGAAGTTTATTGAGTGATAACATATAGATAGATTCTGCATCTCTTTTGGGTTTGAGATACCCAACTCCGCATTTTCAGGTATGCATGAATTTGAAAACATGTGAGGTCATTGGATTGTTGCAGCACTAAAATGTCCCTCACCCCGTCTTAAAATATGATTCACCGATGTCCGAAGCATTTGATATAGGCATCGATGTTGGATCTGCTGGTGAATGATTGCGCTGAGGCTGCAGTTGGTTGAGGAGGATTTTATTGTTATTATTGTGGCATAATATCCCTTACCCTTGGTCAGACCACCAGCAATATCTCTTCTGGGAGATGGCTTGTGTGCCGTGAATCCGTTCTTCTGCTTTGCTGGCAGAACATGTTTTTTCTTTTTTTTTTATACTTGAAGCAGAACATGTTTGTTCATAACAGATGAAATATTTCTAACTAAAAATATTAGGATAACATGTTTGTTCATAGCATTAAAAAAATCAGAACTAAAAGATTACCTTAGCATGTTTATTTGTTAGGCAGCTTTGATGTCTGACATTTTTCACTAATAAAATGTAATGAACATCTTTTTTGAGGAAACTCAGGTAATAGTTTTTTTTTTTTTTTTTTTTGGAAGTATGGCGAGCTGTGGCGGCCGTCATATCTCCCGCCGGTGAGAACCCTTCTGCGACGCTTCGGCTTTTCTCAGCAACCATGGAAGGCCAAACGGAGTGGAACCACTGCTTGTGCGTTTGTGTTTGGTTCCGAGGAAGAAGATGATTGAGCAAATATAGGAACTTTATAGCTTTTGATGGTTCAGAAAGGAATTTGCTTAAGATGAATAGGGAAGGACGAACCGTTATGGCTTATGGGCTTTTTTTTTTTTTCTTGAGAGGCTTTATGGACTGGTCTATTGGTAATTGAGCTTTTTTGGTAGCCTTTCCATTTCGATCAGAACTTGTATTTGAGACAGAAATGCCTTGTCCACTCGACGCCTCGTCCGGTTGTGTGCACAGCACCGAAGGCCTCCACCGCTCCACGATGGTTGACGCGAGATAGAGATGGACAGCCAGGAGGACAGAGGGTAGCGAGCCATCAACATGGAAACAGAGTTGGGAGATCATGATCCTCACCAGAGATCAAATCGGGACAGCAGTAGGATTAAGAAAATTTTTAAAGTTTAAGAGATATGTTCAACTAATAATTACATACCAAAATTTTATACTCCCTCCACATGACTAAAGGATGTCGTTTTAGCCTTAGGAGTTGTTGGTAGCAAAAGATGTCGTTTGAGCTTTTTTCCTTTTATTTGGACTAGTTTGTCCCTGCAGTTACTCCATGCGTTGGCTCCCAATGCAAGCTTTTACTCCACGCGCAAGTGCCGAAGAGTTGTACCACCAATGAAAAATCAGCGTAAAAAAAGATCACACAAAACACTACATGGGAACTCGAACTCGCTATCTGATTGTTTGGGGTCCTCCCTGATGACCAGTAGGACTAAAGCAAGTTGGTGAAGGAGATACATCAAACATTTTATTTATTAAGGGCATGACGTCTTGGTATTCTAAATACTGTCCAAAACGACTTCTATTTCTGATATGGAGGGAGTATTTCACAATCATAGTTTCCTTTTAGTACGCATGTCAGTTAGTATAGTATACTCGTCATAGGTAAATTTTGATCCTGGCTTCACCACTAATATGGAGGCCCTAATTATTCCGCATTTCCTGCCACCCGCTTGGACAAGCAGACCCTGCTCTGTGCTACCTCCGTTCCAAAATGTAAGCATTTATTGACTTTTTAGAATTGGGTTTGACCGTTTGTCTTATTCAAAAAATTTACAAGAATATTGATTATTTTGTTATATTTTGATTTATTGTTAGATATATTTTAAATATGATGTATTTGTTTTTAGTTTTTTACAAATTTTTTGAATAAGACAAGCGGTCATACACGATTCTGAAAAGTCAACAAATGCTTACATTTTGGAACGGAGGTAGTATATAGCTAGCGGCAACTGTCCTGTGTGTATTCTCACATTTGGATTACCAGCATTGAGATTCGTGCTAGCAACAAACGAGGCATGCTATCTAGCCACTCATGCGGACAAGCACCCCATTGATGTGGACAACACCTCCTCCCCGGGAAGGGGCCGCAGCTTCGGAGTTCGGACGCCCCCAGAAAAACTGTGTTGCGATGGCTAGCAGATACTAGTCAGAGTGAGCAGCCAGCAAGCCTTTCGCTTCATGACCCAAGACCCTGTCTTCTCGGATAATGTATTCTGATCAAGTTCAAGGACGGCATGCAGGCTGTGAACCCTATCAGCTAGCGAAGTCTGAATAGGAATCTGAATATTCTATTTCATGTTCTCGTGACAAGAATAGGGAACACGCATTCTTTCTTTTGACAGCAACAAGTGAAGCGTCAAGGATCAACTCGGAGACATGTCAAGATTCAGACCCATGCTGACGCAACATCACTTGACTCTTTAATTTCTTTCTTTGACATGGCTTCGTGAGTCAGCGGCTGCTGCTGGACCGGATCAATTTGGGAACAGAGTTCATTAATTGCTCCAGCATTAGAGCAAGGCTAATGATTGAGCCGCCAGTTTATCAGCTGCAAACTGCCCAACTCAGCATAGTAAGCAAAATGTCAGTACATCTGCCCTAACCAAAAAACGAGCAAAGTATCAGTACATCCTCATATAATAATGAGCTTTTAGCCATTAAACTATTTAATACAAAATATTTTACTCGATCACTTGAACAATCTCTCTATCCAATTTACACTCTAAGCAATATTATGGTTCAATTTACTACCTTGAACAACGTAAGTTAATGCAATATATCCCCTACTCATTATTTGAGACTTTAGCATGTGCTTAGATTGGAGGCTTAATTGGAAAAACCACCCCATATCTCACCTTGAGTTTGAGATTCCCACCCATAACTCTTTTTGTTGCAAATCCACAGCCATCCACCATCTTTTGTTGCAAAAACCACCCCAATATGCATATGCTTAATCAATTTCATATATTTTTGCTGGTATACATCAAAATAAATATATAAGTTAACTCAGTTTAAAACCTTTTAAGTTTTTGAATCATTGTTTTATTAAAATTTATTTCAAAACATTTATAATCATCTTATTTTCATTAATAAATGTTTTTAGATCTCATAGGAACACTGACAAACCTCTAGTTTATTTCTTTTTTTTCAAATTCTATCATAATATGAAAATATTATATTTTTAAAATATTATAAGATTGATATAGACACCATCAACCATTTTAAATGAGTAAAACTCGGTTGTGTCAATTAAACATGTGTCAATTGGGGTTGTTTTTGCAACAAAATCTAGTGGGTGGGTTGGTGTTTGCAACAAAATAGCTTATGGGTGGAAATCTTAAACTCTGAATGACTTATGGGGTGGTTTTTGCAATTATCCCTAGATTGGATAATCTAAGTCCATTTGCTGGAGAGGTAGGCACGTGGTTCATTCAAATGTGGACCCATGCTCATTGCAAAAAAGATTATGGAATGGGTAATTGGTTATGATATTTTCTTGTGAAGATCACGCTGTCATATGGTTGTCTCAACATGGCGTGTCAGTTTTGGCTAATGTTTAGCGAGTTAACTTATAAATGCCTAGTTCTTTGGACTCTCTCAGATGATTTAGGTGATGAATAAACAATACCTTAATTATTGTAGTATTCGATCTCAGACTTTGATAATGTATATTCTAAATTCTCTACATAAATGATATTATATATGCATGTGGATAATTTTTTTCTTTAGTTGCATAGCATCGTATCATAATGGTAATTATATTGCGATGCATTTCAGTTTTCTTAGTCTCCAAGTGCTTGAAACCTACTTATTTTTCAACCAGCATGATGCAAGCTATGCTAGCTTAATTAAGAATGTTGATCTGGGATTCTATGATTTACAGATATATTCCATTTCGTGCTCTTCCGAAACATCCAGGCCTGCACACGCATATTCGTTTGACCTCCGGCACACATGCAGCAAGGTGACGTTGGAAGCCGAGATCTACTAGCTCTACTCCAAGTCAATTGTTTAGGGCCATGCATGATGATATACATCCTCACTGACTCTTTCTTCCTGCGGCTGGCCGCTGTGCTGTGGACTAGATCAATTCGGACAGACTCGTGTTCTCGCCTTGCTGGCAGGTGCATCTTTGTTAGGCTCAGGCTGGCATGCATTTTTCTGTGGTTAACCTGGATTGATATTTTTATGATTTTGAGTGCATTAACCTTACATGCCTTCTATTAGCTGGAACAAAAATTTGGATGACACGGGCAAGCTCTTTTGATTCTTATAAAAAAAAACTCCGGCCAGGTGCCTTCGTTGGAAAGTTTCTGTATTCAGAACCAAGTCGGTGTCACCACCACGGCAGAACTTTCAAAGCTGAAAGGGAAGGAAACAAAAATGAATGTTGTGAGGTGTTTAATGACTTAGCAAAAATCCTTACCAGAAACAAAACTGATGGTAGTAGCTCAGCTGGTTAAGTTCTTTGCAATCCGTATGGTTGGTGAAACGTTCAGGCTGCTCACCCGGATAACAGGAGCAAAAAGACTAGGACCTCCATGTTAATCGGAAGAAAATCCTACAAGTTCTCAGAAAAAACCAAAATATCTGGCGGTCCAATGGGATGCTTGACAACTATAGCCACTAAATCTAATAAGACAAAAAATACTCATTCTATACTATACTGATTTAGAAAAGACATGATCCTTACGATTCATCAGAATAATATATCACCAAGCACATGAAGCTTTAACCTAGGTTGGTTCCGTAACTTAGCGTTCTTGCATCACAAGAAAAAAGAGTTAATGCCTGATAACTGCTAATCGTTGTGTGGATCCTGGTCAATCCTCAGCGCCCGGTCTGGCTTATGTATGGTCGATCGAGTTCCTCGACAGCCTTCTCTCACCAGTACTGCCGTGATTAATGGTGGCTAAACAGATTCATGGCAAACGGGAGCTAAGGCAATGCGGTGGCTGACTCCCTTTGTATTGTATACGTGTATCACCCATAGACATATAGGCTTCAGGACGATGTAGGCCAATGAAGGTTTCCTGGTCCAGAGCACCAACCAAGAAGAGAAACATGAGCTTCTGATTGTGGCTGCATTGGAATTTCCAGAACAAGGAGACTGCAGTATATAACAATCTTTTTTCTGCAAGACGCGAATACTGAAAATTTGATCTAAGAAGTGATGCTGACCATAATGGGACAAGGATAGAGATTGGATGATAAAAAGGCAAGTATTCATTTTCCTTAATGTATGGTGATCAGTAACATGTAAAAAGTGGACATCTAAGATAAAATCTAACCCGGCGTCAGTGTCTAGGCAAAGACAATATATTTGCATGTTTTTTTTTCCTGTAAGCAGCATGTCAAGATTTTACAGGAAAAACAATTGAAGTGCATGCTCCATATTCTTGAGGTGCACACCTTGATCGGTGGCAGATGCAAGATGGAGCACAGGGCTTGAAGATTTATATAGCTCGTGGTGCATTTTATCTAGATCAGACAACTAGCTGTGCTAACTGAAAGAGCGCAAAGAAATCTGTGGGATGAAGAATCATTCTTTGCTACACCTCTCAGAAAAATGAAAAATAAGGTATGTTCAAGAATCTTTCCAGCAATGCAATGCATGTATATGATTAAAAAATCTTTTCAGGAAAGCAGTGCATATAAAGAGAGTTTGGAACAACAGCATTAGAAGTTCATACGATTCAAAAATATATAATATATATACCTACAGAACTTTTCTCTCTCAACAGTTCCATCGAATAGATCACATGCACATATGAGTAAAAAAAGGTTGTGTGCGCTGTAGAGGTCGAAATGTATTCATTCCATTATCTAAAAAAATGTGACTATATTCTTTTCTTGTTCGCAATTTCTCAACGCAATGACACATTTTTTAAAGGTCTATGTTATTACTTGTGGCTACAACAAAATGGCTATTATGAAATTGGACAAACATCTGGATGCTTGCAAATGTCCCAGCTAAGGTTCACAAAACCGGATTGACCGGACCGGTTTTGAACCGGAAAAACCATTTGGTTAACCGGGAAAACCGTCGGACCGAATATCTATAGTAGTAGCTACGGTTTTCCCCAGCTAACCGGTCAAACCACCCGGCCAGCCAAAACCGGTTTCTCGGTTAACCGGGATAACCGACCGGTTTTTACCGGTTATGTGAACCATGGTCCCAACAGAAAGGTTGTCCACTTGAACTTACGGCTCAATGTGACCCAATCATCTTCTGCTGATTTTCTGAACAGAATAGCATAACACATATATAGAGGGATTGACAAGGAGGCATTGGATGGGGAGTGTTGTAATATCTGTAAGTTATTTGTTCTCCACGCGTTCAGAATAAAAAAGGAAAGGACAAACCACTTTATGAAAAATTATATGTTCGTAGCATAATATCTTTGCTCTATCCTCTTCATTGCTATTTCATCATAATGTCTATCTACCTCTGCATATAAAAAGTGTAATGGATACAACAATTGGAAAATATATTTTTTCTATTGTTGGATCAGAATAAAATTTGAACATGCACACAAATGGTGTATGTTAGTGTGGACAATATAAACATGTAACACGCTTCCACAGTGCTAGCCTGTGCAAGGCACAGACTGATGGGCTTGTATATATAGTATATATATTGGCATAATAGTTCACACGTTCTATCTCTAGAACCTCAGATCAAAGGATTCTGGAGGACGTTGCACAAAAAGGGCATCACCACGTATACATACATGGGTAAGCTAGCTAGATAGAGCGCATCAAGAGAAAAACAGAAGAAAACTAAGACTAACCAAAAGCTTAAGCACATGCGCATGACGCCGGACGGAAGGAAAGTGATGAAGAAGGGACAACCAATCTGGAGGAGGTACGAGTAGGAAGAACGTTGTAAGCGGGTGATCCAAGGACACGAACCCGGAATAATTAATGAATTTCAGGAATCGACTTCTATACTCGTAGGAATTAACTGAGACTTCAATGTTTATATAGTCCGCTGTACAGATGTGTGTACTTTCGATGCACATATGGTCCCATGTCTATTCCCTGTCAACCAGATCTGGAAATGCAAGCTACTATATTGATTGATCATTCATCTTATTCATTTTTTTTAAAAAATATCATACATTTTGTTGAAATGTGCTTTATCATTAAATAAACTTGAAATGTAATCTACAATATTGTACAATGGAACTATTATTTTGAATAAGGTGAACGGTCATACATTACGAAAAAGTAGACAACGACAATATTTTTTGGAACATAGGGAGTATTAATTTGGAAAGTTACGGAAATGAGCTCTGCATGATTATAGCGCAACACACGATGTGCTCACAAAAGTCGGTCTCGTCACATGTGCGTTTGCATAATCTTTTTACATGTTAACGATGATGATTCACAGGAGGCACCTTTCCATCTCTTATATATCATACTACTCAGAGTATATAAAAAGGCGGCTAAGTTCGATGTCCAGAAAGACCTCACCCCTGGCGCCAACTGATCTTTAATTTGCCTTCAGCAAGCTAACAACCATCTTCCTTCTCTCTCCCTATATAGCTGCAAATGTTTTGATCTCTCCTGCCCACTCTCTCTACACTGCTCATCCTACGTACGAGCTAGACAGCAGGCACCGGTCGGAGATCTCCGTGACCATGACTGGGACAGGGCACGCCGTCATGCCATCCCCGGACGTCGAGACGGCGGCCGGCAACGTCAAGCCCGCCTCCGTCGACGCTGGCGCTGCCTTCGTGCTCGAGTCCAAAGGTAATACTAGCATTGCTCCATATGTATATGCATCGATACCTTGCATTACAATTATCACGGTTTTAATAGAGAGGAGATCATCATGATTCTGAATTCACGGTGTGTGCGGCGAGCGTGCAGGGACGTGGTGGCACGCCGGGTTCCACATGACGACGGCGACGGTGGGGCCGGCGCTGCTGACGCTGCCGTACGCGCTCCGTGGCCTTGGCTGGTTGGTCGGATTCGTGGCGCTCACGGCCCTCGCCGCCGTCACCTTCTACTGCTACCTCCTCGTCTCCAGGGTGATCGATCACTGCGAGGCTGCCGGCCGGAGACACATCCGCTTCCGCGAGCTCGCCGCCGACGTTCTTGGTACTCCTTCAAATTACCTGGCTTTCAATTAGTTCGATCACCGTTAGATTTGAAATATTCATTGTTACCTACTTACCTTTGACTAAATCATAGAATAGATTATCCTGCGCCTCCCTCTCCATGTATCCGAGGATGCAGACACATGACAAACCCGTACTGTAATTTAGTACAGTTGCAGAACAAGGAACAAGTGAACTGCAATAGGCTTAGGCTAGTGTATGGTATAAATGAAACAGAAAGCGTTTACTTGACCGACTAATACTTGACAGTGGAATGAATGATTAAGTGGTTGTTTTGGTTCATTTTTTTTGGGGCAGGATCCAAATGGGCGTCTTATCTGGTGCTGACCGTCCAAACTGCTATTAACGCCGGTGTTAGCATCAGTAGCATCTTGCTCGCCGCCGACTGCCTAGAGGTATCAATTATGCTGTTAACTTTGGTCTGATCGAGCTCAGAGATACGAGTTGGTTCATCATCTTACTACAATATTAACTGATATCAAAACTACAACTTGTCTGCTGATAGATGTTATAACTGATAGTAGTATATATAATGCCGTTTTGACCACTTCAAAGATGATAAGATTGACTCAAAGAAGTATTTGAGAACACCGTAAAGGTACCCAAAAAAACCGGCGTCAAAAGATGAATAAACTAATAAACACAGTCAGCAAACCATGCATTCTTTCTTTGATTCATCAGTTGAATTTTCATAGTGGTCCACGCTGAAGTTAATTGCAGTGTACGTGTCTATATGTGCAGATAATATACTCACGGCTGGCGCCACACGGCTCCTTGAAGCTGTACCATTTCATCATCGTCGTCGCCGTGGTACTTGCGCTGCTCTCGCAGATGCCGTCACTGCACTCGCTACGGCACATCAACCTATGCTCGCTCATCGTCAGCATCGGCTACACCGTGCTTGTATCAGTTGCTTGCATATGCACTGGTAAATTATCAGACAGCTAGACGTATATATATGTCAGAGATTCCGTCTGGTTGGAACAAATTAACAACTACGGTGTGAGTGTGACGTATTAATTAATCCTCTACGCATGCAGGTGTGTCCAGTAACGCTCCACAGAAGGATTACTCGCTGAGCTCGTCCAAGTCCGAGAGGATCTTCAACGCATTCCTCTCGGTCTCCATCCTGGCCTCCGTGTTCGGCAACAGCATCCTACCTGAAATTCAGGTACTCCAATTTTGACATATCCATCCATGTGTGGATTCTTATAATATTTATTTAGAGTCTAAATTGAGGGGCAAAAGCTCCTGACTTATTCAAAGCATCGCCAAAGATACCGTTTATAGCATTGGTTAAAACCCATTACATGAGGCTTATCTCAATAGAGGCTTGACCTTATCACACCTTTACTTACTATCCACCTGTCACCCATTTTAGCTGCATTCAAAGCTCACGTCACACCTTTCCAAAAGATATATAGAACCCTGTCTACCTGTGCAAGCTAGGATATTCGGGTTATTGGTCCTACTCCTACACTTAAAGTCAACTACCCAGAGTTTCTCTCATCTGAATTCAGCTAGGCTAAAATTGACTTATAAACACTTGGCTAATTGACTATATGGAAGCTATTATTCTGTCCATTGCTGTTCCAAAGAGTTGGACGTTTCCGAGTTAATTAGATTAATTGGCTATATAGGGAATTTCATGAACGAAAAAATATAGACACAGCTGGCATACTAGCTAAACAAGTCTTGATAATCACATTAGTATTTTAGTACTGCTGTAGGCTGCTAGTAGCCCTCCGATGTCCGATCTCCCGACAGCAATCCTAACTATCGGTTTATTTACTAGAGGCGTTTGGACGATGTCTGCGTGGACTTTTAGCATGCATAACAATCTTGTAATCTGATGAGATGAACACACATCACACCAGTGATGAATTGATGACTCAACGATCTGTGTGTGTGTAGGCCACGCTGGCGCCACCGGCGTCCGGGAAGATGGCCAAGGCGCTGGTGATGTCCTACTCGGTGCTGTTCCTAACTTTCTACTTCCCGGCCATCACCGGGTACTGGGCGTTCGGTAATCAGGTGCGCTCCAACGTGCTCAAGAGCCTCATGCCCAACTCCGGCCCCTCCCTCGCACCGGAGTGGCTGCTCATCCTCGCCGTCGTCCTCGTCCTCCTCCAGCTCATCGCCATTGCTCTGGTAAGCATCGCCTCATGAGCCATATAAAAGCCATTATTCACGGATCTCCATTTCTGCTGCTCCTGGTGGTGTGTATAGAAAACAATCTGTAATTATATTGCCACGCATATGGCTCATATTGTCGCATATATATGAGAATGCAGGTGTACTCGCAGGTTGCGTACGAGATGATGGAGACCAAGTCAGCGGACGCGGCGCGGGGCCGGTTCTCGCGGCGGAACCTGGTCCCGCGTCTGGCGCTGCGGACGGCGTACATGGCGGCGTGCGCGTTCGTGGCGGCGATGCTGCCCTTCTTCGGCGAGATCGTGGCCGTGGTCGGCGCCGTCGGGTACATCCCGCTCGACGTCGTCATCCCCGTGCTCATGTACATCATGGCGCTCGCGCCGCCCACGAGGACGAGGTCGCCGGCGTACATCGCCAACGTGGCAGTCATGGTGATCTTCGCCGGGCTCGGGGCCATCGGCGCCGTCGCGTCCGTGCGGAAGCTCGCGCTCAACGCCGGCCGCTTCAAGCTCTTCAGCAATGGGCTTTCTTAATTAGGCCTTTTTTTGCAGCAATGGGCCAGCGGCCCATTGTGTAGATGCAATGCAGCCCATTGTGCACGCAAGGAACATGAGCAATCAGACATTCCCACGCTTGCATTTACAGTCTCAACAAAACATCTGAAATAACCTGACAAGAAAAAGGGCAAACAACATGTTATTGCCAGTACACGAAGGAGATGGAGGTGACAAGTCAATGGGTCACGCATTTCCATGATTAGTTTGTTGAATTATATATGGTCGTTCACAGGACGACAATGGCGAGAAAGCGAACACTCAGTGCAAACCGGACAAGAATTCAGGCTACAATTAAAGCCCAATTTATTTCTTATAAATTCGATATAAACCTTGAAATACTCCTAGGAGAAAGATACAATTGATCCATGAGCGCTTTACAATTTGGTGCACTACACTAGTGCAGGCGCAAGCACTTAGGATTGCACCAACGAGCCATCTGACCTCCGAATCACTGCTCCAAGCCTCCAACCCCTCGGTGAAGTTAACTTGCTCCATTAGTATATACTAGTCCATTAGTATAACGTTATCAATAGAAATTGCTCCATTAATATATACTAGTCCATCAACCCGTGCAGCGCACGGGCTAATAACTATGAAAAATACATGTGTATTTCAATTTTAAAGAAACTTTATCTTTATGTATATACATGCTTTACATTTCTAGAGCATAGAACTATATTTTCTTGTTTGAAAACGTATTCAAATCTTATTCTTAAATAGTTGACAGATATCTTGCTAATCATATATATTTGTTACTCCAATGTGGTTCATAGATATCATGCAACGATAATGAAAATGAAATCTAAGCAATTGATAAAAATTACTCGTTCTAGTCTTTCCGTTGCCTCCTTGTTTGCCCCTTTATTTTAAGGCGTAATCCTTGGTGGATGCTCTCTTATCTACATCTAACAATAGTTTACTGTCATTCTACTTCTTTTTTAAAATTACTGTCATTCTACTTGCCTAAAGAAGACTATTTAATTAATTGTAGCTTTTAATTTACTGCCATTCTACTTTCTCTTTCGATGCAACAAACTATCCATGCATGCCTTTATTTCAACACTTAATCCTTGGTCGATGCTTTATTAACTATATCTAACTATAGTTTACTGCTATTATACTTTAAAAAACAAAAATTATTGTCACTCAACTTTCCTAAAGAAGACTATTTGATTAACTCTAGCAACACATTTCATCCTTCACTAATATATTTTCAATTATCTAAATTTACATTCAAGTTTGTGATTGGACTTATTATATGTCTACCATAATAGCCACTGCTGGGTAGTATCTCATTATACATTAGGTGAACCCATCAAAATAAGACCCTTCATTTATATTAATTATTGAAGTTCTGTTTTCAACATTTACAGAAAACTTCTAACAATGTTGTAGTAATTACCACCTATATGAACAAACATGTCCATTGACTCCAAACAATAGTAAAGGATGAAACTTTTATACACTATTACTTAAATAAATGTTTATTTCTTGTTTATGCAAGTTTAGAAAAAAATACTTTATTTTCATTATCTTGAAAGATATATAGTGAATGGTGATGTAAATATGTTCATACAGCTGATGATATTTTCAAATGTTACTTCAATCACATTAACGTACCTAGTTGTCTAGTCAAGATTAAACATGCCATGCAACCTTCTTCAACCATAATGCCAGACACGTCTCTAAGCCTGGTGATTAAACTGGATCACCGATATCCGACTCCCAATTCGCCAGAGAAAAAAGAAGTAATTAACTGAAATCATGGAAAAATCTAGTGAAATAAAGAGTATATGTAGGTGCCATTAGAATAATTGTACATGCAAACTTGGTGTGCTTACACTGCACTGGCATGCATATATTGGTGGCTTCACATTCCGGCACTTGGATGTCTTGATGTTTTGCATCTTACCAGATGAAACAAAACTAATGAAATAGAATTGGATTCTATATTAGAAAATGTCTTCTTTTCACGGCCTACCAGTCACCACTCACCACTAATAAGGAATTCACTTACTTTCAATCAGCTAAGCAATTACGGGCTTCACTTCTTTGATAGATCACGTCTAGGTTGGCCGTGACTCCAGTTTCTTATCTTGGCCGGTGCTCACGGCTAGGCAAACTATTTCGCCCATCTCAACAAAGCTTTATCGACGGGCACCAATGCGATCTGGATGAGTTCACATGACCTGAAAAACCTCGCCGGTAATATACCCTAGCTTGTGCTTGCCATAAATTCTGTTGCCACTGTCATCCACGGCGAGGGTGAGAAGGCTAGAAAATCTGTCCACTCATATCGCTTACCTACAGCGATGACCTACGTCAGAAGAAAATCTCGTCCCTTCTAGGATCAAGGGAAGGAGACCTTGGCCGTCACCACAAAACTAATTGATAATGTTTTTATTCACAATGTTATTTTAGGTCATTAGGGAGATAATTCTGTGTGCTACGATTTGTTTTTCCAAACCGTGTCCTACGATATTTTTTTCCTAAATAAATTTCCTAATGGTGACACGTGTAGTAGGGCTACTTTGGGATAATTCTTTTGTAGTGGCAGAGGTGGGTAATTTACATCATATTGAATCTAATGGCTAAAATTTGTTAGGTATACAATTTGATGGCTAGATGTTTTGTTTTATTGTGAGAATTTCTAGGAATTTTATCCGATTAACGTGAAGGCCCCAAAAGGAGCCTCCAATTAGTAAATATAATATGTTCCGCCAGTCCCATGGCGGCCATTGCCACTTCATTGATGTCGTAGATTTCCTCTCTGTTTCATGACCTGCTATAGCCATGAGGTAGAAACAACTCTCTATTGCCTATTCAATTTCGAATCACATTTGATTAGGAGACTTCCCATGACGCCCATCGTTTCTTGAACACTAGAGCCACCACATACCACATAAATCGGTCTGCACAAATGGAGTCCTCGTCCCAATCCCAATGCACGCATGTTTCTGTCGCCACTAGGGGCATGTAGGATCAGGTGTCGATCGACACAACGGGTGACGATCGGCACATATGCCCCTGTTCCTTGTTTCATGTCTCTGCGTTGCATGTCGCTTGTATCTCTGATTCTTCTGCCTTTTTCAGAGAATCCTGTAGCTTTAACACGTCCAAAGGGTCTTGTCGTACTCGAGTGCCGTCGGCACATGGTCCCTTTTTGTGCAGGTTCTTCTGTTTTTCCCATAGATAATCAGGTCCCTATTTTTTCTGCAACATGCAAAGAACAAAACGTTGGATGCCCTAGATAAAGAACAAAATGTTGGATGCCTTTGGTTGCTTCTGCCGATCGGCACCAAGGTTGCACCGATTGGCACAAGGTGTATACTTGTCCAACTTTGATCTGCCATCTACATATTTAATGCACTAAACTCTAGAATGTCTTTTCGGCGAATTGTATTGATGTAGGCCTTCGTCTTCAGCAAGATATCTTGATATATGTGCATAAAACCATAGAGATAGTGCAATGGCTCGACGAGAAACTCATATCAGTTGTGGTCAGGGAATAGGTAACGCCAACAAAGACATATAGGTTCAAAGGATATCCATGCGAAGTTTGCACATAATCTAGTGTAGAATATGCAATGCACGAATAGAAAGGCTTGAAAACAAGTGGAAGATACGCAAACAAAATGACCAGCTTAAAACTCTCCAACCAAAAGAAAGACACTTAATCTGAATAAAAATGTGGATTGCATAACCTATGTTCATAATGTTCTCAATATGGCTGTGGTAGGTAGTGATCATGATAGAAGACAATCGATTCAAGGTATAGAGACATGTAATAGTGAACCATAGTGATCACTAATACACTAATTAAGTAATCTCGTAATTGTATATTGTGATCACTAGATTGCTTTGCTGATATATCAAAAGTTTGTGGGGGTTTGGGTCCTTGACTCGTTAGATCGTGGCCAGAGAAAGTACAAGGATTTTTTTAATGTCCTAGACGAGTAAGTTCAAGACTTTGATTAACATATAGTCTTTATGATATCCTATTATGTTTTTAACACGTAACAATTTTTGGCTTTACTTAACAATGCATATCATTATATCAATACTATATCGAGCTTATTGGTGAGGGACACCCTAAACGGAGGAAGGCAATGGCACACAAAACAAAATTCCCGATACTATTATTGAATTATGCTACATTTTATTTGATATTATTCATGTCTTCATGTGATGTATCTTATGATTCTACTTTGTTTAAAACAATATGCAAAACAGCCTCCTGGGAATGTGTATTGTGGCTAGTTCGTGTGTAGTTACATATCCGCTAACAAGGGGACCTACACTACTTTCCCTATGGAAGATTCTCCCGTCTAGAGAAATGTAAGTATAGAAGATTTTGTTTCACATTTTGCTATATTTATTTATTTACCTAGCAAATGTAATAGTCCAAGTTCGTAATCAAATGAACCTTGCATTTGAATTTGGAATAGAATAAAAAATTAAGAAAAGTTCGAATCAATATCTTTGAATTTCGCGTCATGGGTCGAATTCTGTCGGATCCCGTCACCTCTTTATGTTTTCCGTGGCCCAACAGGAACCAAACCAGCCCCCTAGCCCAAACCCGTGAGCTACAGTATTCGTCTACCTGCCACCGCGCTCTCTGCTGCTCGTTCGCACGACGCTGACGTCGATGCCACGCAGCGCGATCCCCTTCTCCCGCCCAAGCTCCCACCAACCCCTACTTCCCTACAAAACCCACGGAGTCCGCTGCCACCCCCTAGAACCACCCCATGCTGCCTTGTGGCGCTAAACCCCTAAACCCTGGCCCTTGGTCGCCGCCCTGCCATTGCTGCCGATGTGAAGGTCGACCGTTGGTGAGTCCCGCCTAGTTGTTCTTCCTGTGTTGCTGAAACCTGTGAGCCTAAGCTTTCTCCGTTCTGTGCAGGCGAGAGAGTAAGCCAGCTGATCGAAGCCTCTACCTGCCTCCGTCTTCGCCATGGTTCATCCTCCATGGTGAGCTTGTCTCCCTTCCTTGTTTCGTTCCGAGTTCCCCGTGGGATGCCCTACCTCCTGCCTTGAGCTGGTCCTGGTTTGACCCTTGTAGCCCCGGATCACACCGAGCGTGGTCATCGCCCGGCTCTGCGCATCGTCCGCCGCTGTCAACGCCATCCGCAAGCTCATCACGTCCGAGGTTCGCCATCGACTCCAAGGCCTCTAGCAGACCCACGGTGAGCTAGCGCATCGAATTCCTAGCCTTTCCCCTTGAATTCTGGTCGTCCGGTGCTAAATCGTCGTCTTCTGCCGCTGCCGACCATGGCCGCCATGTCCGGCAGTACATATAGCTGATATTAGATGATACCCCATGCGTTGCCACAACACATTATATAATATGAAGGAAAAAAAACTTCACATACACCCAAAAAAGAAAGTAAATAGAGACAGAAAAGACATAAGAATAAAATATGGAGTAGTAATGGAGGTATTTGGAGGCAGTAGTTTCTTTACCTTAATTTGTGATGATCGAATAACATGAAGTGACATGATGATATTGATGTATGGATGGATAGGTGGGAGTCGAGGTGATAATCGGTAGTGCTAACTTTCTAGATGGCATGGCAGATATTTGAAAAGTTCAAAATAGCTCCTAAGCACCAACATTCAATCTTTATCTAATTGTTAAAATTGTTTGAGATGATGTGGCGCAACGTGAAGCTAGAGAAGTAGCATTGAATGACTCTTAGTGGGTTAGAGATGATGTGGCGCAACATGGAGCTAAAGAAATAGTATTAAATGACTCTTAGTGGGTTGCATCTTTTATATATAAGTAGATAACGATATTAGACCAGTCTCGGTGGGAGTTTCATTAGCAATAAATAAGGTGCCACATAAGCAAAAGAGACCGTTTCATACATCAAACTAAATCTTCAAATCTGATGTGGCACTCTTGGAAACAGTGAGATGAAACTTTGCATTGAGACTGGCCTTATGATCCGAAGTTGAGACCTACAACCTTGAACAATATATTAAAAACTAAAGTTGCCTAGGTCATTATGAGAGGGATAACTAACTGACCACATATTGTAGGTGTAGAAATGATACATATCTCTACTCCTTAATAAGTTTGATGGAGACGTCCACAACGTACTCCCGTACGCTCACAACCAATAGGATCAAGTGGTGTTGGTTGTGGAGTCGTGGACACACTCGGACACGGCATTGATGGCGTTGCATGCCGTACGCTACGTCCCTACATCCCGATCGGTTACTTCATACGTCGATTCATTTCCTATTTGGGTTCATATCCTAATCGGAAATCGATTCCAACCAATAGGATCAAGTGGTGTTGGCTGCGGAGTCGTGGACACACTCGGACACGGCATTGATGGCGTTGCGTGCAGTACGCTACGTCCCTACATCCCGATCGGTTACTTCGTACGTCAATTCATTTGCTATTTGGGTACTGTCGGTGTGTGAGCACACCTCCAAATGGGGGCCTGTCAAGGCTCCCTTCGGATAGGCTCGGGGAAGAACGGATCTGCTCGTGCTTAGCGCAGATGATTCAAGCGAGCAAGAACACGGAGGAATTACCCAGGTTCGGGCCGCAATGGATGCGTAATACCCTACGTCCTGCTTGTGTGTGTGTATTCGAATGCTGTCCGTCTCTTACATGGGAGTCCCCCTCATTTTATAGGGTAAGGAGAGAAGTACTGTACAAGTACCCGGGGGTACCCGGACGTCCTGTGGGGGTCCGGTCCTTCCCGGGATATCCCGACACGATCCCGACAAAATCCGTTGCGATCTCTTCTCCTCGATTCGGGCTCCAAGCCTCTTCCATCTTATTGGTCGAGAGCCCTCCCGGCGCCGTAGCAGCGCGACTTCTCGAGACGCGGCGCATGGGGAAGACGCGCGCACGTCCTGTCGGGCTGCGACGTCGCCGCGAGCACTCGAGTGCTGCATTTACTCCGGGTGGTTGGGGCGCCGGAGGAAGCTACCGGGAAGCTTCGTTCTCCCCGACGCTCCCGCTCCTCCGACCTTCACGGGCCTCGTGGGGCTTCGTGGGCCTTGAGGACTTCCTCATCCCGCAGCCGCCGTCTTCGTCCGTGGGCCGGAAACAGCCCATGCCCGGTTAGGGGGACCCCCGATCCCCCTACACCGACAGGAGGCCCCGGCCCCGGCCGCCGACCCGCGGGGTCGGAGCAGGGATTGGGGCCACCCGTCGGCGCCCGGTGCCGTCCGGGTTACTCCGAGGCGCGGCTCTTAAGGGGTGGTGCCGCTTGGGCTGCCGAGGCACGACCGCCCCGAGACGTCGCGTCGCTTCGGTTCGCGTGCGGTAGGCCCGCCCGGCGCCTACGCTTAAGTACGGGGACGGCCGGTTGCCCAGGGCACGTCTCCCACTTCGCCTTTCGCCTCCCCGTCTCCTCAACTTCTCTCTCGCTGCTGCGCTCCCTTTCGCTTTCTTCTCCGCCGATCCGCGCCGCCGCTTTCGCCGCCGTCGTCCCTCGCTGCTAGGATGGCCCGCGGAAAGTCCCCCGCCGCGGTGGTTCGCGCACGCACTCGCCGTCGGCGGATGCGCCGCCAACGGTGCGGTTGCCCGACCCTCGGGTCGAGATGACGCGTCTTTCACCATTCCTTCCGGTGGATGGTGATAAGGGCGTCCGCGTTGGGGGCCCTCGCCGCCGCCGACCGGCGGACTAGAAATCCTTCATTTCCTGTCTTTCGTCGTCGCCGGCGCCGTTCCCCCGCCTTCTCGGACTTCTTCCTGGAGGTGCTTCGGGCATACGGGATCCGCATGGTGCACCTTACGCCGAATGCGGTCGCGGCGCTGGCCGTGTTCGCTCATCCGTGCGAAGGATTCGTGGGGGTGCAGCCGTGCTTCCCCATCTTCCAACGCTACTTCAAGATGACGCTCACCAACGCCGCGGAGGTGATCGGATGCGTTCGGCTGACCGTCCGGGCCGACAGCGGGTACATCGAGTACTCGCCTAGCAGCAAGGTGGAGGGGTGAAAGAAGGCCCGGTTCGTAGTGCCGTACGAGAAGGACTTCCGCCGCCTCCGTGTCCCGCCGGTCCCGGCCCAACACTTGACCATCCGGGATTCCGTGCCCCGTCTTCCCGATGGCATGATGCCGATGGTCGACCGGATCGCGGCGCTCGCCGCGGCCGGCCTCGACTTCGCGCGGGGTGGTGCATGACTTCCTCGAGCGCAACATCGCGCCCCTTCGCCGGAGATCGCTCCCGTCATGGCTGTACCGGGACTTCAACTCGCCGGCCGCACCCGTACGGGGGCGGGCTCGGATCTGCCCGACGCCTCGAAGCGGTTCGCCTACTCCACGCCGACCGGAAAGAAGTGGCCCGCCTCCTTCGCGTACCCGGAGGGTGCCGGGCCTCTTCATCGGTCGGCGAACAAACGCGCCATCCTCGACGAGCATGCCCCGACCGGGACCGCTTGGGTTCCTCGACGCGGTCCCGGCTCCTACTCCCGGCCTCCGGTACCCGGAGTCACACCTTCCTCCGCCCGGGCGCGGCGGCCACCCCCGGGGGTGCCTCCGGAGCTCCGGGTGGCAGCCCTGGCGCTGCGAGGCCGGCCTCGAGTGCGCGGGACAAGGGCAAGGAGAAAAGGCCGAAGGGGATGTCAAGATCTCCATAGGAGAAGCCCCCGCAGCCGTACCGGCGCAAGCGGCCGGGTGGTCGCGCGACGGGTAGGAAGCTTCTCTCTCTGTTTTGCTTAAGTCGCGCGCTTGGTACACCTGTGTTTTGTTCTCACCGTATGCCGACGGCTGCAAAACGCGTTCTGATTTGTTTTGTTCGTAGGAGTGTCCGGATTGAGCTGGACCCGGACCTGGTCCCTCCGAACCCCAAGGTCTCCGGTGCCCCGCGCCGAACCCGGAAGCCGGTCCCGCTGCCGTTGCGGCTCCGGCGGCCGGAGCGGAGGCCGGCGCGGGAGAAGCAACGGGTGCCCCCGAGGAGACGGCTGCGGGTGCCCCCGAAGAGGAAGTCGCGGACACTCCCGAGGAGGTGGCCGCGGGTGCCGCCGAAGAGGAGGCCGCGGGTGCCTCCGCCGGAGATGACCTTGGCCGGGTGTCACCTCAACCGGCCGGGAACGTGCCGGATGCGCCGGCGGAGGGAGTGGCCGCTTTCTCAATTGGCGCTGCCGGCGCCCGCCACGGTCTTCCACTCCCCGGCCGGGTGCCGGCGCCGCCGGTCCTATAGTGCTCGGAGGGGAATGATTCCCTCCACGCGTCTAGTCGGAGCCGGGAGCGGTGGCTTGCGGAGATGCTTCGTCGACCGCTGCCGCCGGTAGGGGCCGTGGGCGCGCCGGACGCGGCCGGAGCGCATCGCCTCCGAGTCGCTCGAGCGGCCGGGACGCCACAAGATTGGCGATATGCTTGGGGAGGTCACCCGGTCGTTCCTTGCCATGAAGGCGGCCGTGGAGGAGACGGATGCGTCCCCGGAGGATCGCGAGGCCGCGGTGGCTGAACACGAGGCGGAGGTGCCGGAGGCCCGGAGGGCCACGGAGACGGCGGTGAAGCCGGCCCGGCAGCAGCATCGGCGCCGCATGGAGGAAGTCCGGCGTGAGCTGGACCAAGCTGCCGGCATTGCCGATCGGGCCGGTGAGAAGCTGCGGGACGCGGAGGCGAAGCTCCGCGCCGCCATTGACCGCGAAGATGATAGCATCAACCGCCTTCGTGGCGTCTTGGAGCGGGAACGTGCTTGCGCAGCTCCGCGGCGCGCAGCCGGAGGAGGCGGAGGCCGACATGGCGCTCGCGAGGCGGCCGTGACGCGCCGCGAGGCGACCGCGGCGGCTCGTGAGGAGGAGCTGAAGGAGCGCGCCGGTGCGCTTGCCCTCCGGGAGGCTGCGCCGGGCGAACGGGAGCGGGCTGTCGGAGCGGCCGAGGCGAAGCTCCAATGCTTCGGCGACTCCGTGGCCTCCCAAGAGGTGGGGTTGAGGCAGCGCGAGGACGCCCTTGCTACCCGGGAGGAGCAGGTCCGGCTTCGTGAAAACGAGGCCGCTGTTCGGAAGGAGGCCTTGGAGACGGAGGCGGCCCGTCTTGCTCGGACCGAGGAGCAGGTCCGCGGTATCGCCGATGGGTTGGCGCACCGCGTGCGCGAGGAGACTCTCGCGGAGGCCCGGAAGGACTTCGCCGTCGAGCTCAAAGTGGTGGAGAAGAGCCGGGACGACTACCGCCGACGCGTCGAGCGGTTGGAGGCCCGGGTGAAGAAGTCGGGTCACGACCCTTCCGCTGCGGCTGATGGCGACGACCTCCGGCGGCAGCTTGCGGAGGCGCTGTCCCGGCTCGAGGATTCCGAGGTTCGGCGCGTTGAGCTGAGCGAGCGGGTGACGGAGCTGGTTTCGGCGGCGCGGTCGCAGGCTGAGATCGCCGCCGAGGTGCACCGGGCGGTCTCGTCGGCGCTGTTCGAGGTGGGCCTGCCCCGTCTTCTCGAGCCCCTCGACCGCGGTGCGGCCGGGTACGCATTCGCCATGCGGGGGTGGTTGACTCTCCGGGCGGCCCGAAGGCCCGGGTGGCGGAGCTGCTTGGAGGAGGAAGGGCGGCAAACCATAGCCGCGGCCCTGGAGGAGGTGCTGGCGAACGCCCTGGTGCTGGTGCCCGGGTTCCCGCTCCTGGCCGTGGTGAATGGCGATGTCCCCGCGGGGGAGCACGCCGCGGCTAAGGCGCAGGCTCGTGCCGTCTCTCGTGCCTTCGCCGAAAGCTTCAAGCGGGGCTAAGCGCCCGCTTCCTCCACCTCGCGAGTGGTCTTTTGGCGCCTGTGCCCTTTTTATTTTTTATTAAACCTGTTTTTCTGTATGCAAGACAAGTTAAGTTTAAATCTCGGTGTTGATGAAAAGCTTAAGCCCGTTGTTCCCCTTCCGTTAGGTGCGATTGTCGCCGTGCGTCACCGAGTCGTGGGCCGTTCGGTACTTCGTAGTTACGCTTAGAGCGCGACTTCGGCGTCCGAGCCTTGACCAAACGTGACGCCTTCCGGCTTCCGCCTAAGTCATAGGCCTTTCTTACCCATCGAGGCAAGCGAGGACTTTGGCATATACAACAACGATCCTGCGAGAAGTAGGGAAAGAAGCGACTAGGCGCTGTTTTTATTCAAAACACGTTAGTACAGGTGCCGTGGCGATGGGACTTCCGGGTACTACCCGGGACCATTGGCTACCGAATATTCTAAGGGTAGAATTTCTTTAGGTGCTCAATGTTCCAAGCGCTTGGTTCCGGGTACCCGTCCTCCGACTCCGGACGAACGGATCCCGTGCGGGTGACGGCGAGTGACGACGAAGGGCCCTTCCCACATGGGAGTTAGCTTATCCTTGCCTTCACGCGTCACGCGTATGGTGATAGCGGCGCAAGCCCCGGAGGTACGTCGCGCTCGCAGTAGTACTCGTCGTCTTGCCTCCTCGAGGAGGTCAATGTCGTCGTGCCGCCGGGTGCTTTGGTCGGCTTCGTCAAACGCGGCGACTCGGGGGCCATTGAACAGGATCTCCGTGGGTAGTACCGCCTCCGCACCGTACACGAGGAAGAAAGGCGTTTCGCCCGTGGCTCGACTCGTCGTGGTGCGCAGGGACCAAAGCACGGATTGGATCTCTGTTACCCACTTGGAGCCTTTCTTCTTCAACGGATCAAATGATCTTGTTTTCGGACCCTTGAGGATTTCTCCGTTGGCGCGTTCGACTTGGCCGTTGCTTTGTGGGTGGGCTCTTGAGGCGAAGCGAGCCGGGTGCCGAGGGAATCGCAGATACGCTGCGAATGCGTGGCTCGTGAACCGGGTCCCGTTGTCCGTGATAATCCGCTGCGACACACCGAATCTTGCAATGACGTTCTTCATGAATCGACCGCCGAGTTTTGGTCTATCTTTGTCACCGCCTCGGCTTCCACCCACTTCGTGAACTTGTCGATGGCCATATATAGCCACCTGTACCCACCCGGGCGGTCGAAAATGGCCCTACAATGTCCAAACCCCAAACCGCGAACGGCCAGGATAAGGGAATTGTTTGAAGGGCTTGAGCGGGCGGATGCGTCCGCTGGCGTGAAACCGGCATGCCTTGCATTGTTGCACCAGCCTGGTGGCGTCCTGGAGGGCTGTCGGCCGGTAGTAACCCTGCCAAAAGGCTTTCTCGACCAGCGTGTGGGGAGCGTGGTGGCTGCCGCACTCGCCCTCGTGGATCTCAACGAGTATGTCGTTGCCTTCTTCCGTCTTCACGCACTTCAGCAGAACGCCATTGGCACTGCGCTTGTACAGCTCTGCCATCAACAACGGCGTATCGCTTGGCTTGGCGGGCTAGGCGTTCCGCGTCCGTGTCGTCTTCCGGAAGGATGTCGTCACGCAGGTATCCGAGGATGTCGTCCATCCAACAGGCGTCCTGCGGCTCGCCGGCAAGCGCTTCTTCGCTATTCTGCGTGTGCTGCAGATCCTGCGGGTGCGCCTGCGCTTTGTTGTTGCTTGTCCGGAGCTCGGTCGGCGTCGGAGGCCGAAGGGGATGTCAAGATCTCCATGAACGTCCGGGTGGAATTGGAGCTCGAGTGGAGGCCACCCGGGACAGTTCGTCGGCAATATGATTGTTGCCCCTAGGTACGTGAAGCACCTCAAGACCGTTGAACTTCTTTTCCATCCGCCCGACCGCCGCGAGGTATGCGGCCATCTGCGGGTCGTTGCACTGGTACTCCTTGGATACTTGGTTGACGACAAGTTGCGAATCCCCCTTGGCGAGGAGGCGCGTGACACCGAGGTCGGCCGCAATCCGCAACCCCGCCGGAGAGCTTCGTACTCTGCCATGTTGTTGGTGCACACGAAGTGTAGCTGGACCGCATAGCGTAGCTCATCGCCGGTTGGCGACAGCAGCAGCACCCCCGCTCCTGCACCGTTGAGGGTGAGGGAACCATCGAAGAACATCGTCCGGTGGTCGCCGGGTGCGTTGTACTGCTGCACCCGGGTGCTCGAGCTCTTCACGCTCGATCTCCGGGGTGGGCGTCCACTCGGCGATGAACTCGGCTAGAGCCCGGCTCTTGATGATGTGTGTGCTCGAGGAAGGACAAGTCGAACTCCCCAGCTCCACGGCCCACTTGGCCACTCGCCCGGTCGCCTCTCTGTTGCGCGAGTATGGTCTCCGGCGGTGCCGTCGTTACCACCCGGACGGGGTGGCCTTGGAAGTAATGCCGTAGCTTCCGGGATGCGACAAGTACTGTGTAGAGCATCTTCCGGTACCGAGGGTACCGTGTCTTGGCGTCCCGCGAACTTCGCCGATGAAGTACACCGGGCGTCGGATGTGCGGCGTGTAGGATTCGGATTCTAGGGAAGCGGGCCCAAGCTCGCTCTCGCTCGTTGTGGCAACCCGGGCCGGAGCCCCGGGTGATGCGGCGATGACGTGGTGCCGACGTCGGGGGTAGCGGGAGCGGATCCCACCCCGCCCATGATGCGAGACGTGGTCGGAGCCGGAGCCCCGGGTGGGGTGGGATCAACGCGCCCATCCTTGCTTTTCCGGTCGTGGCCCCCGCTCGCCCAAATCATGCGACGAGGTCGGAGCCGGAGCCCCGGGTGAAGCCGGGGTGCCACACCGTTTGCAGGAGTCGTCGCGCCGGGGACCGCCCGAGTGCCCCACCCGGCAGGCCGGAGCGGCCGCATCACATGCCATGTTGTGAGTGGGAGCGTACGCAGCCCCCGGGTGCTCCAATGCCTGCGAGCTGGTCGCAGACGGAGCCCCGGGTCTGTTTGGGCTGCCGCCTTCGAGCCGTCGAGGCACCCGCGTTTGCTGGTTCGCCGAGAACCGCGAGGCGCCTGCTCCAGCCGCTCGACCACCGGAGCCGCACCGACCACTTGCGGGTTAGCCGCTATGTACGAGAGCGAGTGGTTCACCCGGTTCCGGGCGACTAAAACGGGCGCGGAGGACAGGTAGCGCTTGAGGTCTTGTAAGCTTCATCGGCTTCCCGGGTCCACTCGAATTTGTCCGTCCTCTTCATCAGCTTGAACAGGGGAGAGCGCGTTCACCTAGGCGCGAGATGAATCGGCCAAGGGCCGCCATGCTCCCGGCTAGGCGTTGCACGTCCTTGAGTCGCCTTGGGGGCGGATTTCTTCGATGGCCCGGATTTTCTCGGGGTTTGCTTCGATCCCGCGGTGCGAGACCAGGAAGCCGAGTAGCTTCCCTGCTGGTACGCCGAAGACGCACTTCTCCGGGTTGAGCTTCACCCGGTTGCGGCGCAGATTGGAGAAGGTCTCCTCTAAGTCGAACAGGAGAGACGGTGCCTTGCGGCTCTTAATGACCAGGTCGTCCACATACGCCTCCACGTTCCTCCCGATTTGCGAGTCCGGGGTTAGGCGCATGGCTCGTTGGAACGTGGGGTCTGCGTTTTGAGACCGAAAGGCATGCTCACGTAGCAAAAGCTCCCTGCGGGAGTTATAAAAGCAGTCTTCTCCTCGTCCTCCTTAGCCATACAGATTTGGTGGTACCCGGAGTACGCATCCAACATGCAAAGCAGGTCGCAGCCTGCGGTGGAGTCTACTACGGAATCTATCCGGGGCAACGGAAACGGGTCCTTCGGGCACGCCTTGTTCAGGTCGGTGTAGTCCACGCACATCCGCATCTTGCCGTTATTCTTGGGCACGACCACCGGGTTGGCGAGCCACGTCGGGTGCGTGACTTCCCGGATGAACTTGGCCTCCGTAAGCCTCTTGACTTCGCCCGGATGAAGTCTTCGCGCTCGGGGGCTTGGCGCCTCGCCCGCCGCTTCACGGGTCTCGCGGCGGGGTCGACCTTGAGTTGGTGCTCAATCACCCTCCTAGGTATGCCCGGCATGTCCGAAGGATGCCGGGCAAAGATGTCGCTGTTTGCTTGGAGGAAGGTGATGAGCGTGAGCTCTTATTTCGGGTCGAGGTCGCCCCGATGGTGGTGGTCTTGTCCTCCGAGCCCCCAAGTGAGATCTTCTTGGTAGACACTTCCCCGGGTGCCAAAGCTTCGCCCGCTTGGAGCCGGATTGCGTAGCGGGCCTCTCCGGGGTGCCGCGCGCCCTCTTCCCGCCGGTGTTCTCTTCTGCCGCCATCTCGGCCGCCAAGATGTCCTCGAGGCAAGCCATCGCCTTGACAGCTTCCGCCCTCTCCACGATGACGCCCTTCGGACCCGGCATCTTCGGCGTGAGGAACGCGTGGTTGCGGGATGGCCATGAACTGGTTTATGCCGGGTCTCCCAATGATGGCGTTGTAGGGGAGGCCGATGTTTGCGACGTCGAAGAGGAGCTTCTCCGTGCGGAAGTTGCTCCGGGTGCCGAAGGTGACCGGGAGCTCGATCCTGCCCAAGGGGCGGGAGCTACCCGGGAGCACACCGACGAAAAGGCGCGAGGGCTACAGCTCGGCACGCGCCCACTACGAGGAGTCGTAGACCTTCGGGGTGATGAGGTTGAGGCTCGCGCCTCCGTCGATGAGGGTGCGCCCCACCTTCTTGTTGCGGATGGTGGGCGACACGACCGGAGGGATCTTCCCTTAGTATTATTCGGGCCCCACCATGTCGCTCTTGTCGAAGGTGATGGGGACGTCCGCCCACCTCGGCAGGGGAGCCGTGGCCTTGCCCTCGGTGATTACGAGGACCTCGCGGCGGAAGCGCTTGGCCTCGCCTTTGGACGTGAAGCTCGAGGAGCCCCCGCTGATCACGGCGATGGAGTCGTCCGCACTCCGGTACGCCTCGACTTCCTCTTTCTCCCCTTCCTTCTCTTTCTCGGCCTTCTCGGCCGCCCGTCGCTCGTCGCGCCGCTTGATACTCGCCTGGATGTAGCGGTACTCCAACCGGTCGTGGTCGTTGGTGCGGTGGAAGTAGCACGCGAATGTACCCGGGGATTTAGCCGGCGACTTGCCGCACCCGCGGGAGGAGGTCGCCGCGCCCCCGGGGGACGGGCCTCCAGCCGCGGCCACCTCCTCCGCCCTACGCTTGCGCGCAAGGTTCTTCTTCCGCTTCTTGGAGAGGGCGCCCTCGGGCTTGGAGGAGGCGGCACCCCCGGTTGGAGGGTCGTACCACGCCCGGGCTTCCGGCGGCGGGTGCACCTATCGGCCGGCTGGAAGAGGTCGGTGACCGTCTCCGGCCGGTGCACGCCCAGCTCGCCCGGGATGTCCTTGTCCCGGACGCCGTGGCAGAGGCGGAGACCACGCGGGCGGGGTCGACGCGTGGGATGGTGTTGCGGACTTGACCGAAGCGCTGCATGAAGGCCCGCAGCGTTTCGCCCGGCTTCGGACGACGCGGTCCAGGTCGATCCGGCTCCCCGAGCGCTTCGATGTTCCCTGGAAGTTGGCCAGGAACTCCCGGCACGAGCCGCGCCACGAGCTAATGGACTCCGGCGCCGGGTTCATGAACCATGATCGGGCCGAGTCCTTGAGGGCCAAATGGAAGTAGTTGGCCATGATGTCCTCGGTACCGCCAGCCGCCTTGACGGCGGTGGAGTATATCTGCAGGAACTCGTCGGGAGGGGCGGTGCCATCGTACCTCTCGGGAAGGTCCGGACGGAACTTGTTGGGCCACGTGACCCGCGCGAGGCGCGTCGAGAGGGCGGCACAGCCCCCAAGGAAAGAAGGGTCGAGCTCCGGGTCTTGCGCTTGGGGTGGCGTTCGGGAGGCGGCTCCGCCTCCGAGACGTCATCGTCGTGGGCGGAGGACCGCTCGCGCTCACGCTCACGCTCGCGCGAGCGCTCGATGCCGACCCGAGCATCTTCTCCCTCGCGGCGACGTTTGTTGAGGTTGTTGCGCAGGTCGCGGTGGCCCCGTCCTTGCGGTGAGTGGACGGTGAGCGAAGCCGCCGGTGGGCGTGTGTCCCGTGCCCGGTCGGCGCGGTGGTTACCGTCGACCGGCGGTGGTGGCGGCGGTTGGTGGGACGGGCCCGCCCGGCGCCTAGCTCGCGCCGTGTCGAGGAGCCGGCCTACACTAGTGAGCCACTCCTTCGCTTGCTCTCCTCCCGCCGGCTCCTCCGACGGGTTGTTGAGCATGGTCTTCACGGCAGTTAAGGGGTCGTCCCCTTCTTCCTCCTGGAAGAGGCGACGAGCGGTGGCGCGCTCGGACGCCGGCGGCGTGGTAGCTTGGGCGCCACGGTCGGCGGCGGGCTGGTTCCCCGTCGCATGTCCAGCTGCCGCAGCTGCCGGCACGGTCGCCGGGGCCGGAACGCCCGCGCGGCGACGGTCGCGGTGTCGGCGCCCTGTGGACGCCTCGATCGGAGACGCTGTCCGCCGTTCGCGGCGTCTCCGAGGATCTGTCCATGACCGTGCAGTAGGTCTTCGGTGCACGGCGAAATCTACGACCTCCCCCTTCCTAGCGCGCCAAATGTCGGTGTGTGAGCACACCTCCAAATGGGGGCCTGTCAAGGCTCCCTTCGGATAGGCTCGGGGAAGAACGGATTTGCTCGTGCTTAGCGCGGATGATTCAAGCGAGCAAGAACACGGAGGAATTACCCGGGTTCGGGCCGCAATAGATGCGTAATGCCCTACGTCCTGCTTGTGTGTGTGTATTCGAATGCTGTCCGTCTCTTACATGGGAGTCCCCCTCCTTTTATAGGGTAAGAAGAGAAGTACTGTACAAGTACCCGGGGAGTACCCGGACGTCCTGTGGGGGTCCGGTCCTTCCTGGGATATCCCGACACGATCCCGACAAAATCCGTTGCGATCTCTTCTCCTCGATTCGGGCTCCAAGCCTCTTCCATCTTATTGGTCGAGAGCCCTCCCGGCGCTGTAGCAGCGCGACTTCCCGAGACGCGGCGCATGGGGAAGACGCGCGCACGTCCTGTCGGGCTGCGACGTCGCCGCAGGCACTCGAGTGCCGCATTAACTCCGGGTGGTTGGGGCGCCGGAGGAAGCTACCGGGAAGCTTCGTTCTCCCCGACGCTCCCGCTCCTCCGGCCTTCACGGGCCTCGTGGGGCTTCGTGGGCCTTGAGGACTTCCTCATCCCGCAGCCGCCGTCTTCGTCTGTGGGCCGGAAACAGCCCATGCCCGGTTAGGGGGACCTCCGATCCCCCTACACCGACAGGTACATATCCTAGTCAGAAGATCGATTCTAGTACGAGCACCACCGTAAAACTCCTTAGCCTGCTGCCCCCTGCTGAGTCTGATTTCTCATGAGCAACCTTTTTGCCTCGTAGCTCCACCTACCTCGATGGCGGACACAAAGAAGAGGCATCAATGGCAAGACACGGTGGAAATTCAAAGAAGGGCGAAGCTTAACGGGGCGAGGATGAGGGTCTTTTGCCCGTTGGTGGGCCGGGGTGGAATGTGTGGTCTTCTTCCATGGTCACCACGAACGGCGCGCATATGTCTGTGCGTTTGCGCTCCGCAGCAAATTGTGCTAACTTCGTGAGCGTCTCATCGACCATATGGTGTTAGGATTCACACGTTGTGGAGACAGGTGAGAAGCCAGCCACAGCAGTCGCCTTGACAATTAGTTGGATACTGCGCTCAAAATTGATGACTCAAACGGATGCCTTGTAGCCCAAGGACACGATTTCCCAGTTCCTGGCTGCCCTTTTCTTTCGTTTCCATGCTAGCTCGAGTTCTTGGAGCTCATCCATGGTGGACGTGAGGGCTCATCTATTTCTCATGCCGGCCAAAAAAACTACAGACTGATTATGCCTTTTCTTTGATGAGGCCCATAAAGAATAATCCATCATGAATTTTTTGAACTAGCCAAACGTTGTAAACCCGTAGCAACGCACGACCATCTTGCTAGTATAGCTAATAAATGTGATGTCTCTAATATACGGTGTACGGACACACTTGGTCAACATTATAGACTTCTACTAGTAGGTTCTCCCCAACAAATGAATCATACGTGTTGCTTCCTCCTATCACAAGCTCTATCCCACGAACCCTGTGCGTATATAGCAGACTTGATGGTGCGTAAAGGTTGTACTATGAAAACCAGTGAAATTGCACATCTAATCATTTATGAAATGAGCCAAGGACATCTAATTGGCCATGCACTAATTCAACACACGGTATGGCATTATTTCAATGAAAGGATGGCAAACAGGTCTATGCAGGTTACGTGTCCTCCTCGAAAAAAGATTCGTCCTACGGCACCGTGTATAGATCATTATATGTAGTACTACGCAGAAAACTGAAATTCTATGTCATGTCGTCAATTACGAGACACATATTCTCAAACATGTCTGGGATTTTTTTCCTGAAATTATAACTTCCATATAACGAAATATTGACTAGATCGTTTGGAAAAGTCTATGGATTCTATGTGAAGCTTAACATCCGTATCACGGAATATAGGCCACACATTTTTTTTGTACGTACAATACAAGAGGTTGGGATCTTTACAGTGTTCACTTCTATTTTTGAAATATAAGAGGCAGGTATTTAGATACTTTCGGTTAGTTACGTGTATGATGATATACCGGTGGTGATTACTTGATTATCGCCACAACATAATTTCTGGAGAGTTGTACAACGAGGATAATAAATAAGAAGTGTCTTGAGAAAAATAAAAGCACGTACGGTATAGGTTCATGGCTTAGATATTCAAATTGGTTTTGCTTTGCAGAGTAACCCTAGACCATTTGATTACTAATCTTTTTCTGTGACAGACCCGTCCCATGAAAAAGCGGTTCCATCGCTAGGATCATCTTCGGTGGCATCGCACGCTGTGATGCCTGATTATTTCAACATACAAACATAAGTATGATACAATAGAATTAAAGATACAAGTCTTTTATATCCATCCTGAATAAATAGTACATCAGAGTCTCCTCAGTTCAGAAACAAATAAGTTTGGAATACAACTAATACAGCGGAAGCAAATAAGGTACAATCGCTCTCACGATGATACACCACGGGCCATCCGGTAGAGACAAGTGTTTTGCCCTAAACACTGTGCCAGCAGATCATCATCTACTCATCCGGACCGCACCACTCCCAAGTGTAGTGGCCTCCGTCCGCGGACTGGTCTTGCCAGTCGCTATCTCCACCTATGTCATCCTGCTCGACTGGTTCCTCTAAAAACCACATAGAGCAAAGCTGTGAGTAACTAAAGCTCAGCAAGACTGACCTGTCAAAGTGTCCATCTACAGCCGACTCTTAGACATGCAAAGGCCGAGGGTAGGATGATTAAGGACTAAGCCAGCCTATAAGTGGATCCTTGCTTTCTTCTTTTAACATTCATTAAGTGATAACAAAGATTAAATTAATTTGCACTAAGCTAAAGCATTACATGTTTCCAAACAATGTAATGAGCAATACATCAAATTAATCATCATCATATAAGTTCCTCTTCTTACTACGTTCCGGCTCCGGGGCAAGTGGTACTCGTTACTATGAGGGGAATCGATTTACATCCTGCAGGAGAAACCTGATTGCACGTTAGATACGCGTTTCACGAAGCCGCATGAGACAACCTTTCCCAGCCGGCACTCGTAGTGTTAGCCGGGCCTAGATCCCACGAGAAGGGTCCCTCATGTGAAGTTGTCCCGGACGTCATCCGTGAGTAGAGTGTTCCCTCCTCTCCTCCCAAATTACTGCCTAGTAATCAAAGGAGTAGGGTATCTCTCTAACATACAGTAGCCATCGGTAAATCATTTTATCTGGGCCCATAAACACCAGCATGCAAGCAGTACGTTCAAACTTAATCCACATAGGCCAGACACGACGCGGTTCTTGTGTGCACGAGACGGGGCTACCACCTTGAAGACTCTTAACATCCTTCACTTTCCACCTAAATTGCCCGTCCAGCCTCCAATTACCATTCTTATCTCAAATACTTAGCATCGTGTCCAAAAGTGATCTTCCTATACTACGAGTGATCTCTGTACCACTCAACGGATCATCGTCCTAATTAGGCAAGCATCTAGCGTAGGGATTTTTGAACATGGATAATAAGGATCCTACTGCTTGCTAGGTTTTCATCACAACTCCTATATACCTAGTGCACAGTACAAACCTACAAGCATATAGTGATGAAATAAAAGACTTAAACATAAAGGTTGTGCACCGAGGCTTGCCTAGAACTTGACCCCGATCAGCTGGGTCACTACCAGGAGCAACTTCGGGCTCCTCCTCACCGGTCACCGCGTTCACCACCGCAGCTACATGATACAATAGTGATGCTTAAATTTGATGAAAACATGATTTAAATATTTTATGGAATACATACATATTTCATCAAAAACACGTAACTACTGAGTATAAAATAACTTGAGATCCAGCGAGTGTCTATTCATTAATTGCAATTAACAAATTAATTTAACTCATCAACTCTCATGAAGCATTTAAATTATCATCTTATGTGCATAAAAATAATTCCATAAACCTTGCAAAAGCTAGGTAATTTAGCAATTTAATTTCCCGTGGTCACTATGCACATATTAGGGATGATAATTGAATTAAGCTCCTAAATTATAGGCAATTCAATAATTAATTAAGTAATAAACTTGAATCTCCAAAAAGGAAATTAACTTAAATAATTTGCCTCTGACTATGCCAATCTAATTGCACCATTAATAGTACACGTGACAAGGAGTCCAACAAAATTTAGTTTGCAATTTTTTGGGATCCAGATTAAAAGATATGAATTTATGAATTTTAAAGATTTTCTGGTATTTTATTTAAATTCCTGGAAATGAAAAAGGAATTTAAATGGCACTTGGGCCGATTCGGTCGAGACAGCCCAGCTTGTCACCTCGGCCCATGTGCGCGTGCACAACCCAAGAGCCACGTGCGTGGCCCATCCCGCCCCTCGTGGCCCGGCCAGGGCTCACAGCCCTGCTAGGCTCGCGCGTCGCACGCCGGTCGGAGAGGGCGGCACACTCACCGGAGGAGAGTCGACAGCGACGGCAGGGGTCACCAAGGGACCCATGAGGGATGGCGCGGCACGGGACCATGAGAGGGGGCAGCGAGGGACCGAAAGCTCACCGAGAAAGTCTCCGGCGGCGGGCTGCGGTGGTGAGGCGGGATTCGGCGGCGTTGTACGTGGGAGCGGATAAACAGCGTCGACGGCTTCTTCATCCTGGAGCTTCATCGGGGAATGGGCTTCACCGGCACGGTCCCCATTGGTGAAGAGCTTCTCTTGGCGTGGCTGGCGATGGCGCGGGAATGGCGACCGGAGTTGGGGTCGAAAGGGAAAATGGCAGTGCTGCCTCCCCGGTTGCCAAAGGAAGAGGGAAAAGGGTGAGAGAGCTGCATAGGGGAGTTGCGAATGCTATGAAGCAAGAAGGAAGTGACATGGCTCACCGGCGATGAGGGATTTCGCGAAACGGCGCCGACGGTGGTGTGGCGCTCCCCGAAGCAAGAACGCGAAATCCGCGTGATTTAGCCCATGGCGCTCCGTGTGGGGGCTCATGGACTAGAGGGGTGCGACACGTTGCTTTAGTTCGTCGGGCTTGAGCTCAAGTGGCCGGAGACGGTGGCGGCGGCGAGCTGCGTTGGCCGGCAATGGTGGCGGCGGTTTGGGGTGACGGAAAATGGAGAATGGGGGAGGCGAGCTCGGTTCCGACCGTCCGAACCCCTCCCCGTGCTCACCCGACCAGCTGGCCTCCCGGCTAGGCAGCACACGCCACGCCTCTGCCAAGTGGGCCCCATCAGGGAATATGCCTTGGTATCTTTCTTTTTCCCCGACTTTCCAAACGTGCTTTTCTTCCAAAATGAAAAATCAAATGCAATCACTTCCTGAGCTCAAAAATTAAATTAGAAAATATTCTTGGGTAGGAAAATTCAAGAAAGTGATATGCACGTTGATCTCATGTCCAAATTCCTTGTGCATAAATTCTGGGAATTCAAGGAAAATGCTTAAAAGTTAAGCTTCTCTGAATTAATTGGGGTACTAAAACTCAATAAAATTCAGTGCAACTTGGGCTGGAATTTTCTTTCGCCAAGTACTACAACATAAATTTTTGGTGGACCAAACTTATGTTGTAGAATTTTGAGTTGTAGTTCAATTCAAATGGAGTTTGAATTAATTGACGGCCCAAATCTATTTGCATGTAAATGAAATTTCTTGAGGGGGTGCTACTAGACCAGGGGTAGGTTCTAAAAATGCCAACTCGCAACAAACATGACACGGGGTGTCACATTTTCCTTCTGAACATTATTTCTATTAAGTTTGGACCTCGAGCTCTGCTGAATATCATAGTATGCTAGAGCCAAGCACCTGGGCAGATGAAGGACACACTGCAATTATTTTTAGAATACAAAATTCGTGTATATTCTTCTTTCAACATTTCGTAAATGTGTACGAAAAACAAATCTAGGAATTTATTTTCTCGCAAAAAAATAGGAACTATGAGAATCTCACGGTCATGTGCCATGGTCGCTTCAACGAGCTGCTTGCCGGCGCCCAAGCTATCGTCAAAGGCGTCCTCCTGCTGTTATGAATTCCGAGCCGTCGAATGCCATAAATAGCCACTCCGGCAAGGCTAATAAACAATGAGCAGCATAGCCAGGTGAGCTATATCATTATTAGCCAAGGAACCCAGCAAGTACCACTCCCCAGCCGCAAAAGCTCCAGCCCATTCTAACCATGTATGTGCACGCAGTTGTTTCGTTGGTGAAAGGAACCTCCACATCACCTACCCTCAAACTGTTGCTGCTGGCTGCAATGCTCGCGTTTTACTTAAAAGCCATGATGCCACACCGGAAGAGTACGCACAACCCGCCGCTCCCACCAGGACCTGTGCCGTGGCCCGTCGTCGGCAACCTGCCAGAGATGCTGCTGAAAAAGCCAGCATTCCGGTGGATCCACCGCATGATGAAGGAGATGGGAACCGACATCGCCTGCATCAAGCTTGGTGGTGTCCACGTCATTCCGGTCACCTGCCCGAAGATCGCACGGGAGGTGCTCAAGAAGCAGGACGCCAACTTCATGACCCGCCCGCTCACCTTCGCCACCAAGACCTTCAGCCGTGGCTACATGGACGCTATTTTCTCCCCCTCCGGCGACCAGTGGAAAAAAATGCGACGGGTCCTTACCTCTGAGATCATCTGCCCCTCGCGATACAAGTGGCTTCACGACAAGCGTGCCGACGAAGCCGACAACCTCACCCGCTACGTCTACAACCTTACCACCACCGGTGCCAGGTCCAGCTCCATCATCGATGTTAGGCACGTCGCTCGACACTATTACGGTAATGTCATTCGCCGACTCATCTTCAACAAGCGCTACTTTGGTGAGCCACAGCCCAATGGCGGCCCCGGCCCACTGGAGATGGAACACATAGATGCTGTGTTCACCTCTCTGCGTTGTTTCTATGCCTTCTGCATATCGGACTACCTCCCGTGGCTGGTGGGGCTCGACCTTGACGGCCACGAGAAGATTGTCAAGATGGCAAACGAGACGGTGAACAGACTGCACGACATGGTCGTTGACGAGAGGTGGAGGCAGTGGAAGTGCAGCGAGAGACAGGAGGTTGAAGACTTCCTCGACGTCCTCATCTCTCTCAAGGACGTGCACGACAATCCGGTTCTAACCATCGAGGAGGTCAAAACACTGATAGTGGTGCGCGCTTCATACCTACTCCTAGATAGTACTAACTTAGTCCATTAGGTGTGGGAGACGGGAATGTTTTTCTGGGCGTACCCGCAGCTGCGGCCCCGGTCCCCTGCCGTTGGATTCGATTGCGATTGACGGCGAGCTAACGTCGTCTTCCCCATCCAACACCGTGATCCACTAGCGCCGCCGGCCGCCGCCGCCCGCTGCTTCATAACGCCGTTCGTCTCCGTCGGACACGTGTTGGCTCCGCGCAGGGGCCGCAGCGGAGGGCACGCTCAGAAAAACCGTGTTGGTGTGGGAGAGGGTTGTCAAACTATTGATATGGGGCTTACTAATTTTCAGTCAATTGGGAAACTTTCAGTCACCATCCAGTACCATTAGAATGAAATTGGACGGTCTACAATTTTTTTTCTAGTCGATACATTAAAAGATATTTTTCCTCTATTTATATGTTACATAACGTTAAAAAATAAATAACAATACAAATTCTAGTACACAACATATTGATTGAAAGTTTTTCAAACCTTCAGTCAATTGAAAAAAAGAAAGATGTTCAAATTTAGTTTCATTTTGTGATTTGCACCCCTCTGCCAAGCTCAAGCTCCACAACGGGTGGCAAACGGTCAGCAGTTTTGGGCATCGAATTCTAGTCATTGAGCAAAGCCATCAAGAATAGTAATTCTTTGGTGATGGACAAGCGGCTGCCATTGAAGAACCTCTTCACTGACGCATTGCTTACATCTGCTGGTATCCGCTACTAAAGTTCACGCTAGGAAGCCCGCATAGCTCTTCGGAAATACCTCTCGGCTTGGCTTTACTACTTTTAGTAGATGCTACAGATTTTAAAAAGCCTTTTCCTATTTAAAGAAGTGACTATGGTTTGTTATGTGTATGTGTTTCTTTTTGGTATTCTGTCTTTTGCAGAGCTTTCCTGACATGCAAAAGCTACAAAAATATCTCAAATCAGGGCTTAGTAGACTTTGCATTGTGCATTGTGGTAGCGGTTGCCTTATTTCTGACATGGATGAACTGCAGGACATCGTGATAGCGGCTGTGGACAATCCATCGAACGCCGTGGAGTGGGCGTTAGCAGAGATGGTGAACAATCCGGTGCTGCTGGCCAAGGCCGTGGAGGAGATCGACAGGGTTGTCGGTCGGGAACGCCTGGTGATGGAGTCAGACATCCGAGGCTCAACTACCTCAAGGCCTGCATCCGCGAGGCCTTTCGTCTGCATCCCGTTGCGCCCTTCAACGTCCCTCACGTCGCTCTCGCAGACACCACCGTCGCTGGCTACCACGTACCAAAGGGCAGCCACGTCATACTTAGCCGCATTGGTCTCGGTCGGAACCCCAATGTCTGGGAGGAGCCACTACGCTTCAATCCAGATCGCCATATCACAAGTGATGACCCGGAGATAGAGGTCGCACTCACCGAGAACGACCTGCGGTTCATCTCCTTCAGCAGGGGCCGTCGTGGCTGCATCGCTGCCTCGCTCGGAACTGCCATGAGCATCATGCTCTTCGGCAGGCTCCTGCAGGGTTTCACTTGGACAAAATCGGCCGGTGTGTCGGCCGTCGACCTCACTGAGTCCAAGCAAGACACCTTCATGGCCAAACCGCTGTTGCTGCAAGCTGAGCCGAGGTTGCCAGCGGATCTCTACCGGGCTGGCAACCTCTAGTGAATACGTACCTGGTATCGATTTAAGCTAAGCAAACTGTGTAACATTATTACTTTAGTTAGTGTGACGCCAGTAGTGCCTGTGAATTCAGATGGTCGCGAGTTACAGTTGTCAGTTTTGTTTAACGCTTCACTCAGTACCCTGCGTGTTCTATTGATCGTTGTGTCACCATTAAGCCTTGTATCGAGTTAGTATCATTATCAATCATCAAAATAATAAGAAAAATTTTATTGTCATACAGTTGTCAGTTCCTTTTTGCCCGTGTTAGAAATGGTTATCCCGGCCCCTGTATAGCGGTGGGTAATTATTCTCTTTTCTTTCGTTGGCTTGTTGCTACTCAACTATATGTATAATAGATTACATTCCACATTGTCTTATACAAATTATAAGTCATAGTCACATACCTCCAGTGAATACGTACCTGGTATCGATTTAAGCTAAGCAAACTGTATAACATTATTATTTTAGTTAGTGTGACGCCAGTAGTGCCTATGAATTCAGATGGTCGCCACTTACAGTTGTCGGTTTTGTTTAACGCTTCACTCAATATCCTTCGTTGTTAGGTATTTTTCTCTCCATTGTTGTGCCAGCAACTCCCGTACTTAATTTCAAAAACAAAAAAGCCCTCCCGTCCGTAGTTTCGAAAAGAAAAAAGCAACTCCTGTCCATAGGTAAGCACCCCCACGGTTTCTAAAAGATTTGCTTTGCTTTTAAAAAGAAGAAAAGCACCCCCACGGTTTGGACTTTGGCTTTCTTCTCTATCCAGACTCAACGTCCATGATTTGTCCGAGTACACGGTCTTATGGCGACAGACGATGAAAGGTTCCAGCAACACTTATCCAGAATCCAGGCCATAGCTCCAGCGATGAACAATTTCCTAGTACTAATCTCCCGTTTCAGTAATGAACAATTTCCCATTATCTAAAAAAACATCTCCCGTCGTGGTAACTCCTGTTTTTGTCAGCTGTGTGAGCAGATCATCTGGTCTTAAAAGAGCTTCGAACTTTTTAGCCCACGTTTAATTCAAGATCGACCGCTGACATTTGTCATAATCATGGAGCTTGGCCTTTGTTTTTGAAGAACCAAAGTAGCTGGGCATAGTAGTGGCCTCTTGATGCACTCATTTGATTTGGACCTATGATTTCTACCTGCTCAGAAGATGCCCATACCAAGCCTACGACACATTGATTGGTCTCTTGCCACCACGGGGGTGTGGGAGCTGCTCCCGGATCTCCCGGTGCAAGTAGCGCGTAGAACAATATTGTATGTTAACCATCTGGACCATTCAGTTGCATCTCCTCTATTCCTATCTTCCCTCTTACATATAGTAAGAACTAACATTGTTGTAATAAGTGTATCACATTGAGTTGTTGATGAACGGATCATAATTTGTTTGCCGGTAGTGCTAAGAATAGGTGTACATAGCATCGTAATCATTCACATGCATTGTGAAATATCAACTCGATAAATAAAAAAATGGGAAAACAACATAAAACATTTGCTTGTTGATTTTAAAGATATACTACTCTCTTACTAAATTGTTGTCGTCGTTGACTTTTTTGTTAAGTTTGACCATTTGTCTTATTCAAATAAAGTTTAACAAATGTCATATATTTTGTTGAAATATGTTTTATCACTAAAGAAACTTGAAATGTAGCATATTACTTTTTGTATTTGAAGAAATTTTTTGAATAAGACGAATGGTCAAACGTCATGAAAAAGTCAATGGCGACAACAATTTAGTAAAGGAGAGAGTACGTGACATCCACTTTCTTATTGTTGTGTCCAAACTTATAACTAGATTAAAAATTACTCCCTCCATAACAAGTGGTTTTCATTCTTTGTTTGTGTACAAGAAACAGAAAAATACTTTAAAAAATTCTAGTGCATGATAATGGAGGAGGAAGTGATGCACAAAACCCGCTGTCTCCAGCGATCGACGGTCTCCGCGTCGCCTCACGAGGCGACGACTTCATCGCGTGCTCCCAGGCGGAAGAGACGGCCAGGGCACCACTGTACGGAGCCGTCTTCCTAAGCGACGGCAGCTCCGGATCCAGCACGGGGCGTGAAGGCGGAGCAAGCCCGCGCCAAATCCACCTTCCCCGCTAGCTCCTCCGGTTTTCCCCCAAATCGACTGTCCCCAATCTCACTCGCACCACTTCGTCGCTGCCTGCGCGCCTTCCATGTCAAGATGCCGACGCCGCCTGAGGAAATCGAAGAAGGCATCGGATGCGGATGCGGCGGCCCCAGCCAATACTTGTCTCGACCGTGGTGGTGGCTCGCCTGTGCTGCCCCCTTCCCTCGGCCGTGGTGCGGCTCAGCGCAGGGGATCCGCAGCACAGACGCACGACGTTGAGGCTGCCTGCTGATGCTTCCTCTCGTCGCCGCTCGCCGCCGGGATTAATCGCTCACACATCTCTTGCTTGCGGCCGCGGCACCCAGATGAGCTCTTCCTCTTCCCGTTCATGTCCACATCAGGGAAGAGGGGCAGAGAGATGAACGCCTCCAGCCTGATTGAGTCCCGGAGCACGGCGCCGATAGTGACCGGAGCAACACTACCACAGAACGTGCATATAGTAACACATTCTTGTAACACTTGGACTTCTGTGTTACAAGAGATTTTATAGGAACACAAAATTATGTGTTACAAATAAATTTATAACACATTGTTCCTATTCACAAAAAATGTGTTGCAAGAAATAGTTTCAGTAACAGAAATCTAATGTTACAGTAAAAGTGTTACCAAAATGTGATTGGTTGTAACATATTCAATAATGTGTTACAAGAAAAATCTTGTTGTAACACATTTCTTGTAGCACACAGTGTTGCAACCAAAAAGTTAAGTGTTACTAGGCTATGAGTCTCTTCCTTGCTAATTCTCTAATACCTTTAATTTTATATCTTTTACTGTCGTTAGCTTTAAGATGCAAAAAATGAATTCCAAGTCACGTGGTATTGACTCGACCATTGGATTTATACTGTATACACCCTTATTGATATAAAGGACTACGTGTCATACCAATCAAAATTGTCTTTAGACTAGGTGGAAATGCCACTGGTTTTAAAACTAGGCACCTGAGTTCAATTCCTGGTTATTGCATTATATGCTTTTTTTTTGTACAACAAAAACAGAATGTGATTCAATGCCAGGCCTATATCAACCTTTCAAGTAACATGAATTAATTAAACTTTTCAGATAATTCTCAAATTTAGCAATACGGGCTGCCAACACTTAGCGTATCCTTTAATACTATCATTAAAGATTTGTTCAACTTTCCAACTCATAAAACATACCGTCTCCTCCAAACATGCTGCATGTTCTGATTTTCTATAAAATTCATTTCTAGTTATTTATTATAGCAACATGGTGGATACCATCTTGGTCTCCGTGCACCATCACATCTTCTAAAAATTATTTTATACTCTTAGCTGATATGAATGATGATTTCATTTCTTAATTTTTCACCCAGTCTAGCCATAATTTACTCTTGTCACACTTACATAGATAATCAAACAAGAATAACAGTAAATTATTGATATGTAACAACCTGGACACAACTAACACACACGATTGTTCCATGTATGCTCATGGACAGTTGAATGTCATACTCTATACAAGTTTGCTAAAATATTATTAGTACAACAAAGATTGCACTTTCTTAAAGGTGGCACTTTTCACATCTGCCAATTGTTCAGCACCTCAATCAAAGCATGTCCTTCCTGAAAGTTGATGTATCCTTCAAAATCTGAATGCTGCATCAAATACAAAGAAAAAAGAAACATATAATAGATATAGTCAAAATTCATTGGTAAAAAAACAATTTAGTAGCATCATTATATAAGACTTAAACATCACAGATAAATACCATTCAGTATGAAGTTCTTCCCTAAAAATTGATTGCATCGCAGGTCATGAACTCTGTTTCATTATTGGATCCCGAAGTTGTAGCATCCACGACTGTCCCCTCAATATCCGTTCTAATCCACTGTCGATTGTTGTTTCTACCATTAAATGTCTCAAGGTGCGACACATGGAATGGTTCAGTTTCCATATCATCTTCCCATGTCTCATTACCAGTGTCATATATATCCCTTGGTTTCATCTTCATCACCACGGACCAACCAGGGTTGTTTTTATCCTCAACATAAAAAACCTGGTCAGCTTGGTTAGGAAAAATAAAAGGCTCGTGCTCAATCCTTTCACCTGTATGTATCAGATGTGAGAAGTTGACGAGAGTGTAGTCGTATTTGTCCTTTTTTATTCCTTTTCCAGAGATAACATCAACCCACTCGCATTTAAAAAGCACTACTGGAAATTTGCCGGAGTAGTTTAGCTCAATAATGTCAACTATTCGTCCATAGTAAGTGATATTGCCCAATACTGGCCTTCCATCACTAGCATAGCTAGATGTTTTTGCAGTTAGGACTACTCCACTATTTTGTGTCACTTTATCCAACCGTTTTGGTCTAAAGCGAAAACCTCGACTATTGAACGCATGATACCTTTTTGCTGCTTCCAGTGGCCCTCGAGCAAGCCATCGAATATCATCTTTAATGTTGTGATTGCCGGATTTTCTCTCAGTCTCCATTATCTGTACCATAAATCAAAATTAGTTGTGCACTAGAATTGTAAATATTAAGTGAACTACAGGACACATACATGACTCATAAACCACTGATGGAATTTCTCATTCTGAATTTTCTCAATGGCTTTTTGACTCACACGTCCATTGTGCTTATTAGTGATATGTTCAGCATGAGCTCTGAAATGCAACTTAAGGTCAAGTTTGATGTCAAGAAAAAAAATATTAAACTGAAAATTGGTTCAGATATATTACCGAAGGTACATATTCACATCAGAGCAGTTAAATAGCACATATCTATGTGCTTGTACTTTCTCCAAACCTCTTAAGACATATCTAGCTGGTTTTCCAAGGGGTCTTCCAACATGAGGAAAAAGACTAGTGCCAAGCGATACATCATTGTCATCATTACGTGAAGGATGATTATGTTTACTATCAAATCCTTCAATAAACATTGAACATAATGTCATGCACTCTTTTGCTAAATGTGCTTCAGCAATACATCCCTCCGGATGTGCTTTGTTCCGAACATATGAGTTTAACTCACACAGGTACCTGCAGACACCAATATCACAAAAAGAAATTTGTTATCAAAGAAATATATGAATTCTAAAATATTATGAATATCAGCCATAGGCGAACATCATAACATGAATAACAGTACTTCATTCTTTTAGTGAATCTTTGGTTCACCTCACCAAGATGCCTTTATTTCACTAGACATGTTTTTTTTTTTGCGAATCATCGGACGTTATCGTATTACACATTTATGGATTGGGTGGATGATGATAGTTGGACCATAAATCTATGCATATTGTACATTTCTCTATTTTATTAATTTTGTTTTGACTTGCATCCTTTCTATTTAGTTTTCCCAATCAGACTCCTTTCCATTGTTGATACTATTTTATTATGTGTTAGCATGGCTGAGGATACCTGGACCATAAATCTTGAATGCGATGGAGCAGATGTAGGAGACAAGTATGTGCAGAGGAAAATGGACAGGGACTACATATCCTTTTTCGACCTGATTGCTTTGGTTGAGGAATATGGGTACAGATCTGTTGATTACCTGTACTACAAAAGAAAACAGAGGGGCTCGAGGGCTAGTTTAGTACCAATAATTGTTGATACTGATGTGACAAAAATGATTAAAGAGCATCGAGAAAGAAAAGACGGTTTATTTGTTAGTGACAAGGGAAAAATAACTGAGCAAAATTTAGTCAGTATATCAACTATGGAGTCGAGTGAAGAACCTACCAAATCTGCAAATAAATCTAAAGGTAATACAATGAAGTATAGTATACTCTTCTCTTGAATTGTTTTAGATCTGTCTCTGACATTAACTATTGTGGACCATGTATTTTTTTCACAGGCAATAGAGGTGGAAAGAGAAATTTAAATGTTACACAAACTGATGCACAATATGCCGATGAACTTGAGCAGAATAATGATTATATACAAGACATGCCAGGTACATATATAGTGAAGTAGAGCTAAAAACAGTTACAAGTATTCAAAATATGTTGGCTGCATCTTTGTCCAAAAAATATATATGTAGGCTGCATCTTTGTCCAAAAAATATATATGTAGGCTGCATATATTCACATATATTTCTACTACTTTTTTTAGGTGATAATGATGGAGGGCAGAAGCGTCGGAGGACCATTTTGAAACATATTTGGGATCTTCCGGAGGGAAGAAAGATTGTAGTAAGATGCAACCCGCTTGGGCAACCCATTGGAAAAGAAGGTGGTCTCTTAGGACAATTTCTAGGCACAGTGGCACGGAATGGGGGTTATTGTCCTCTTGATATGAATGATTGGAGAAAGGTCAAGAAGGATGGAGGAGATCAAACGATAATCCAGTTTGTACAGGTTTGCTAAAACACGTCATATTGTCTGGTCCTTTTTTCTTATCATTGTTAAATTTATTTGCTACATTCAATCATGTGTCCTAACTGATAGTTCTGATTTGTTCAAAAATTAAATTTAGACAAAGTTCTTGTATCCTCAATCATGTGAGAAATGGATACTGAAATCCATTGGAAGAGATTGGAGGCGATACAAAGCAATGTTAAAAAAGACACTATTCAACCCAAAAAAGAAAAGATCTGCTTTGTACAAGCTTTGTCCTGAAGATGTTGATGAGGATCAATGGATTGCTCTAGTTAGAGATTGGAAGTCAAAAAAAGGAAAGGTGAGAAGTGTATATTTTCTATGCTAAATTAAAATATTAAATTACATCTGTATGAAGTAACTATAACCAGTTGTAAAATTATCTCAGGTCCTTAGTGAGAAGAACAAAATCAGTCGTACAATGAGGAAAACAAGTCATACAGCGGGTACAAAGAGCTATGCTCGTTGGGCTGAGGACTTGGTGAGCTACTTTCTGTACTACTACACACACTCATGCTTTTTCTTATTGTCCCTCTTACTATTTTGTTCAGAGGCAAGATGATCCTGAAAGAAAGATGCCACATAGAGCTAAGGTTTTCCTAGCAACTCACAAGAAAAGGGACAAAGGGACAGATGAACATGTGGTATGTTACATACACACGCTGGATTTTTCCTTGATTAGTTCTTACTTTTATCCTGTATGGAGAATACATATGTGTGCATTTGTTTCACAGGTTCAATTGGAAAATATCATAGATGAACATCCACAGTTGGCAGAAAGCAATGAGGGGAAAGTTGCGTGGCAGGGTGACGCACTACAACAAGTATTGGGGGAAGAGAAATGTGGTCAAGTACATGGCTTGGGGTTGCTTGCAGTCACAAAAAGCAAGTATATGGTCAAACAACTCGTCGTTTCAAGGACGTTAACGTAGTTACAATGGATGAATCATCATCGGATGTACAGGCACACATGTTGGAGGAAATCAAACAGCTGAAGGATCATTCAAGAAAGCAAGATCAAGTTATTGAAGAACTCCTAATTGAGCGTGCACGCTATGAAAACAGAGAACAAACAATGGTAGCAGTGTTCTTTTCATAAATTTAACTGAAATGGTACTCAAATATTGTATCAATCATGTAGGTGAATACTCAAGAGATAAATCATGATAATTTTCATGGACAATCAGTGCACTTGAGAAGAAAGGTATTTTCTTCATAGCTTATTTTGGATCTTAACTAAGCTCAACTTAGTATTTTCTCTTGCCTCTGTAGAGAATTCAGTGCAAGTTAACAAGTCAGAAAAACTTATTGGGTGCACAAGCTAATGAGCTAGTAAGCATCAATTCTACTTTGATATATATTTCCAACTATATTTTGCATACCTATGTACATAATAACTAATGAGATATTCTACTAATCAAATAGAACAAAGAAAGATCTGAGGCTCAAGTGAACACGGGTAATGACGTTGACCCATTTTTGTCCGCCGAAAAGGTTATCCAATTTTCATATATCTTTCTTTTCTATGGAAGTGTAAATCCATATTTTTGTCTAATATTTATTTTCGTGAACATTATTGTCCTCAGTGCTATGATGAAACTAATTGCAAGGAAGTACCACCTGAAGAAGGAGAATCATCATCACCACCATTCCCTGCCGATGATGGTGAACATCAGGAGGTACATATTTTCATATAAGTCACTTCCGTAAATACCATACTGGTATGTTAATTGTAATTTCATATGAGAATTAGTCGGATATAGAAGGATATACAACAATAGTGGTACTCAATCAAGAATTATATATCATAGTACTATGATGGTGAATTGGTCTGCAATGATAATTTGTATAGAAGCACAATTTTGGCCAACATGCATTATTCATGAACTATTTTGTTATATCTCGAGTTTTTTTAATTAAATATTACAGCAAATAGAATACTTAGGAATTTTCATTATATCAGATTTCAGTTCAAATAAAAAGATTTAGATTAGCTGATTATTGTAGCCATTTCATATTATATTGTTGTACATATGGTACTTTTTGTGTTAGTATGATATGGACGAAGGAAGTTCACGTGGAGTTCAAAAGCACAAGAAAAGAATGGTAAGAAGTAATCCTTTTTGTATGTCACACCTAATATTGGCTCTCAAAAAAATTAAGATGGTAAACCTTGTTTAGATGAGTAAGAGGCATGGCGAGGGCTTCGAGCATACCGGAACCATGACACAGAAGGAGATCCCTAGGAATAAGACTACAAACCATGGTTCATCAAAGAACGTTCACCCTCGAATCAAGGTAGATGAACATAATACATTTTACTTGCACAAATAATGTTTGTTGTACTGTTGTTTTTCATCATTAAACAACTATATAATGCAATGTAGGATGGATCTGTTGTATTGCTCAAGACTGCAAAGTATCCGAACAAAGATACTGTGGCGTATGCTACTGTTTTGAGCTCTAGTCCGGAAGCAGAAGTTGATGGTGTTAAGATAGGAAAGCAATTCTACAAAGTGCGTCTCAATCATGTTATTTCAGAAAATGAGCAGTTGGTAAGGCCACTGAGTGGCTACAGGATACTTGCTGATGTCTGTGCCAAAAGAGTACCAATTGCTTGGCCATCTATTTGTGTATGTCACGCATCTTTTCTAAAAGTACAGCAGTATGTATGTATTATATATGTTGTTTCACCTCTTAATTTTCTTTTTCTTTTTCCTCTACAGGTTGAAATGATCAACAGTTGACATTCTTGGATGCTTATAAGAAGAAAGGATCAAGGAGCCAAAGACTTTGAAAGATGTAGATATTAGATATTTAGATTTTACATTATGAACTATGGAAGTAAACAGTTGTACCCTCATTCCTAGCTAAAGGATATTTGTTTCTCTATCGCTATGTTTCTCACGACATTCAATGAAGTGTGCTGCAAGAAAAATGTGGATTCTAATTCTGTTATTACGTGCAATGTAATGTTTTTAACCCAAAGTTTGTCATGATATTATGTTGGATATATGCGCGCAAAATTATATATGGAAGCGAAATAAAATTGTGTTACTAGAGGCAACTCGATCATATGCATGTGTTATTATATTATTATTGTAACACTTTTTTCCAACGAGAGTACAATAAAATGTGTTGCTAAATCATTATTGTAACAAGTTTTTCTGACTAAAAGCACACATCATGTGTTACAAAATCATGATTGTAACACTTTATGTTTCATATAAGAGCACATTTACATGTGTTGCTAACATGACTGTAACATTTTATCTCCCTTAGAGTAACACATACATGTGTTGCAATAGGATCTTCTTGTTTCACTTTTTCTCGTAATGAGTAACACATGTATGTGTTACAATTTGATTTTCTTGTTTCACATTATTTCACAAGGAGTAACGCATAAATGTGTTACAATAAAACTTGCTCTAGTAACGGCGCAACCTAGATCACTTATTAAATGTGTTACTATAGGTCTCAGTAACACTTTTCTCTTCTTCCAGTAACACATATATGTGTTACTAAAGAGTTGACCTGACGTAGTGCAACATCAGGTTTGGGATGGAATTGAGCAAAGCTTTGCTTCCGTGTTTTTCAATCATCTAGCTTCGGCAGGATTTTTTTTTGATAAGTTGGCTTTTGCAGGATTGTGATGAACTGAATTAGGTGAATAGTTTACATTTTAAGAATGTAAGTGTGTATTTGTGATGAATCCACATGAAGTGAAATTGATAAGGCCTGAATACTGTATTTTTGTGCTATAACTGATGCCTCGTGTTTGCTAAACATGAAGTGAATCTGAGATGCCTGATGTTTGGTATAACTGATGCTAGGAATCTGAAGAATGTGAACTAGTATTTTATTTTGGCCAAATCAATCTTAACAATTTTTATCATAGCACTAATGTGAACTGAACGTTAATTTATAGCCCTTTTATAACTATAAGATGGAACATGTCAGACGGCCACACAATGGTGTGCACAAATTTATGTATAAATTAATCTTTACTTACGTGTACAGTATTTAATTGTCTGTAAACAATAAAATCGTCTCTGGGTTGTATGACATGTCTGCTCATGTGTCCGTAGCATTTATTAAGAGACAGACCCCGTCTCCGGGTTGTACATGCCCTAAGCTGACTTGAGATTCAAATAGACAATCTCCTCTTATACTGCACCAGACTCTCACGTATATGACTAGAAACTCTTTTGATTCTACACAGATTATACGTAACTGAGTGTAAATTGCTTCTTTCTAGCCCTAAACGAATTCAAATAAAAAAGTTTTCAGCTACAAAACTCCATAAATTTTCGAGTTGAACAACTTTTATTTTGGTAGTTTCTTTATCCGAATACGTTTACAAAATTTGAATTTCAAATCATAATTATTCTATATCTACAACTTTTATTTTTACAATTTCTTCATGTAGGTCGTTTGAAAAATTATATTTTTCAAATTTTAGAATCAAATGTACCTTTTTGGTAGCCAAAATTAAGTCGAACTGAAAAGTTCTCAACAACAAAAATGTATACCTTCTGAAGATCTACAACTTCTATTTTGGTCATTATTTCATCCAACATAGTTGTAGTAACATTGAATGTTATATATCTCTCACTTCTAGTTCTAGCTATGAAACTATATGAGTGATGTAGATTTTGTGAACAATGATACTTATCATTTCGTCCAATGAAAAAATGACCAAAATAAAAGTTATGGTGGATCTTGAGAAGATATACAACTTTGTAATTCAACAGTTTTTATTTGAATTTTTTTAGGGCATCAAATATGATTTGGATTTATCTTTGTCGAGAGCCTAAAATATAACACCTGGCAAACTCCTATATTTGCTGAGTTTTTTTCCTCAGCCAAGATTTTTTTCCCATATATGCATGGATGATTTGGAAGTAACAGGGGTAGACCCCGGGTTTACTGACCTCACCAAGTTCCCTACACCTGTTGTGCATTAGTCGTTTCATAATACATGCAAATATTTTTTTAAAAAAAGTAGTCTGGGTGAGTGTGTTGCATATGTTCTTTGCCCATTTTTCTTCTTATTATAATGATACACAACTCTATTGCGTGTTCCACAGAAAAGATCAGTGCTAACTATGAAAATTGCTTAAACAAAACTATAACAATTGGCCACTATAGCCAGGTTCAGAAGCCATTGTAGCAACGGGTGAGGGTGAGGCCACCCGCGGCTACATTTGTAGGGCTAAAAGTAATGTCCTATAGCGGCGGGTATATGGGGTTCATGGTCACCACCTCTGCAACTGAAATTAGAAAACGAAAAGGGCCTAGATGACCCACCAGCCACCGCGCGCCACCGGCCGTCACCACCCGGACCACCGCCACGCCGTCCGGCGATGGCCACTGCCTGTCAACCTTGAGAGAAGAGCATGGGGGGGGGGGGAGCTCACACCACCACCGCCCATTGAGCTCAAGGGAGGCATAGGCCGCCCACGTTCCGCCTCGCGCCACCGACAGGAGGCCGCCCGCACATCGCCATGCGCCGTGAGGGGGTGGGCCACCTCAGGGAACCTCAAACGCCATGGCCGCCGCCCTAGCTAGAGCTCCGACCCAGGAGAACCAGCCACCCACGGGTCGCCGGAATTCTTCCTACGCCGAGTCAAAGAGAGTGAGGAGAGCTAGGAGGGTGGTGTAGGGCGGCAGGCCTGAGAGAGAGAGAGAGAGACAGAGAGAGAGAGAGAGAGGGAGGGAGGGAGAGAGATGGGTGGGGGTGGCGGCCGAGACTTGTCGAAAGTATAAGGTGGGCCAATTTTTTAATTGGGATGGACTGCTTCGTAGGTGTGGCCCATGTTATGAACTGAGGCTAAACAATGATTTTTAGCGATGGCTCACAACATGGGGCATCGCTATTGTGTAGCTCTATTTATAAGGATGGTCCATGTTAGTCCATGTTGTGAACCGCAAAAAAAATTGATTTTTTAGCCACGGTTCACAACTTGGGCTGCCGCTTAAAATCATTTTAATTTGTAGCCGCGGTGCGTTTGACCTGTCATATTTTTGTGAGACATGGCGATGTGTGATTCTTGTAGTGCAAGCCAAATCATACCCTCTCCTAGAATGACAGGGTATATTGAATCATTGGAATTTTGAAGTCCGCATCATGAAGCAAAATGTACTACCATTTACTGATGTACGTGCTTCGAAGAATTACATGTCTTCTCTTGTATCTATGTAAACAATGATAAGTTTTCATTGCTGATTTTACTAAACCTATGAAAAGACGTGACAACAAGTGGATTTTAATAAAAATGCCAATAGTACTCTCCTGCTGAATGTAAGAGCTGTCCTAGGTCATTTGAAAAATTCTAATTTTCAAATTTGAGCAAATCAAATGTACCTTTTTGGTACCCAAAATTAACTTGAAATGAAAGGTGCTCAACAAAAAAACTGCATAACTTCTTAAGACGTACAACTTTTGTTTTGGTCATTTTTCATCCGACATAGTTGTAGTAACATTGTTTACAAATGTCATACATCTCTATTCTAGTTTTATGAAACTATAGGAGTGGTGTAGATTTTGTGAACAATGATACCTATCATTTCGTCGAATGAAAAGATGACCAAAATAATAGTTGTGGTGGATCTTGAGAAGTTATACAACTTTGTAATTCAGGAAACTATTTTGGGGCATCAAAATATGCTTTGAATTTATCTTTGTGGAGTGTCTAAAATAAAACACGTGGCAAACTACCATATTGGCTGAGGTTTTTATTTTGCACTCAGCAAAGAATTTGCCATGTGTTTTTCTTTTACACACGGCAAAAAAAAAACATCTTTGCCCACGGGCCAAAAAAAAAAAAAGAAAAATACACGATATAGTTTCGACACACGGCAAATATGTGTTTCCCGTAGTAAGTGTTGTTTTTCAAATTGTTTGATGTCCTGCAGCGATGAAACTATGCCATTTCATACATGTCGCTAGGCCGTTACATGTACGCCAGCTAGCTAAACTTATGGTTCTCATTATTCTTTTCTGAAGATCTATTCAATTGTCAGAATCTGACCTGTTGTTAATATTGGTATATCTGTTTCCACATGAGGATCTGCAGCTCAAATTAATGCGAAAATGTCAAATCAAATCTGAAACTATCTCAATTTACAGAATTACATGCCGTTTCACAATCCACCTTTGTTCTGGACAAAACAAATCAGAATGAATTCATAGGGGTGGATCCGGGGCTTGCTGACCTCGCAAGCTTCCCTGCACATGGTGTGCATTAGTCGTTTAATAATACACATAAATGTATTTTTAAAAAAGTAGTCTATGTGAGTGTGTTGCATGTGTTCTTCTCCCATTCTTCTTAATACAATGATACACAACTCTATTGCGTGTTCTAGAAAAAAGATCAGTGCTAACTATGAAAATTGATTAAGCAACAATATAACAATTAGCCACTATAGCCAGGTTCAGAAGCCACTGTAGCAGTAGGTGAGGCCACCCGCCGCTACATTTCCGGGGCTAAAAGTAATGTCCTGTAGCGGTAGTGGTTCTATGGGGTTCAAGGTCACCGCTGCTACAACTGAAATTAAAAAAAGGGCCCGAGCCAACCCTGTCGAACACAAAGGAGGCGGAGGCCACCACGTTCCGCCTCGTGCCACCGAGAGGAGGCCGCCCGCTCTTCACCACACGCCGGGTGGGGGTGCCACCGTAGGGAATCGCGAACGCCATGGCCGTCGCCCTAGCTAGAGCTTCGCTCTAGGAGAACCTGCCACCCACGGGCCACCTGAACTCTTCTCGCGCCAGATCAAAGGGACTGAGGAGAGCTAGGAGGGTGGTGTGGGGCGCCAGGCCTGAGAGAGAGAGAGAGAGAGAGAGAGAGAGAGAGAGAGAGATGGGTGGGGGGTGGCGGCCAAGACTTGTCAAAAGTATAAGGTGGGCCAATTTTGTAACTAGGCTGTAGTACTTTATAGGTGTGGCCCATATTATGAACCGTGGCTAAAAAATGATTTTTAGTGACGGTTCACAACATGGGCGGTCCATATCGAGTAGCTCTATTTATAGGGGTGGCCCATGTTAGTCCATGTTGTGAACCGAAATAAAAAATGATTTTTAGCCACTGTTCACAACTTGAGCTGCCGCTAAAAAACATTTTAATTTGTAGACGCGGTCCGTTTTACCTACCATATTTTTGTGAGACGTGGCTATGCGCGATTCTTGTAGTGCAACCCAAATCATACCATCTCCTAGAATGAGAGGGAATATTGAATCATTTGAATTTTGAAGTCTGCATCATATGAAGCAAAATTTAATACCATTTACTGATGTACGTGCTTCGAAGAATTACATGTGTTCTCTTGTATCTCTGTAAACAATGATTAGTTTTCATTGCTGATTTTACTAAACCTATGAAAAGGCGTGATAACAAGTGGATTTTAATAAAAATGCAAATAGTACTGTCCTGCTGAATGTAACAGCTGTCAAATCGAGATATAGGAAGTTTCTTTACAATTTATGACATAGACAGGAAGTCAACTTTGAACATGGCATGGCAGTTTTTTTTCATTTCTTTTGACCACACAGTCAACATTCTATATGAAAAATGATATATCATCTCCCTGCTAGCATATAATTTGCACCTACCACCGACGGCTAGTTGGCTTACTGTCTTCTAAAAAACCTTGACTTACTGTTTCCTTGGTTGCCCTTCTACTCTATCAAATAGAAAAATTCAATTTGTCCCAGCCCAGTATTTAGAATATATTTGCAAAGAAACATAAAAAACAAACTGACTTGTTTGAATAACCTCAGACAAGTGTCAACACATTTCATATTAAATATAAATTATAAGCCGTGCAATTTTTAAAACTGTGTGTAACATACGTTTGTATTGTTATTTGCATCGTTACAATCTTGAGTACAACTAATCTTTTGTCTCTGTTTATATTTGAAATGCTCGTAATAGAACAAAACTTTATACATAGCATATGGTCACATATCCATTCTTCTAAAAATTTCAAGTATGGTCTTCTAAGTTGGCCATTAACATGTAAGGCACCAAAACAAGTGGACTTCAACAAATTACTAAATAGTACTATTCTGCTACATAAAAGGGCTACCGACTCGAGTTGTAAAGTTTTCTTTATATTTATGACGTAGAGACAGGAAGTCAACTTTGGACATCTTAGTAGGGTTTTTTATGTTTTCCCTTTTTTACCTTTTTTTTACTGTACTCAGTATTCTATCTAAATTGTTATGTGACATAGGTATCAGTTCCCTGTTAACAGTACTTTACATGTCATAAATAGCATCTAGCTAGTACCGAAGGTCTTACCTCAATACGAGCTCCACCAGTTAAAAATCTTTGCGATCTAGATCAGTTGATCAGATCATCTCTCTTCCCTCTTGCTTTTGATATTTTGTCATTCCTCTTAGATTAGCTTAGTATGTGCATCCACATCGACCAACGCTAGATATCATGGCTTTCGTCAGTGCTACTGCTATTAGAGGAGCCACTGTTGCTGGCATTCACATGGTTGTGGTTCTATCCTTGATGGGGATGCTGGAAGCAGCTGGACCGTCGTGCCACGAACGTCGTTGCATATCCGAGTGTCCTGACAAGTGCCAAGAGAAATCTGAAGATATCTGCACGGGTATGGCAGAAGGTGGCTTTCATGGGTGTCCCATCAGCTGCTTAGAGGGTTGCAAAGGCTCGTGCGAGTCCACGTGCAAGGATGACAGCACTACCTGTCCTGCGGGAGGGATAGAGGGATGTAGCCCTGACTGCAAATATACATGTGACCATAACTGCGACGACATGAAGCAGAGTTATTACAATGATTGCTTTCTTCGAACCCTCCAAGGGTGCAAGGACGAGTGTGAAAAAGACTGCAACAGCGGAAAGGTGTAATGCTTCAATCCCGAGGTCATTTAATTTGTGCCTCTGGTAGTTGATTTATGTACCATCTGTTCAATGTTTGTATCCCATATGTGAGGCTCTTGTCGCAGGAGTCGAGCACCTTTAGTTTTCAGCATCGTCCATGCATGCTAGGTTCACTTGTTCGAATGTTATAGTAGTCACACATGCCATCTGGTACGTGACCGTGTTGTCGTTGTAAGCTGTCATGTTTTCCTTTGAGATCAAAATAAAACTTCAATGAAAAATTGTGTGCCTCCTGGTTGAGGCGCAGCGTGGGCCAAATGGGCCTACTACTATACGTATCTAGTCTCGTATTGGAAGAAGTCCTATTTACCTCCCTTAACTATTGCGTGCGTTCGCTTTTCATCCCTCAATTACAAACCCGGGTAAGACGACTCCCTCAACTCTTTATTCCGTTCGTTTTTCCTCCCTGCGCAGTTTTAGACGCTGATTTTGCTGACGTGGCGTCTTCTGTCCGTATTAAACGATGGCGTGGTGTCCTCCGTATATTCCTAACTGATGGGGCAATGACCGTGACGAAATAAAATACAGGTCTCCTACTCAGTCGAGCTCTTCTCTTCTCGCCCCTTTCGACAAACCCTAGTTCTAGCGGCAGAACGAAGAGCACCACCGATTCAGGCGGCGCTTGGCAGTCGCGGCCGGTGATTGAATCTAGGACTCTGTGATTCAGAGGGGCTACTCGATGCAACACACTACACAATAGCACGGCATCTACATCTTTCGATGTGTCGTTAGAGCTCCCTTCAATGACCCATGATAGGTCGCTAAAAGTTTTAGCGTCCAACACATTTTCAGCGACCCATCGTGAGTCGTTATAGGCAGAGAATTAGCGACTGATGGTGTGTTTCTACTAATAGCATTAGCGACCAACAGACCATCGCTAACAATTGACATAATGACAACATAGACCATTATTAATGCTAATCCATGATGAATAATCTGTTGTAAATCACACCCATGTATACAACCAATCATCATGCATAGAAACAAGAAGTTACTATATAACAATCTTCTGTACATGATCACAAGCCCATTAAAACACATCTCATTCAGAATTAAAATAAAATAATACATCTTGCTGATATTTCCATTTATATCAAATATTATTATTCAAAAGAATGTCAATGTACATAATTAGTAAGAAGACACCATTTTCCACATCTGTACCTATTTATAGCTAACTAGTCCATATCCCTTATCCATCTAATATGTCTTCAGTTCGCTGATCTCGAACCTTGGAAATTAACAAAACCCAAGCGATCTCCTATCAACAGTTACCTAAAGTGACATCCCAATTGAAATTTCAGAATCAAGCATCAGTGTGGATATAAGATTTCAGGATCAAGCATTATAACTTGAAATGAAATGGTATTAAACTACAACCAAGAAAAGCATATTCTTTCAGCTAGCATGGCAATAGCTGTAGTAGTCTCTGAAGGAATTAATCACCTTTTAATTCAAAACACAGATACCCAAATAGTAGTTATATCATTAGTGGCATGCTCAATTTGTTGGCACTTTGGATGCAAGGTTATGCTGATGATAAGTTCAGAATATGTGCACGCTGCATGCAAGGAATACAGTACTGACCAAACCTTATTAAACAACATTTATGCACCTGATTATTTCTCTTTTACATCCATGCCAGACCGCCACTATTATCTGAGACGAAGGGAAAAGTCCATCAACAATACACATAAATATGCTTCGTCACGTTGTAATGTATGAAACGACAAGTATATCTCAAAATAATAACAATGACCACAGTAAATAGAGTTTTGATTCCAATAATCTTAATCTGGAATCATCTCCTAAAACAACAGTTAATTCAGACGGCAATGCAAAATTAATAACTGATTCACTTCTTTATCCTGCAATTGCAGTTAATTCAGACGGAAATGTAAATTAATCACTAATTCACTTCTTTACCCTGCAATTGATATCTACGAAAGGGATTTAACATGCTTCTCTAACAGCATACACTGAAAACATGAAGGAAAATAACACGAGCCTCCAGTCTGGTGAACTGTTTGGAGGCAGGTCGAATTACCAACGGTGACTACGGATGCGGGCTTCACGAGCAAGAGTGCTATCGCTGTAGTGCTGACAGAGGGTTTGTAGCCGCTCGAGGAGGCCCGCGACAGCTGCTCAGGCCCTAGAGCCTAGATCCGCCGCCATGGGATGGGCCACCACGGTAGAGGCCCCTGATCCACCCTGGTCTCTGCTCGTGCTGCTAGGAGGGGAAGAACCCGAGTTGATGCCATTACTGCACGTGGAGGAGGTCGCGACCCCTGGATATTGCGGTGGACGGTGGTGGAGACCTCCACGGAGCAAATTGCCTTGATCTGGCGAGCTACTACGGGTAGGCCCGATTGATGGCCAAGGGGACGTGCAGTGGGCGCTGGCGAAGGCTCTGGTGGCGGTGGTTTGGATGGGGACGGCCGGGCGGCGAGGCACGAGGAGGCGCTAGTGGCGGTGATGGCTCGAGCGAAAGAGAGAGAGAGGGAACCCGCGCCCGGGCTTTATCCGGTCTAGGAGTGAGGCAAGCAAGCAGCTGCGTGGAGAGCGAGCTGCTGAGTGGCACGATTATTTTGAACCTTTATCATTTTTAGTCCAAGTCCAATTTCGAACTCTGTTGGAGAAAAAAATCAAAGTTAAAAATAAAACGAGAACCTTAATTAAAATTTGCAAGAGCTTTAATAATTGCAATTATTTTGGCAAAAAAGTTCATAAATCCTTTAAGTTTATGTTTAACCAAGAAAATTTGTCAAACATATTATTTTATGTAGTTTGCACTCTTTTTAAAAGAAAAATTAAATTAAATTTAAACCACATTGCATGCTCATTTTTGCCTAAAATTGAATAGCTCTCAAATACAAACATGATGATATGATGCTCAATGACATGTAAGTGCATTTTATCTATTAGAGTTGTTACACAAGGTTAAGATTTGGCCCGTCCCGTGGTCGGTCCCCTTTTAAGGACGCAGTAGCCCTGGTTGGAGATGGAGCCGCGGGCCCACATGTCAGAGAAACATGTTACATTAGCCACGGCTCACTTTATCACCAATCGTGGCTATTCTTTCGACAATGACAAGTAGGCTCACCTTGGTAGTGGAACATACAATAGCCATGGTTCATTTTCAAATGAACTGTGATAATGGTTTCCTGCTGGGCCCACCTGTCATTGAGAGAGTTTGTTTTTTTTTCTATGCAATTTTTCTTTTACTTCTTCAACTTTTTTCTGAAAACTATAATACGTTTGCATCTAATTTTTAGCATTCCATTGTTTTAGTTTTTTACAAACACATATGTATTTTTTTTGTTTTTTCTACTCCATAACTTTTGAATATAATATTTCATCTACAAAATTGTTTTTCTTGACTTTTACCTGACCCATATAATTTACAAAATTTCAACAAAATTACAGTACATTTTAATTTGTATTACAGATGTGTGTGCCAATTGTCAATTCAAAAATAATACAAATTCTTTTGATACAAAAAATCAAATTATTCCTAGTTTTTTCAATTATTTTGCAGATTTACCATTTGCAAACTATAAGCCTGTTTGACCTACATTTTGGCATAGCACTGTTTCCGACCATTCCAACTCACTTATATTTTTGGTAATTTTTTAATGATTTTTACAAAAAAAAAGTAGTTCAAATGGGTCCAGTTTTATACTCAAACTCATGTTGTCTGATCCTAGACACATTAATATTTTTCAAAAAATTGAACTAGAAAATCCACATGTCTGTTTATAAATAGCATGTATACCGACTAAATGTTGAGGTCAAAATCGATAGGGTTTATGAAATAAAAATGATTAAATAAATGTTAAAACGTACCATAAGTACATTTATAGACATTTCAAGAAAATAATTTTGAGATTCTTACAAAAAAAAGTGAAAATGGGATAGACTGAAAGTTTACAAAAATTTAGAAACAAGAATCACTGAATTTGGACAACAATATTTGAGCAATACATACAGGTTTTAAAATTTAAATAGAAATCAAAAGAATAAAACACACAATATTAATGAACTACCAATGGGCCTAATATTAAAAGCTAGGCCCAAATCACTATTGTCATTTTTTAAAAAATATTATTCAACTGATTCAAATTATTGAAAAATTCATATTTTAAAAAAATTCAAAATAATTGACGAGTGGGCTCGAGTATTATTACATAACTACTTTAAAAATACATAAGGGCCCACATCATTATTAATTAACCACTAGTGGGCCCAAGAATTCTTAATTAACCACATTAAATAAAAAATGTCATGTGCCGTCTTTGTTTTTTAAAATTACAATAATTATTAATTAACCATTTTAAAAACTTATTATCAATTAAGTACTTTAATAAAACAAATATACTTGACTTTATTATTTTTTAAATAGGACAAAAAATTGAACCATTTAACTAAGCAGAAAAATAATTAACAAGTTATTAAATTCATTTATGTTGCTGAAAATTCATTAAATGGTTGTTAAATTAATTAAAATTGACGAAAAGTTATTTACAAGTTGTTAAATTGATTTGAGTTACCGAAAAGTAATTAACAAGTTGTTAAATTCATTTACATTGGTGAAAATTCATTGAATTATTGTTAAATTATTTTAAGTTGTTGAAAAATAATAAGTACATGCCAAGCTATACTATTAGGAGTGAAAATATTTGAAACAAATTTTTACCTAGGAATAGCACCGTGTACCCCTCACGTTGGCTCCACCTCGTAAGGATTAGTGGAAGTGGATAAGGGAGTAGATAGAAAAAAATAACGTTTCTCACCTTGCTTTCTCACTACTACAGGTATTTTGTTATTTTCGAGCTTGCTTTCTCACCTTGAAACCCACATACCCACCTAGTCCCATTTCATAAAACATCACGTAACATAAAAAGGATTCCAACATCACGTAGTACAAATTGCAAAGAGGTGATATCACGTAAGCACAATAGGAATATGAATAGGAAGGAGGTGATACAGGTTTAAGGTCTTCACGTCAACAACCGTAGGTTTCAGCATTGCATAGCTCAGAATGCAAATCAAACTCAAATACCTGTAGTAGTGGCAACAATTGATGGAAACAACTAGGTCGAGATTCACGGCCAAGGACAGGCAGCGCCGAGGCGAAGAGGAGGGAGGCGGCAGCGCACCGCAGATGAGTGCGCAAGGCCGTTGTCCTCAGGGAAAAATCTGGAAGGAACTGATAGAGCTAGCTCCTGCAGTAAGGTCATTAAACTTTGATCACATGCGTAGGAGCTACATTTAAGTACCAACTATCGTATTTTTAGCACTGATTTGAAGCAAAGGTTGGAATGAAGAGACTGCGTGGTTGAGGCAGCAAGATGAGGCTCGGACCAACAAAAGTCAACGAGAAAGAGGAATAGTGAGAAAAAATGGATCCCTTCAGCCGCAGCAATAACTTATCAAGTGACACTATATTAAATTAAAAAAACCAATTCTAGCTGATGAAAAAATGTTCTAATTCAATGAAAAGCTAAAGAAACACATAAAAAGGGTTCACCAGATTGAAAATCTTATATAAAGAGCATATGGTGAATTTCAAATATTTAAAAATTCATTTATATATTTAGTTCAATACAAAATCTCCAAAAACAATGTGAGTATACGAAAATTTTGTATGGTGGATAAAATTAGATTGATTATTATGCATATGTAACTTAAATTTATGTAAGTTGTAAACAAGTGGGAAAAATGAAGAGAAAACATGATTAATCTGCATTGTAGCTTATTAATAATTTTCTAAATAATGAAAATTTGAGAACACGTGCGTTTCGCACGTGCACTATGCTAATGAAATATAAAGGTACATATTTCAGTACATAATAAGTACATCACAATGAAATAATAAAGGTACATTATCGTTGAACGATTTTTCCTTCACAATCTGTGTGCAGGTATGACATTTCTTGATACGATAGTTTTGCTTCTAGGACTATATTTTTTTGGATCCACAAATAATGAAACTTCATGAGACTGATTGTATGCATCTTGATCGTCCACACCATCCACTCTAAGGATTCTTTGTTTACCAGGAATAACAATGTGCTTCTTCTCATCCTTTGGATCGAGTATACGTAACTCCTGTTCTGCTACCTTTGCAAGTATCCACAGGTCATCTTTATAACCTACATTCTTAAGATCAATGAGGGTTAACCCGTATTCATCAACCTCCACCCCATTTGAGTGTTTGACTCATTTGCATTTGAATACAGGAATTTGCAAATTTGATCCATAGTTCAGCTCCCATATTTCCTCTATATACCCATAATATGAGGTGTAATTGTTATCGTCATCAAGGGCTGCAACTCGAACTCCGCTGTTTTGACACTTACTTTTCGTGTCCTTTTTTGCAGTGTGAAAAGTAAAACCATTAATGTCGTATGCATGATAAGTCACCACAGTATTTGAAGGTCGGGCAGCTAAAATTCTCAACATTTTCTCATCCATCGAGTCCCCTCATGGAAGGTTTTGATTCTCGGACCGTGATCTGAAAGTTTTCTTGTGCTCCTGTACTATCCATGCACCACTTCTGCACTGAATATTATTTAGTTCAAGATCCACAATGTGTTTCACAAAATACGGGACCACGACACGTGATTGTTGAAGTACAGTAAAATGGGCTTTGTCCACTCGTTTATATTCGCGGTCGATGAATGATTTCCATCCTCGTATACCTTTTCCACTTAACCTTCCCTCATGACGTGACACAGGTACACCAATAGATCTACCGTCTTTAATACAATCCGCACAAAGCATTTCATAACTTACATGAACATCTCATATGGAAACATATGATGCATGTAGATGAGACCCAAAGCAGAAATCTGGTCAACAATATGAATCATGAAGCGTTCCATAGTATCAAAATAGGATGGCGGGAAACACATCTGAAGCATGCACATTGTTTCCTTTATGTGGGTTCGTAGGTTGTCCAACTCGTGTTTAGTGATCACCTTCTTTGAGACTGCGTTCTAGAAGTAGCACAAATGAGTTATAGTCAACTTTAATCATTCATATTTCACGGCTCCGATGGCGATAACTAAAAACACTAAAATTAGTGTGTGACAATCGTGAGTGTTGTAACCACTTATCTTTAATTCTTTCATGTCCACGAGATTTTAGACATTCGATGAGAAACCGATCGGTGCTTTAATCCCATGAAGACACTTCAAGAATGCTATTTCATCCTCACGCGTTAGGGTGTAGCAGTCGGCGAGAGGTAGTACTTTTCGTTCCCTCTTCTTGCGGATGGAGCTCTGGCCTAATATTCATCTCTATAAGGTCTCTACGAGCGTTCAGTCCATCTTTTATCTTACCAGGTAGGTCAAGTATAAGGCCGGTAGTGCTGACAAATACACCTTTGCCAATGTGCATCCAGTCAAAGGCACGAGTCACTTCCAATTCTTCCCCGTAGTCGAGATATCCGTAGAATATAGAAAGCATCTTATACGGCGTTGTAGCTTTTGACTTTGCGACTCCCTTCACGGCCTTTTCAAATGTGGCTTTAATATTTTTTGTCTTATCAAAGACGTCTTTAGAGGTCCAACGTCGGTGTTCTTCGTCGGTCTCAATCGTACCATCAAATTGTTTGACCATCCGTCGATACAGGTGTTTCGATATAAGAATCGACAATTTTGAGTGTACATTGTCTTCTTGGATGATGGAAGATACACGTGTGATGTATCATCAACACATACAAAGCATGACTCCTTTCCTATCACCCGACCTAAACGCGCCCTTAATGTAGGGGAATCGAGTCATCGTCACGAAAATGATCGCTTTCAGCGTGAACTACTCTCTTCGGTGCTCATCCCACGTACTGAACACCTTCCAACCATAGTTTCTGCATGTTTTCAAACAATGGTTCTAGGAAGACATCTATGTCGTTAACAGGTTCTTTCGGCCTAGATATAAGAATGGACAACAATATGTACTTCCTCTTGTGGCACAACCACGGCAGGAGGTTGAACATTATTAGCAACACAGAGCCAAACGCTACGAACGTTCCTCGTTAGACCAAAATGGTTCATCCCGTCTATACTCAATGCAAACCGTATATTTCTTAGCACGTGAGAGAAGTCGTCACGTTGGTTATGATCGAAGTTTTTCCACTGGGTTCCATCGGATGGATGACTTAGTTTATTAGGGTCCCTCTTACGTGTATGTCATGTGATCAGTTCAGCATCTCTTGGGTTGGCAAATATCATTCTTATGCGATCGACCACCGGTATGTACCACATGACCAATGCTGGAACCTTACTATCATTGTCGCTACCATTGACGATACTCGCTTTTCTTCCTCGTTCTGCCATTCTTCCCCCTCTTATTAGTTGTGTCTACATCATAGTCCTCATTGGTCTTGTAACGACTTCATTTGCACCTTGGGCATCTCACGAGGTCCTTGTACTTATCCCCCGGTATAATATACAATGATTTGGACATGTGTGGATTTTTTGCACACCCTGCGACATTCGGGATATCAGTCTCTTAGCATAGTAGGTGCTTTTTGGTAACAAGTTGGGCTTCGCGAGTGTACCGAAAGAAGATCCAACAATTCAGTGAAACTAGCATCTAACCACCCATGGATGACCTTCAATTTCATGAGCTCGAGAACCGTACGTAACACAATATTCTCTTTAGAACATCCCTTAGACTCCTCATACAATAAATCTTTTGATGCCTTCTCTATCGTTGCAAAGGTATCAAGCCCTCTTGTTGTCCCTCGCATTGAGTAAAACTTGCGGTTCAACATGACATAGCAATTTCTCGACATCAAAATCAGTACACTGTTCTTCTTGGACATGAAAAATCAAAAGACTTGTCAACTTGGACAAATTGTTCTTCTTCAACTTCAATCTGCTGGACCTCAACTTCGACCGGCTCGTCTTCTCTATGCTTTGTCCACCTCGTGTAATTCTCCAGGAAACCCCTCCTCACTAAGTGAGATTTGATTACAAGTGCATTTGTCCACAATTTGTTATTCTTGTAGACCACGTATGGACAATATATTTCTTGTCTTCCTAGATGCTTAGCATGCTCGGCAGCCCCCTTGAGAAATACATCGACTTAACCTCGGAAATATGCACTTAATCTTGACTCTTCGTACATCCATGTTTTGTCCATCTAAACAAGCATTACACGAAAACAATAAGTATTAATTAATTACGAATTAATCTAATTACCATTATGAATATTATATATTTATAGAAAATAAAGGGGAACTAACATAAGACAATGTCCTAGAATACATAATTATTAATTAATTACTAATTAATCTAATTACCATATGACTTTTTTTAAATAATTAAATTGCTCTAGGTCTCTCAAGAGAGCATAAAGTAGATCTTAAATTGATTGACATGAAAAAGGCTTGTAAGACATGATTTTTTTGTATGCAACACATATACATGATGTATGAGCCCATTATACACAACTCAAACCAACAACAAACCTACAAACATGGTGAAATTTGACAAACCGAAATAAAAAAAATAGGTCAATTGGTAACCCAAAATTCTCCTTGATTATAACATTATAGCAACAAAAAATACATGGGATGAGTTTCTCTTACCATGGTAAACAAAATTCTACAAAAAAAAACGAACTCAAAACCTTCTCCCCTTGGTTTTCATAATTTTCCTCAATTTTCATGCTGCCAAACTTCGAGTGAATTGTTGTTCAGTCCAAACTCAGCTTTTATACTTTAGAAAACAGTAGCCACAGTCCACGTCTTCAACCGTGGATATCTAAGCCACTATAACCACGGTTGAAGACATGAACCGTGGCTATTGGTGTAGATCACTATAGCCACCGTTCACAAAGCCAATCGTGGCTATAGTGACTTCTATAGCCACTGTCCAAAGGTAGTGTAGCCCGCACCCAACTGTAGCCTCGGTCAGTTTTGGTTGCCGTGGCTACAGGTTTTCGGGTGGTGCGGCTATAATGAGGTTTTGGTATAGTGTTAGAAGCCTTTGCACAATCCACCATTGTTCTCCACAAAAAAGGTTATAATCAATTCATAGGGGTGGATCCCGGGCTCGCTGACCTTGGACTCCTACCAGGCTCTCCCTACACCTGGTGTGCATTAAATCAAAGGTATTTGTTTTCTGTCTATTTATAATATACGCTAATGTAATTTTAAAAAACTAGTGTGTGTGTGAGTGTGTTGTACGAGTTCTTGTCCCTTTTTCTTCTTAATATGATAATACACAACTCTCCTACATGTTCCAGATAGAAGATCAGTGCTAACTATGAGAATTGCTTAAACAATCGAAATCATGCGCTCTCCTAGAACGAGAGGATATATTTATTCTTTCAAATTTGAAGTCCCCATCATGAAGCAAAACAGTATATATACCTTTTAGTGATGTGGAAGAATTACGTTTCTTCTCTTGTATGTATGCAAATAATGATAACTTTTCATTGTATATTTTAAACATATGAAAAGGCGTGATAACAAGTGGATTTTAATAAAACTGCAAATAGTTATCTCCAGCTGCACATAAGGGCGTCAAATCGAGGTACGAAGTTTCATAACAATTTAATTAGTACATGCAGACAGGAAGTCAAATTTGAACATGGTCTCGCAGTTTTTTTATTTCTTTTTGACCACACAGTGAAGTGTCATGTCCCGGCTAGCATATAATTAGCACCTAGCATGGACGGCTAGTTGACTTACTGTTTGCTAAAAAAAAGCTGGACTTACTATTTCCTTGGTTGCGCTTCTACTTTACCAACTAAAGAAATTTAATTTGTGCCAATATAATTTTTAGAAAATCTTTGCAAAATATTTTAGAAAACAAACTGACTTTTTTGAATAACCTCTGACACGATGTCTACCCATTCTATATTCAAATAAAAATTATAAACCGTGCAATTTTCAAAATAATGAGCACCATGCGCATTTGTATTATTACTTGTTTGCATTCTTACGATCTTTAGTGAGACAGCAGAAAAGGCTTGGGTCTCATAGAATTCATTAAGCCGCAGCATAAAGCTAATCTCATGACTCCCAGTGTTTATATTTGAAATCCTCGTAATGAAACAAAACTTTATATATTGCATATGTCGATATATGCAGGCTTTTCTAAAAATTACAACTATTGTTTTCTAAGGTAGGCATGAACAGCTGTCATTGCCTATTTAACATATAAGGAACAACAACAAGTGGATGTCAATAAAATTGTAGATATATAGTACTATTCTGCTACATATAAGGGCTACCAAGTTGAGTCGTAAAGTTTCCTTAAAATATAGAACGTAGAGACAGGAAGTCAACTTTGAACATCATACGAGGTTTTATTTTTCTACTATAGTCAGTACTCAATCTAAATTATTATGTGACATAGTTTACTCCCAGTTAGATGTTATAAATAGCATCTAGCACCGAATGACTGACCACCATACGAGCACCAGTTAAAAACTTTTGCGATCTAGATTAGTTGATCAGATAATCTCTCCTCCCTCTTGCTTTCTATACTTCGTCAAGCCTCTTGAATTAGCTCAGTGTGTGCATCCACATCGACCAATGCCAAATATCATGGCTTTCAGTCCCACTGCTATTAGGGGCGCCACTGTTGCTGCCATTGTCATGGTGGTTGTTCTATCCTCGATGGGGATGCTGGCAGCAGCAGGACCGTCGTGCCACGAACGCCGTTGCATCTCCGAGTGTCCTGGCAAGTGCCAAGAGCAAACTCAGAGCATCTGCATGGGTATGGCACAAGCCGCCTCTCACGGGTGCCCCTTCAACTGCTTTGAGGGTTGCAAAGGCTCGTGCGAGTCCGCGTGCAAGGATGACAACACTACCTGTCCTGGGGGAGGGATAGAGGGATGCGGCCCTGCCTGCAGAAATACATGCGACGAAAACTGCAACAACCAGAAACAGGGTTATTACAATGATTGCTTTCCTCGGACCTTACAAAGGTGCAAGGACGAGTGTGAAAAGGACTGCAAGAACGGAAAGTTGTAAGGCTTAATTCCCGAGGTCTTATTAATTCGTGCCTCTAGTAATTGATTTACGTACCTTTTCTTCAACGTGTGTCCTGCAAGGGTGAAGATCTATTCACAGGATTCGAGCACCTTCAGTTTTCAGCATCATCCATGCGTGTTTAGGCTCGCTTGTTTGTATGTAATCTTAGTCACACATGCCATCTGTTATGTGACCGTGTTGTTGTTGTAAGCAGTCATGTTTTCCTTTGAGATCAGAATAAAACTTTCAATGAAAAAATCAGTGTCGCCTGGTCGAGGCACAGCGTGGGCCGAATGGGCCTAGTACAATACTTCTCTCTAATCTTGTATTCATAGTAGAGGCAGTCGTTTTTGATTCGTTGGGCACGTACGCATATCTTATATTTACTAATTGGAGACTCCTTTTGAGGCCTCCAAGTTAATCAGAGAAATTTTAAAATTTCTCAAAAAAAAAGCAAAACATCCTGCCATCAGTTTTATTTCTCATCAAATTCTAACTATTAGATCTATGTAACCCACCAAAGCGCGTTGGTGCTGTCCACGTCATGGAAAAGAAAACTTGATTCTCTCTCCACGCAGCTAACGACAGAGGTTTATACACGATGTATATTGCATTGGTTCCTCAATCAAAGCATTCGGCCATCAGTTTGGAAATTATAAAAATTGCAATAGTTGAAAGTTTCCATCACGGAATACGATGATTTCCACTAGATATCTCATGCAGTATAGAGAATAGCGACAAATTTTTTGCGAGAAAAATAACCCTATTTATGGAAAGATTTGTTACAGTGCTTGAAATTAATATTAGTCATCCATTTGGTTAGATCTAAGGGTCAATAATAGGGAGGTACTACCTATTAAAAAGTACTTTAGGTTGTGGACCAGTACCAAAAATAGTAGGACCGGTATCAGTTATTTTTTATTTTATTTTTTACGTAAAGGGCAATTTAGTACTTCTCATTTATTGTATGAATTACTTATAATGTAATATATTCGTTAATTTAGGCTCTGACTCTCCCATGTCGGCGAGGACCTCCTACTTCGTCCCTGTCGGCAAGGCCGCACCTGCCTCATCTCACGCCTGTGAGCCCTCCATCCGTCTTCCCCTGCCTATACTCGGTCCCCGCATCTATCCCTTCCATTGCCGAGCCGCCTCTCCCTCCGCCTGGGAAGATAAGGCAAGCGGAGAGCCATCCATGGACTGTTCCTTGCTAAACTTGGCAACATCAGCCGCAGCCACCGGCGTGGTACGCGCATCCCAACAGGTGACAATAGACACCTTCCACAAACTCATCGCGATGCACGGCATGGTCGAGACATCGAGGCTCCCTCCACCACAACTCTTCTTCTCCAGGGCGCGCGCTACCGGATGCTTGTTTACCGGAGCTGCATCATCGTGAATGCTGCGAGTCATGTTTTTGTTTGATCCATGTCACAATGAAAGCTTCATTGATGATTTCGTGAGTGTGAACCAACTGTTGCCCACATCAGAATAATTGGAAGACGAACAGAAACCGTGATCTCCACTGATTCAGGCGTGCTAATTACCAAAACATCCCTAGTATTTATTAATTAAAATATTAATTTATACTTTAATATCAATGGCTCAGATTAATTAGGGAGGAGGTACCTCAGGGTACCGCCCGAGCACCGTGAGCGCAGAACAAGGCTTCAAAAGCCTGATATGTAGAATCAATAAAATCATTGTTCCTTTATCAAACATGGTAAAAGTAGTACATGTACAAATCATGGAGGAGGCTCGGCTATAAGCCATCTAAGTACGGGTAATTTCGAAGAGCCAAGGAGACCTTATGGATCTGGCTTTGTTGGTGATCGCTAGACTATTTGGTCATCTCAGAGGACCTACTGTTTCCTTTTCTTATCTCTCAATCAGGTTGCAACAGTAGTCAGCGATCAACCCTCCATTGTGTAACCAGTTGCGTTGTAACCAGTCATGACGTGGCCTTGGCATCATGTTGGCTGCTACGAAGGTCTGCAGTGCCTTCAGATTGCCGGAGAAGAACATGCTATGCAAGGGAAAATAGCTCTAAGCAACAGAGAGCGTCCAGGAGTTCTGAGTTCTAACGAGTCCCCCGGTCGGACTTGCATGCATACAGCCATGACTATCTCGAAATTTTGGATCTAATATGAAATAAACTCTATAATTTTTGTAAAAAAATTGAAAAATTGTATAATTCCCTACGAATATGCAGTTGTTCCATCGAAATTTCTTGGAATTAAATATACAAAGATTTGAGCATTATTTTCACATGAAAAAAACAAAATGTTGTCATGAAATTAAATATAATCAAAAATTTTATTCCACTGTCCCAACATTCCAAAGTGAAATATTCCATGCTTTTATGAATTCAAAATCCATTGGCTTTCGCTTCAGGGTAATGCCTCCAGGTTTTTCATAGTGATGCCTTTCGCCGGTACCTCTACCATCACCACACCTGCCACCATGGCCAGCCCATCGCTAGAACACCATGGCACACTCGGGGAGCTCTCCCAGCCCCACGAACATGGCATCCTACTCAACGGCAGCTTCCGAGACGAAGAACCACCGGAAGTCGTCGGAGCCCCTGGCGGCCATCGCGGGAAGCACCGCCTCCGCAGTCGTCCGAGCCCCCAGGCCACGGCACTTGCTTGGGCCACGGAGAGCAGCGCTAGGGAGGGTGTCGCGCTGGATCCCCTGGATGTTCGCCCTAGGTTCCACCGCAGCCAAACTCTTCCATGGCCGGCACCGGTGTCCTGCGCCCTGCCCGAGCCAGAGAGCCGAGTCCTTGTGTTGTTCTACGAATAGGAGGAAGAAACAACAAAGGGTAAAATTGTCTTTTTGCGTTAATGGGAATAAGGACTTCAGGGTAAATGGCTAATGGGACCTGACAGAAGGCCATGTGAGGCATAAAAATTTTAGTTGGGGTCATAGAAGGAACTTTGTTTGGAAAGAGACCATAGAAGGCACACAACCATTTTTTCTACGGTCATAGAATGATTTTTCTCTAGAAAAAAAGTATTGAAAGCATTTCTGATCAAGCATTTGAATCGATGAGTAGGTCTACACAATAGATGCAATTATAAGATCCATTTTATAAAAAACTTTGCGATAACAAAAAATAATGTGATAATTTTCATATTCTTAAAACCTACATGATTCGAAACTTATTAGTTTTGAGTATTTTTAAAGTTTCATGAGAACGGATCTTATACATGTAATGAAAAAGAATAAAAGCAGACTTTAATTTCAATGAGTAAATATAGGTTAATATTGTTAGAAAATATTAAATTTCCATTTACAATTTCATTTTGAAACGAAAATATTTGTGTCACTACCTTGAAAATATAATTAAATCTAGCATTCTGCAAGTTCTAAAACATTCTAGCCCATGCAGCCCAAGCCCGTGCTTCGGCACGGGTTGGGAGTCTAGTATTTACAAATTCGCATCCAGCACGGCAATCGTCTTAAGCTGACTTGAGATTCAAACAGGCAATCTCCTCTTATACTGCACCAGACTCTCACGTATATGACTAGAAACCCTTTTGATTCTACACAGATTATACGTAACTGAGTGTAAATTGCTTTTTTCTAGCCCTAAACCAATTCAAATAAAAAAGTTTTCAGCTACAAAACTCCATAAATTTTCGAGTTCAACAACTTTTATTTTGGTAGTTTCTTTATCCGAATACGTTTACAAAATTTGAATTTCAAATCATAATTATTCTATATCTACAACTTTTATTTTTACAATTTCTTCATGTAGGTCGTTTGAAAAATTATATATTTCAAATTTTAGAATCAAATGTACCTTTTTGGTAGCCAAAATTAAGTCGAACTGAAAAGTTCTCAACAACAAAAATGTATACCTTCTGAAGATCTACAACTTCCATTTTGGTGATTATTTCATCCAACATAGTTGTAGTAACATTGAATGTTATATATCTCTCAGTTCTAGTTCTAGCTATGAAACTATATGAGTGATGTAGATTTTGTGAACAATGATACTTATCATTTCGTCCAATGAAAAAATGACCAAATAAAAGTTATGGTGGATCTTGAGAAGATATACAACTTTGTAATTCAACAGTTTTTATTTGATTTTTTTAGGGCATCAAATATGATTTGGATTTATCTTTGTCGAGAGCCTAAAATATAACACCTGGCAAACTCCCATATTTGCTGAGTTTTTTTCCCTCAGCCAAGATTTTTTTCCCCATATATGCATGGATGATTTGGAAGTAACAGGGGTAGACCCCGGGTTTACTGACCTCACCAAGTTCCCTACACGTGTTGTGCATTAGTCGTTTTCATAATACATGCACATATTTTTTTAAAAAAGTAGTCTGGGTGAGTGTGTTGCTTCTGTTCTTTGCCCATTTTTCTTCTTATTATAATGATACACAACTCTATTGCGTGTTCCACAAAAAAGATCAGTGCTAACTATGAAATTTGCTTAAACAAAACTATAACAATTGGCCACTATAGTCAGGTTCAGAAGCCACTGTAGCAATGGGTGAGGGTGAGGCCACCCGCGGCTACATTTCTAGGGCTAAAAGTAATGTCCTATAGCGGCGGGTATATGGGGTTCATGGTCACCACCTCTGCAACTGAAATTAGAAAACGAAAAGGGCCTACATGGCCCACCAGCCACTGCGCACCACCGGCCGTCACCACCCGGACCACTGCCACGCCATCCGGGTGATGGCCACTGCCTGTCAACCTTGAGAGAAGAGCATGGGGGGCGGGGGGGGGGGGGGCTCACACCACCACTGCCCATCGAGCTCAAGGGAGGCGGAGGCCGCCCATGTTCCGCCTCGCGCCATCGAGAGGAGGCCGCCCGCACATCGCCACGCGCCGTGAGGGGGTGGGCCACCGCAGGGAACCTCGAACGCCATGGCCGCCGCCCTAGCTAGAGCTCCGACCCAGGAGAACCAGCCACCCACGGGTCGCCGGAACTCTTCCTACGCCGAGTCAAAGAGAGTGAGGAGAGCTAGGAGGGTGGTGTAGGGCGGCAGACCTGAGAGAGAGAGAGAGAGAGAGAGAGAGAGAGAGAGAGAGAGAGAGAGAGAGAGAGAGAGAGAGAGGGAGAGAGATGGGTGGGGGTGGCGGCCTAAAGTTGTCGAAAGTATAAGGTGGGCCAATTTTTAACTGGGATGGACTGCTTCGTAGGTCTGGCCCATGTTATGAACTGAGGCTAAAAATGATTTTTAGCGATGGTTCACAACATGGGTCATCGCTATTGTGTAGCTCTATTTATAAGGATGGTCCATGTTAGTCCATGTTGTAAACCGCAAAAAAAAAATTGATTTTTTAGCCACGGTTCACAACTTGAGCTGCCGCTTAAAATCATTTTAATTTGTAGCCGCGGTGCGTTTGACCTGCCATATTTTTGTGAGACATGGCGATGTGTGATTCTTGTAGTGCAAGCCAAATCATACCCTCTCCTAGAATGACAGGGTATATTGAATCATCGGAATTTTGAAGTCCGCATCATGAAGCAAAATTTACTACCATTTACTGATGTACGAAGAATTACATGTCTTCTCTTGTATCTATGAAAACAATGATAAGTTTTCATTGCTGATTTTACTAAACCTATGAAAAGGCGTGACAACAAGTGGATTTTAATAAAAATGCCAATAGTACTCTCCTGCTGTGAAATCGAGATACGAAGTTTCTTTTCAATTTATGACATATAGACAGGAAGTCAACTTTGAACATGGCATGGCAGTTTTTTCTTCATTTCCTTTTGACCACACAGTCAACATTCTATATGAAAAATTATATATCATCTCCCTGCTAGAATATAATTTGCACCTACCACCGACGGCTAGTTGACTTACTGTCTTCTAAAAAAAACCTTGACTTACTATTTCCTTGGTTGCGCTTCTACTCTATCAAATAGAGAAAATTATTTTGTCCCAACCCAGTATTTAGAAAATCTTTGCATAAAAAATTAAAAAACAAACTGACTTGTTTGAATAACCTCTGACAAGTGTCAACTCATTTCATATTAAATATCAATTATAAGCCGTGCAATTTGTAAAACTATGGGTAACGTAGGTTTGTATTGTTATTTGCATTGTTACAATCTTGAGTCGGACAGCAGAAAAAGTGTTACTTTGTTCCATAGAAGTCACTTGGCCGCAGCACACAACTAATCTTTTGACTGTTTGTATTTGAAATGCTCGTAATAGAACAAAACTTTATATAGCATATTGTTATATATCCATTCTTCTAAAAATTACAATTCTTGTCTTCTAAGGTAACCATTAACATGTAAGGCACCAAAACATGTGGACTTCAATAAATTATTAATAGTACTATTCTGCTACATAAAAGAGCTACCGAATCGAATTGTAAAGTTTTCTTAATATTTATGACGTAGAGAAAGGAAGTCAACTTTGGACATCTTAGTAGGGTTTTTTATGTTATGTTTTTTTGTTGACTGTACTCAGTATTCTATCTAAATTATTATGTGACACAGGTATCAATTCCCTGTTAGCAGTCCTTTAGTTGTTACAAATAGCATCTAGTACCGAAGGACTTACCTCAATACGAACTCCACCAGTTAAAAATCTTTGCGATCTAAATCAGTTGATCAGATCATCTCCCTTGCCTCTTCCTTTTGATACTTTGTCATTCCTCTTGGATTAGCTTAGTGTGTTCATCCACATCGACCAATGCCAAATATTATGGCATTCAGTGCCACTGCTATTAGGGGAGCCACTGTTGCTGCCATTCTCATGGTGGTGGTTCTATTCTCGATGGGGATGCTGGCAGCAGCAGGACCATCGTGCCACGAACGCCGTTGCATCTCCGAGTGTCCTGGCAAGTGCCAAGAGCAAACTCAGAGCATCTGCACGGGTTATGCACAATCCGGCTCTCACGGGTGCCCCTTCAGCTGCTTTGAGTTTTGCAAACGCTCGTGCTGAGTTTGCATGCAAGGAAGACAACACTACCTGTCCTCTGGGAGGGATAGAGGGATGCGGCCCTATGTGCAAAAATAGATGCGATGAAAACTGCGAAGATGAGAAACAAGGTTTCTACAATGATTGCTTTCCTCGGACCATAGAAGGGTGCAAGGACAGGTGTGAAAAGGACTGCAAGAGCGGAAAGGTGTAAGGCTTAAATCCTGAGGTCTTATTAATTCGTGTCTCTGGTAACTGATATACGTACCTTTTCTTCAACGTCTGTTCTACAAGGGTGAAGCTCTATTCGCAGCAGTGTCGAGCACCTTTAGTTTTCAGAATCATCCATCCATGTTAGTTTCACTTGTTTGAATGCCATCTTAGTCACACATGCCATCTGGTATGTTACCGTGTTATTGTTGTAAGCAGTCTTGTTTTCCTTTGAGATAAGAATAAAACTACAATGAAAAATTCCCTGCCGCTGGGCCGAATGGTCCTGTCCTAGTACAGTACATTTCTAGTCTCATATTCGGTAGCAGAGGCAGTCGTTTTTCGTTCGCTAGGCATGTAGGCATATATTTACAAATTTGCATCCCATGTTGCAATCGTTTTAAGCTGACTTGAGATTCAAACCAGTGACGTCCCCTTAGACTGCACCAGATTCTCTCACATATGACTACAGCCCCTATTCAATATACACATATTATACATAACTGAATGTAAATTGCTTCTTTCAAGCCCTAAACGAATTAAAATAAAAAAGTTGTCAGCCACAAACCTTCATAACTTTTCAGGATCTACAACTTTTATTTTGCTAGTTTCTCCACCAAGGACGTTTATAAAATTTGAATTTCAAATTTGTGAAATTCAAACTTAGTTTTGTTTGACAAGATGATTTCAAATATTAGATAACTTTTCTATATATACAACTTTTATTTTTACTGTTTCTCCGTCCTAGGTCATTTGAAAAATTCTAATTTTCAAATTTGAGCAAATCAAATGTACCTTTTTGGTACCCAAAATTAACTCGAAATGAAAGGTGCTCGACAACAAAACTGTATAACTTCTAAAGACCTACAACTTTTGTTTTGGTCATTTTTCATCCGACATAGTTGTAGTAACATTGTGTACAAATGTTATACATCTCTATTCTAGTTTTATGAAACTATACGAGTGATGTAGATTTTGTGAACAATGATACTTATCATTTCGTCAAATGAAAAAATGACCAAAATAGTAGTTGTGGTGGATCTTGAGAAGTTATACAACTTTGTAATTCAGGAATTCTTTATTTGAATTATTTTGGGGCATCAAAATATGCTTTGAATTTATCTTTGTCGAGTGTCTAAAATAAAACACGTGGCAAACTCCCATATTGGCCGAGGTTTTTATTTTGCACTCAGCAAAGAATTTCCCATGTGTTTTTTTTTACACACGGCAAAAAAAAAACATCTTTGCCCAGTGCCAAAAAAAAAGAAGGAAAAACACACGATATAGTTTTGGCACACGGCAAATATGTGTTTCCCGTAGTAAGTGTTGTTTTTAAATTGTTTGATGTCCCGCAGCGATGACACTATGCCATTTCATACATGTCGCTAGGCCGTTACATGTACATCAGCTAGATAAACTTATGGTTCTCATATTCTTTTCTGAAGATCTATTCAATTGTCAGAATCTGACCTGCTGTTAATATCGGTATCTGTTTCCACATGAGGATCTGCAGCTCAAATTAATGCGAAAATGTCAAATCAAATCTGAAACTATCTCAATTTACAGAATTACATGCCGTTTCACAATCCACCTTTGTTCTGGACAAAACAAATCAGAATGAATTCACAGGGGTGGAGATCCGGGGCTTGCTGACCTCGCCGGGTTCCCTGCACATGGTGTGCATTAGTCGTTTAATAATACACATAAATGTATTTTTTAAAAAGTAGTCTATATGAGTGTGTTGCATGTGTTCTTCTCCCATTTTTCTTCTTAATACAATGATACACAACTCTATTGCGTGTTCTAGGAAAAAGATCAGTGGTAACTATGAAAATTGATTAAGCAACATTATAACAATTAGTCACTATAGCCAGGTTTAGAAGCCACTATAGCAGTAGGTGAGGCCACCCGCCGCTACATTTCCAAGGCTAAAAGTAATGTCCTATAGCGGTGGTGGGTCTATGGGTTCAAGGTCACCGCCGCTACAGCTGAAATTTAAAAAAAACAAAAAAGGGCCCGAGCCAACCTACATGACCTGCCAGCCGCCACGCGCCACCGGCCGTCACCACCCGGAGCCACCTCCACGCTGTCGGGGTGATGGCCACTGCCAGCCAAGCTTGAGAGGACAGGAGAGGGGGGGCGGCTCAAACCATCCTAGCGCCACCGCCCGTCGAACTCAAGGGAGGTGGAGGGCACCCCCGTTCCGTCTCGTGCCACCGATAGGAGGCCACCCGCACTTCGCCACGCGCCGGGTGTGGGTGCCACCGTAGGGAATCGCGAACGCCATGGCCGCCGCCCTAGCTAGAGCTTCGCCCCAGGAGAACCTGCCACCCACGGGCGACCTGAACTCTTCTCGCGCCAGATCAAAGGGACTGAGGAGAGCTAGGAGGGTGGTGTGGGGCGCCAGGCCTGAGAGAGAGAGAGAGAGAGAGAGAGAGAGAGAGAGAGAGAGTGGGGGGTGGCGGCCTAGACTTGTCAAAAGTATAAGGTGGGCCAATTTTGTAACTAGGCTGGAGTACTTTGTAGGTGTGGCCCATGTTATGAACCGTGGCTAAAAAATGATTTTTAGTGACGGTTAACAACATGGGCCGTCCCTATCGAGTAGCTCTATTTATAGGGGTGGCCCATGTTAGTCCATGTTGTGAACCGAAAGAAAAAAAATGATTTTTAGCCACGGTTCACAACTTGAGCTGCCGCTAAAAATCATTTTAATTTATAGACGCGGTCCGTTTTACCTACCATATTTTTGTGAGACGTGGCTATGCGCGATTCTTGTAGTGCAACCCAAATCATACCATCTCCTAGAATGAGAGGGTATATTGAATCATTTGAATTTTGAAGTCTGCATCATATGAAGCAAAATTTAATACCATTTACTGATGTACGTGCCTCAAAGAATTACATGTGTTCTCTTGTATCTCTGTAAACAATGATTAGTTTTCATTGCTGATTTTACTAAACCTATGAAAAGGCGTGATAACAAGTGGATTTTAATAAAAATGCAAATAGTACTCTCCTGCTGAATGTAAGAGCTGTCAAATCGAGATACTAAGTTTCTTTACAATTTATGACATAGACAGGAAGTCAACTTTGAACATGGCATGGCAGTTTTTTTTCATTTTTTTGACCACACAGTCAACATTCTATATGAAAAATTATATATCATCTCCCTGCTAGCATATAATTTGCACCTACCACCGACGGCTAGTTGACTTACTGTCTTCTAGAAAAACCTTCACTTACTATTTCCTTGGTTGCGCTACTACTCTATCAAATAGAGAAATTCAATTCGTCCCAACCCAGTATCTAGAAAATATTTGCAAAAAAACTTAAAAAATAAACTGACTTGTTTGAATAACCTCTGACAAGTGTCAACTCATTTCATATTAAATATAAATTATAAGCCGTGCAATTTTTAAAGCTGTGTGTAACATACGTTTGTATTGTTATTTGCATTGTTACAATCTTGAGTACAACTAATCTTTTGTCTCTGTTTATATTTGAAATGCTCGTAATAGAACAAAACTTTATACATAGCATATGGTCACATATCCATTCTTCTAAAAATTTCAAGTATGGTCTTCTAAGTTGGCCATTAACATGTAAGGCACCAAAACAAGTGGACTTCAACAAATTACTAAATAGTACTATTCTGCTACATAAAAGGGCTACCGACTCGAGTTGTAAAGTTTTCTTTATATTTATGACGTAGAGACAGGAAGTCAACTTTGGACATCTTAGTAGGGTTTTTTATGTTTTCCCTTTTTTACCTTTTTTTTACTGTACTCAATATTCTATCTAAATTGTTATGTGACATAGGTATCAGTTCCCTGTTAACAGTACTTTACATGTCATAAATAGCATCTAGCTAGTACCGAAAGTCTTACCTCAATACGAGCTCCACCAGTTAAAAATCTTTGCGATCTAGATCAGTTGATCAGATCATCTCTCTTCCCTCTTGCTTTTGATATTTTGTCATTCCTCTTAGATTAGCTTAGTATGTGCATCCACATCGACCAACGCTAGATATCATGGCTTTCGTCAGTGCTACTGCTATTAGAGGAGCCACTGTTGCTGGCATTCACATGGTTGTGGTTCTATCCTTGATGGGGATGCTGGAAGCAGCTGGACCGTCGTGCCACGAACGTCGTTGCATATCCGAGTGTCCTGACAAGTGCCAAGAGAAATCTGAAGATATCTGCACGGGTATGGCAGAAGGTGGCTTTCATGGGTGTCCCATCAGCTGCTTAGAGGGTTGCAAAGGCTCGTGCGAGTCCACGTGCAAGGATGACAGCACTACCTGTCCTGTGGGAGGGATAGAGGGATGTGGCCCTGACTGCAAAAATACATGTGACCATAACTGCAACGACATGAAGCAGAGTTATTACAATGATTGCTTTCTTCAGACCTTCCAAGGGTGCAAGGACGAGTGTGAAAAAGACTGCAAGAGCGGAAAGGTGTAATGCTTCAATCCCGAGGTCGTTTAATTTGTGTCTCTGGTAGTTGATTTACGTACCTTCTGTTCAATGTCTGTATCCCATATGTGAGGCTCTTGTCGCAGGAGTCGAGCACCTTTAGTTTTCAGCATCGTCCATGCATGCTAGGTTCACTTGTTCGAATGTTATAGTAGTCACACATGCCATCTGGTACGTGACCGTGTTGTCGTTGTAACCTGTCATGTTTTCCTTTGAGATCAAAATAAAACCTCAATGAAAAATTGTGTGCCTCCCGGTTGAGGCGTAGCGTGGGCCAAATGGGCCTACTACTATACGTATCTAGTCTCGTATTGGAAGAAGTCCTATTTACCTCCCTTAACTATTGTGTGCGTTCGCTTTTCATCCCTCAATTACAAACCCGGGTAAGACGACTCCCTCAACTCTTTATTCCGTTCGTTTTTCCTCCCTGCGCAGTTTTGGACGCTGATTTTGCTGACGTGGCGTCTTCCGTCCGTATTAAACGATGGCGTGGCGTCCTCCGTATATTCCTAACTGATGGGGCAATGACCGTGACGAAATAAAATACAGGTCTCCTACTCAGTCGAGCTCTTCTCTTCTCGCCCCTTTCGACAAACCCTAGTTCTAGCGGCAGAACGAAGAGCACCGTCGATTCAGGCGGCGCTTGGCAGTCGCGGGCGGTGATTGAATCTAGGACTCTGTGATTCAGAGGGGCTACTCGATGCAACACACTACACAATAGCACGGCATCTACATCTTTCGATGGGTCGTTAGGGCTCCCTTCAATGACCCATGATAGGTCGCTAAAAGTTTTAGCGTCCAACACATTTTCAGCGACCCATCGTGAGTCGCTATAGGCAGAGAATTAGCGACTGATGGTGTGTTTCTACTAATAGCATTAGCGACCAACAGACCATCGCTAACAATTGACATAATGACAACATAGACCATTATTAATGCTAATCCATGATGAATAATCTGTTGTAAATCACACCCATGTATACAACCAATCATCATGCATAGAAACACAATCTTCTGTACATGATCACAAGCCCATTAAAACACATCTCATTCAGAATTAAAATAAAATAATACATCTTTCTGATATTTCCATTTATATCAAATATTATTATTCAAAAGAATGTCAATGTACATAATTAGTAAGAAGACACCATTTTCCACATCTGTACCTATTTATAGCTAACTAGTCCATATCCCTTATCCATCTAATATGTCTTCAGTTCGCTGATCTCGAACCTTGGAAATTAACAAAACCCAAGCGATCTCCTATCAACAGTTACCTAAAGTGACATCCCAATTGAAATTTCAGAATCAAGCATCAGTGTGGATATAAGATTTCAGGATCAAGCATTATAACTTGAAATGAAATGGTATTAAACTACAACCAAGAAAAGCATATTCTTTCAGCTAGCATGGCAATAGCTGTAGTAGTCTCTGAAGGAATTAATCACCTTTTAATTGAAAACACAGATACCCAAATAGTAGTTATATCATTAGTGGCATGCTCAATTTGTTGGCACTTTGGATGCAAGGTTATGCTGATGATAAGTTCAGAATATGTGCACACTGCATGCAAGGAATACAGTACTGACCAAAACCTTATTAAACAACATTTATGCACCTGATTATTTCTCTTTTACATCCATGCCAGACCGCCACTATTATCTGAGACGAAGGGAAAAGTCCATCAACAATACATATAAATATGCTTCGTCACGTTGTAATGTATGAAACGACAAGTATATCTCAAAATAATAACAATGACCACAGTAAATAGAGTTTTGATTCCAATAATCTTAATCTGGAATCATCTCCTAAAACAACAGTTAATTCAGACGGCAATGCAAAATTAATAACTGATTCACTTCTTTATCCTGCAATTGCAGTTAATTCAGACGGAAATGTAAATTAATCACTAATTCACTTCTTTACCCTGCAATTGATATCTACGAAAGGGATTTAACATGCTTCTCTAACAGCATACACTGAAAACATGAAGGAAAATAACACGAGCCTCCAGTCTGGTGAACTGTTTGGAGGCAGGTCGAATTACCAACGGTGACTACGGATGCGGGCTTCACGAGCAAGAGTGCTATCGCTGTAGTGCTGACAGAGGGTTTGTAGCCGCTCGAGGAGGCCCGCGACAGCTGCTCAGGCCCTAGAGCCTAGATCCGCCGCCATGGGATGGGCCACCACGGTAGAGGCCCCTGATCCACCCTGGTCTCTGCTCGTGCTGCTAGGAGGGGAAGAACCCGAGTTGATGCCATTACTGCACGCGGAGGAGGTCGCGACCCCTGGATATTGCGGTGGACGGCGGTGGAGACCTCCACGGAGCAAATTGCCTTGATCTGGCGAGCTACTACAGGTAGGCCCGATTGATGGCCAAGGGGACGTGCAGTGGGCATTGGCGAAGGCTCTGGTGGCGGTGGTTTGGATGGGGACGGCCGGGCGGCGAGGCACGGGGAGGCGCTAGTGGCGGTGATGGCCAAGGTTCATAAAACCGAACTGGCCGGCCGGTTTTTGAACCGAAAAATCGGTCCGGTTAACCGGGAAAACCGACGGTTAACCGAACTGCTACAGTATGTAGCTTCGGTTTATCCCGGCTAACCGGTCAAACCGCCTGACCGGACGGGACCGGTTTCCCGGTTAACCGGGATAACCGGCTGGTTTCAAACGGTTCTGTGAACCAGGGTGATGGCTCGAGCGAAAGAGAGAGAGAGAGAGGGAACCAGCGCCTGGGCTTTATCAGGTCTAGGAGTGAGGCAAGCAAGCAGCTGCGTGGAGGGCGAGCTGCTACGTGGCACGATTATTTTGAACCTTTATCATTTTATTCCAAGTCAAATTTCGAACTCTGTTGGAGAAAAAAATTCAAAGTAAAAAAAAAACGAGAACCTTAATTAAAATTTGCAAGAGCTTTAATAATTGAAATTATTTTGGCAAAAAAGTTCATAAATCCTTTAAGTTTATGTTTAACCAAGAAAATTTGTCAAACATATTATTTTATGTAGTTTGCACTCTTTTTAAAAGAAACAAATCAAATTAAATTTAAACCACATTGCATGCTCATTTGTGCCTAAAATTGAATAGCTCTCAAATACAAACATGATGATATGATGCTCAATGACATGTAAGTGCATTTTATTTATTAGAGTTGTTACACAAGGTTAAGATTTGGCCCGTCCCGTGGTCGGTCCCCTTTTAAGGACCCAGTAGCCCTGGTTGGAGATGGAGCCGCACGCCCACATGTCAGAGATACATGTTACATTAGCCACGACTCACTTTATCACCAATCGTGGCTATTCTCTCAACAATGACAAGTGGGCTCGCCTTGGTAGTGGAACATACAATAGCCATGGTTCATTTTCAAATGAACTGTGATAATGGTTTCCTGCTGGGCCCACCTGTCATTGAGAGAGTTTGTTTTTTTTATATAATTTTTCTTTTACTTCCTCAACTTTGTTCTGAAAACTATAATACGTTTGCATCTAATTTTTAGCATTCTATTGTTTTAGTTTTTTACAAACACATATGTATTTCTTTTTGTTTTTTCTACTCCATAACTTTTGAATATAATATTTCATCTACAAAATTGTTTTTCTTGACTTTTACATGACCCATATAATTTACAAAATTTCAACAAAATTACAGTACATTTTAATTTGTATTACAGATGTGTGTGCCAATTGTCAATTCAAAAATAATACAAATTCTTTTGATATAAAAAATCAAATTATGCCTAGTTTTTTCTATTATTTTGCACATTTACCATGTGCAAACTATAAGTCTATTTGACCTACATTTTGGCATAGCAATGTTTTCCGACCATTCCAACTCACTTATATTTTTGATAATTTTTTTAAAGATTTTTACAAAAAAAAAGTAGTTCAAATGGGTCCAGTTTTATACTCAAACTCATGTTGTCTGATCCTAGACACATTAATATTTTTCAAAAAATTAAACTAAAAAATCCACATGTCTGTTTATAAATAGCATGCATACCGACTGAATGTTGAGGTCAAAATCGATAGGGTTTATGAAATAAAAATGATTAAATAAATGTTAAAACGTACCATAAGTACATTTATAGATATTTCAAGAAAATAAGTTTGAGATTCTTACAAAACAAAGTGAAAATGGATAGATTGAAATTTTACAAAAATTTAGAAACAAGAATCACTGAATTTGGACAATATTTGAGCAATACATATAGGTTTCAAAAATTAAATAGAAATCAAAAGAATAAAACACGCAATATTAATGAACTATTGGATGAACTACCAATGGGCGTAATATTAAAAGCTAGGCCCAAATAACTATTGTAATTTTTTAAAAAATTATTCAACTGATTCAAATTATTGAAAAATTCATATTTTTAAAAAAATTCAAAATAATTGACGAGTGGGCTCAAGCATTATTACATAACTACTTTAAAAATACATAAGGGCCCACTAGTGGGCCCAAGAATTCTTAATTAACCACATTAAATAAAAAATGTCACGTGCCTTCTTTGTTTTTTAAAATTACAATAATTATTAATTAACCATTTTAAAAACTTATTATCAATTAAGTACTTTAATAAAACAAATATACTTGACTTTATTATTTTTTAATATTACAAAAAATTGAACCATTTAACTAAGCAGAAAAATAATTAACAAGTTATTAAATTTATTTATGTTGCTGAAAATTCATTAAATGGTTGTTAAATTAATTAAAATTGACTGAAAAGTTATTTAAAAGTTGTTAAATTGATTTGAGTTACCGAAAAGTAATTAACAAGTTGTTAAATTCATTTACATTGGTGAAAATTCATTGAGTTATTCTTAAATTATTTTAAGTTGTTGAAAAATAATAAGTACATGCCAAGCTATACTATTAGGAGTGAAAACATTTGAAACAAATTTTCACCTAGGAATAGAACCGTGTACCCCTCACGTTGGCTCCACCTCGTAAGGATCAGTGGAAGTGGATAAGAGGGTAGATAGAAAAAAATAACGTTTCTCACCTTGCTTTCTCACTACTACAGGTATTTTGTTATTTTCAAGCTTGCTTTCTCACCTTGAAACCCACATACCCACTGTAACATAAAACATCACGTAACATATAAAGGATTCCAACATCACGTACTACAAATTGCAAAGAGGTGATATCACCTAAGCACAATAGGAATACGAATAGGAAGGAGGTGATACAGGTTTAAGGTCTTCACGTCAACAACCGCAGGTTTCAGCATTGCATAGCTCAGAATGCAAATCAAACTCAAATACCTGTAGTAGTGGCAACAATCGATGGAAACAACTAGGTTGAGATTCACGGCCAGGGACAGGCAGCGCCGAGGAGAAGAGGAGGGAGGTGGCAGCACACCGCAGATGAGTGCGCAAGGCCGTCGTCCTCAGGGAAAAATCTGGAAGGAACTGATAGAGCTAGCTCCTGCAGTAAGGTCATTAAACTTTGATTACATGCGTAGGAGCTACATATGAGAACCAACTATCGTATTTTTAGCACTGATTTGAAGCAAAGGTTGGAGTGAAGAGACTGCGTGGTTGAGGCAGCAAGATGAGGCTCGGACCAACAAAAGTCAACGAGAAAGAGGAATAGTGAGAAAAAATGGATGCCTTCCGCCGCAGCAATAACTTACCAAGTGACGCTATATTAAATTAAAAAAACAATTCTAGCTGATGAAAAAATGTTCTAATTCAATGAAAAGCTAAAGAAACACATAAAAAGGGTTCACCAGATTGAAAATCTTATATAAAGAGCATATGGTGAATTTCAAATATTTAAAAATTCATTTATATATTTAGTTCAATACAAAATCTCCAAAAACAATGTGAGTATACGAAAATTTTGTATGGTGGATAAAATTACATTGATTATTATGCATATGTAACTTAAATTTATGTAAGTTGTAAATAAGTGGGAAAAATAAAGAGAAAACATGATTAATCCGCATTGTAGCTTATTAATAATTTTTTAAATAATGAAAATTTGAGAACACGTGCGTTTCGCACGTGCACTATGCTAGTGAAATATAAAGGTACATATTTCAGTACATAATAAGTACATCACAATGGAATAATAAAGGTAAATTATCGTTGAACGATTTTTCCTTCACAATCTGAATGCAGGTATGACATTTCTTGATACGATAGTTTTGCTTCTAGGACTTTATATTTTTTGGATCCACAAATAATGAAACTTCATGATACTGATTGTATGCATCTTGATCGTCCACACCATCCACTCTAAGGATTCTTTGTTTACCAGGAATAACAATGTGCTTCTTCTCATCCTTTGGATCGAGTATACGTAACTCCTGTTCTGCTACCTTTGCAAGTATCCACAGGTCATCTTTATAACCTACATTCTTAAGATCAATGAGGGTTAACCCGTATTCATCAACCTCCACCCCATTTGAGTGTTTGACTCATTTGCATTCGAATACAAGAATTTGCAAATTTGGTCCATAGTTTAGCTCCCATATTTCCTCTATATACCCATAACATGAGGTGTAATTGTTATCGTCATCAAGGGCTTTAACTCGAACTCCGCTGTTTTGATACTTACTTTTCGTGTCTTTTTTGCAGTGTGAAAAGTAAAATCATTAATGTCGTATGCATGATAAGTCACCACAGTATTTGAAGGTCGGGCAGCTAAAATTCTCAACATTTTCTCATCTAGCGAGTCCCCACATGGAAGGTTTTGATTCTCGGACCATGATCTGAAAGTTTTCTTGTGCTCGTGTACTATCCATGCACCACTTTCTGCACTGAATATTATTCAGTTCAAGCTCCTCAATGTGTTTCGCAAAATACAGGGCCACGACACGTGATTGTTGAAGTACAATAAAATAGGCTTTGTCCACTCATTTATATTCGAGGTCGATGAATTATTTCCATCCTCGTATACCTTTTCCACTTAACCTTCCCTCATGACGTGACACATGTACACCAATAGATCTACCGTCTTTAATACAATCCGCACAAAACTCAAAAATCTCCTCGGTGGTGTAGCCCTCAATCATTGAACCCTCCGGATGTATGTACATAGCATTTCATAACTTACATGAACATCTCATATGGAAACATATGATGCATGTCGATGAGACCCAAAACAGAAATCTGGTTAACAATATGAATCATGAAGTGTTCCATAGTATCAAAATAGGATGGCGGGAAGCACATATGAAGCATGCACATTGTTTCCTTTACGTGGGTTCGTAGGTTGTCCAACTCGTGTTTATTGATCACCTTCTTTGAGACTGCGTTCTAGAAGTAACACAAATGAGTTATAGTCAACTTTAACCATTCATATTTCACAGCTACGATGGCCATAACCAAAAACACTAAAATTAGTGTGTGACGATCGTGATTGTTGTAAACACTTATCTTTAAGTCTTTCATGTCCACGAGATTTTAGACATTCGATGAGAAACTGATCGGTGCTTTAATCCCATGAAGACACTTCAAGAATGCTATTTTATCCTCACTCGTTAGGGTGTAGCAGGCTGACGAGAGGTAGTACTTTTCGTTCCCTCTTCTTGCGGATGGAGCTCCGGCCTAATATTCATCTCTACAAGGTCTCTACGGGCGTTCAGTCCATCTTTTGTCTTACTAGGTAGGTCAAGTATAAGGCCGGTAGTGCTGCCAAATACACCTTTTCCAATGTGCATCCAAGTCAAAGGCATGAGTCACTTCCAATTCTTCTCGGTAGTCGAGATATCCGTAGAATATAGAAAGCTTCTTATACGGCATTGCAGCTTTTGACTTTGCGACTTCCTTCACGGCCTTTTCAAATATGGCTTTAATGTTTTTTGTCTTATGAAAGACGTCTTTAGAGGTCCAACGTCGATGTTCTTCCCCGGTCTCAATCGTACCATCAAATTGTTTGACCATCCGTCGATACAGGTGTTTCGATATAAGAATCGACAATTTTGAGTGTACATTGTCTTCTTGGATGATGGAAGATACACGTGTGATGTATCATCAACACATACAAAGCATGACTCCTTTCCTATCACCTGACCTAAACGCGCCCTTAATGCAGGGGAATCGATTCATTGTCACGAAAATGATTGCTTTCAGCGTGAACTACTCTCTTCGGTGCTCATCCCACGTACGAACACCTTCCAACCATAGTTTCTGCATGTCTTCAAACAATGGTTCTAGGAAGACATCTATGTCGTTAACAGGTTCTTTCGTCCTAGATATAAGAATGGACAATAATATGTACTTCCTCTTGTGGCACAACCACGACAAGAGGTTGAACATTATTAGCAACACGGACCAAACGCTGCGAACGTTCTTCGTTAGACCAAAAGGGTTCATCCCTTCTATACTCAATGCAAACCGTATATTTCTTGGCACGTGAGAGAAGTCGTCACGTTGGTTACGATCGATGTTTTTCCACTGGGTTCCATCGGATGGATGACTCAGTTTATTAGGGTCCCTCTTACGTGTATGCCATGTCATCAGTTCAGAATCTCTTGGGTTGGCAAATATCATTCTTATGCGATCGACCACCGGTATGTACCACATGACCAATGCTGGAACCTTACTATCATTGTCGCTACCATTGACGATATCTGCTTTTCTTCCTCTTTCTGTCATTCTTCCCCCTCTTATTAGTTGTGTCTACATCATAGTCCTCATTGGTCTTGTAACGACTTCATTTGCACCTTGGGCATCTCACGAGGTCCTTGTACTTATCCTCCGGTATAATATACAATGATTTGGACATGCGTGGATTTTTTGCACACCCTGCGACATTGGGGATATCAGTCTCTTAGCATAGTAGGTGCTTTTTGGTAACAAGTTGGGCTTCTGCGAGTGTACCGAAAGAAGATCCAACAATTCGAGTGAAACTAGCATCTAACCACCTATGGATGGCCTTCAATTTCATGAGCTCGAGAACCGTACGTAACACAATATTCTCTTTAGAACATCCCTTAGACTCCTCATACAATAAATCCTTTGATGCCTTCTCTATCGTTGCAAAGGTATCAAGCCCTCTTGTTGTCCCTGCATTGAGTGAAACTTGCGGTTCAACATGACATAGCAATTTCTCGACATCAAAATCAGTACACTGTTCTTCTTGGACATGAAAATCAAAAGACTTGTCAACTTGGACAAATTGTTCTTCTTCAACTTCAATCTGCTGGACCTCAACTTCGATCGGCTCGTCTTCTCCATGTTTTGTCCACCTCGTGTAATTCTCCAGGAAACCCCTCCTCACTAAGTGAGATTTGATTACAAGTGCATTTGTCCACAATTTGTTATTCTTGTAGACCACGTATGGACAATATATTTCTTGTCTTCCTAGATGCTTAGCATGCTCGGCAGCCCCTTGAGAAATACATCGACTTAACCTCGGAAATATGCACTTAATCTTGACTCTTCGTACATCCATGTTTTGTCCATCTAAACAAGCATTACACGAAAACAATAAGTATTAATTAATTACAAATTAATCTAATTACCATTATGAATATTACATATTTATAGAAAATAAAGGGGAACTAACATAAGACAATGTGCTAGAATACATAATTATTAATTAATTACTAATTAATCTAATTACCATATGACTTTTTTTAAATAATTAAATTGCTCTAGGTCTCTCAAGAGAGTATAAAGTAGATCTTAAATTGATTGACATGAAAAAGGCTTGTAAGACATGATTTTTTTGTATGCAACACATATACATGATGTATGAGCCCATTATACACAACTCAAACCAACAACAAACCTACAAACATGGTGAAATTTGACAAATCAAAATAAAAAAATAGGTCAATTGGTAACCCAAAATTCTCCTTGATTACAACATTATAGCAACAAAAAAATACATGGGATGAGTTTCTCATACCATGGTAAACAAAATTCTACAAAAAAACAAACTC
>JAUNZO010001946.1:0-15783 GCA_031894775.1 Chloris gayana
ATCAGATTTGAAGGAACATCAAGAGGTTAGTCAGCTGCTACCCGTGGATGGAGAGCCTCGATCTCGGATTTGCGGCTGTTAACTTAGTTAATTAGATTTGATTAGCATATTTTCATGCTTATGAGGGGTACATCTGATGGTTGTGGTAGAATAGAACGTTGTACTAGCTTATTTTATTGTCCACTTGCTATTTATTTATAGATGCAGACTAGATTTTGCAGTAGTTTAATGTGTGCTTTCGTTTTGCCGAGAAACAAATCAACGGCCAGATGTTTTGCTTTTTTATGGTAATTTCTAGAATTTTTCTCCGATTAATGTAGATGCCTCAAAAGGAGCCTTCAATCATTTTCTTTTCACAGCGTTGTACATTCAGATACCTCCATTAGGGACATTAAAGAAAACATGCTTGAACTGAGTAAAACGAGAAAATAGTCGTACTGCCATGCCTTTGGTCTATATTCCACCAGATCAATTGATATCTGCATAACTCAACTCCAGCCACTCAACCATCAGCGCACATCGCCTGCCTTTCAAGAGACATTTGTTTTGATGATCAAATAGTTCACCCAAATTATAAGACGATGAGATTTCATATATTACCATTGGCTGGGAAAGGTGGAGGGCGCCTGCGCCATCCATAGCTGGATCCTCGAAGTGTTACATCTATGACGTTCGATCCTGGACTGGCCTGCCGTCTTCTCCGAATTACTCTCAAGTTGCATCCGGCATTCCGGCCACTGCCGTATATTATCGAAGATGTCAAAGGTGATACCTTTATCCTTGTTTCCTCCCTATATCTAGCAAATACAAATAGGAACAGAACCCTGTATATGGAAAGTAGAGGAACGGAGGAAAAACATGATGAGACACAAACAACATGGAAAAGATTACTTATAGATTTTGTATATAATTAATTTCTTTACGGTGAGAACAAAGAACTACGTAAAGAAGGAAGAGAAGGAAATGCCATAAGAGGCAAGGAAGTGGGGTTGCCTCACGATCTAGTCCCCTAATGTTCTCTCTTAATCAAGGGTTATTAGTTGCCGAGAAACAAATCGAGGGTCAGATGTTTTGCTTTTTATGGTAATTTTTAGAATTTTTCTCCGATTAATGTAGAGGCCTCAAAAGAGCCTCCATTTAGTAAATATAAGATATTATTAATTCACCTTTCATCCTTTTAAATTGGTAGACAGTTCAGAATTTTCCAATAAAATTATTTGTTCAAGAATTTGTATTGTTATTTATTTGTGGAAAAGTATGTTAATCTATAGATTATAAAAAAGTTTTTTTTGTATACCAGCTGATTTCGATTTATTGATGATATCGATTGAAAGTTTTGAAAATTATTAGAAAGTCCCTTTTTATTTAGCATCGTATTTTTTAGAACCAAGACTTCTAAACCCATGTACCCAGTGACTAGAAAAGTTTAAGACCCTCTAAGCTCTATGAGCTGGAGTCGAAGTTTCTTCATTTGAAGTAAAAAATATGAGAGCTATGATACTCCGAAGATAGAGATAAAGATAAGGAAGGTTAGAGCAATTCCAGCAATCCTTCTCAATGGTTCTCTGTTGTAAAATTTAGGAGTGTAAGAAAAAAAATCAACTCCAACAACACTACTAAATGGGCTCCTAAACTAGAATGGCTCTTAAATCCCCGCTCCAACCCTAAAAATGAGAGGGCTCCTTCCCTCCTCCTAAAGTCAAGCTAGCGGTCCCACGTAATTTTTATTTTTCCTTTTCTTCTCTCCTTTTGTCCTCTTCTCTCTTCTATCTCATCCTTGCCTCCTCACGGCCGACGCGCTGCCCAGCTACCTCCCGACCGACATGTCGCCACCCATGCCTGTTGACACGTTGGTCGGGCTTCTTCCACGCTAGATCAGGCCACCTCCCGTTGCCGCTCGTTGTCTCCCGGCCACAATGGTCTCTGGCCCGTGCCACCGGAGGCCAAGCTCTGACTGGAGCTTGACGCCCAACGTGGCAGCTGCCTCCCTCCGGTCACGCCACCACTCCGTCCTAAGCTGCCCGCCGCATTTTCTATGGCTAGTCGCGCCGCTGTTGGGCCACCACCTCCCATCGGCTTGCCGTGCCGCCACCGCTCCCACATCCTGCCTCCCAAAAAGTCGCCCATATTTGGCGACTACCTCAAGCTGCGGCCCACCGTGCCGCGGTCAACTCACGTGGCACCTCCGGCACGCTGCTGGTCAACGCCGCCGGCGGGGGATTGCTGGGGCGAGCGCGTCGCGACAGGTGAGGCCAAGTGTTGACGTCAAAAGTCGCCAATACACCGTTGTCCGGAGAGTCCACCGAAACCCCGGCTGAAGCAGGGCCCCGTGCTCCCAACGGACCGGCTCGGCTCGCCGATTCTCGTGTGCGCTGGTGCGTGCCGGATGGTTTTCCTGCAAACCAACAAAGACAATAAAAAGTGTAAAATTCCGGGTCATCGGCCTAGATAGACCGATGTGCAGCCGTGGCCGATTCTAGCGTAAGATAGACGGAATCGGCCATCGACGGGGAACAGCACGGCCCATCCATTTATGTACTAAATGCCAGGCAAGCGAACCGTGATACAAATGATACGAAATCGGCCGACGCTATAACATGCGATCGGTGGCTAGCAGCCGATTTCGTCGGTGAACAATCAAATCATTAAGACTTCGCAGGGATGCATTATCGAATAAAGTATAAACAAGGTAATTATTAATGGGATGTAATTAATTTGATAGCAAAAAGATGGTTTAATCGTCAAATCGGAGTAATAAATCGGCCGATCGGGCATCCGGCCGATTCTCGCCATCGATTATAACAGTGAGTTATTAGATCTATCTAGATGTATAATGATGATCAACGAAATCATACTAATAACTCAGGTTCAAAGGCAGTTTTAACAGATTCGGTACTAATTGCACATAAAAAACCGGCTAATGAACGTGATAAACAATCGGCTAAACACTCCGAAAGAACAGTAAGACAAATACAACCACGCAGATCCCGAATCGACCGGCCGCTCCAACAGGACAAGTCAACCGATGGTACGCGATCGGACCAGATCTAACGACCGCGCACGCCCGGCCGATTCAGGACAAGCACAATCATAAACGCCTTAGCTATGAAAGTAGATTTACACCCTAGCCAATCGGCTGCATGCGCCTAGGACAAGTCAACTATCGCAAAGGCAAACACAGGACACGTCAACCGAGTCCGCACGATCGAATCGGCCAAGATGTAAAAGAATTCTCATAGCGGCTACCGTGACTCGGACGACCAGATCCGAGCCAATCGGCGTTGCGAGCAAAGGCTGGGACGGGGAGGCAGGACAAGTCAAACTACCTCCACCACGAGCCCGGACCAGGTCGACTTGACTCATCCCGGCCGATACTCACTACGACGATCAAGAATAGATCCGGTCGCCGGATAACTAGTAATTAAGCCATCTAATTACGAACAATGCGCCGAGAACTAGACAACATAATTACCTTATCAAGCCAACGTATCGTCGACCGGAGCCCCGAGGATCCCCGCGCGAAAACAGTAGATACTTGACAGAAAATTAGGGTTTGGCGATGCGCCGAAAGTTGTATTGGATGTGAATCGAGTTTACCTATTACACCTGAGTACATATTTATACCCGGCACAAAGAATCCTACTCGGACCCTCTTCGGGCCGATTTCCTAACCGACTAGGATCTTTTTCCAAAATTAAACTATTATTTCTAATTTTACAACGTGGGCCAGGCCCATCAATATTATGCTCTTCTCGTTGGCATCCGCGCACGATTCCCGGGAGGGACGCGCCTCTTACTCGTCCATGCGGCCGTCGGCCTTCGGCCCACCGGCCCTCTTTTGACCTATAGTCGCTGACAATGGGTCCCTTGGTCAAAAACCGGCGTCAACACCAAGGCATGACCCAACACTGCCAGCGGGACGTCACGTGGCAGGTGGGGGTTGCGGTGAGTAGAGGATTGTTGGCAACCCATGCGCAACTTGATGGACTGCACCGTTGTGGGTGTAATGCGGCAGGCGTAGATGACGCGCGGCGCCGACAGGAATTGCATGCCACCCGGATCTACCGTGGCACAACTTGTCGAGGCGGCGAACCTCCTCTCCACCGAGACACGTGGCGGCTGCCTACCACTCCATTTTGGCTCGCCGCTGCTGTCCTCTAGCTGCATCTTGCCGTTGGTCCCAGATGCCACGACGAACGAGGAGAACATAATGTTTCAAACAGATGTGGTGGTGCCATAGATGGAGCGGATGGCCGCCAGGAGGCGTGGTCTGGCGTGGTGGCAGTCACCGTCCTTAATGCAGGAATCCATCAAGGAGGCCTAGGTTTGTCAATGAGAGGCGAATCCATGGGTGGTGACGTGTTCTGACAGGTGGTTCTACCAGTTTAGAGGCCTAGGTTTGATAGCACCGCTGGAGTGCGGAACAATTTCAAATGCCCAAATTTTAACGGTAATCCGGGGCCTGATTTCAACGGATCCGAAAATGGTAAACCGGGGCCTGATTTCAGGTGTGCTGCTGAGATGCTCTAAGTTGACTCAGATTCGTTCGTTCCATCTATCTCATTCTCCTAGAAGTATCCTCGTGGTGGTATGCCTTTGCATGTCCGGCAGTGCATATGCCTGTTGTATACTCCCTCCTTTACTAAATTGTTGTCGTCATTGACTTTTTTCGTAGCGTTTGACCATTCGTCTTATTCAAAAAATTTCTTCGAATACAAAAAGTAATATGCTACATTTCAAGTTTCTTTAGTGATAAAACATATTACAACAAAATATATGATATTTGTTAAACTTTATTTGAATAAGACAAATAGTCAAACTTAACAAAAAAGTCAACGGCGACAACAATTTAGTAAGGGAGTAGTACCTGATATAATGATCATATCATCCGAAGTTGAGACCCACAACCTCGAACAATATATTAACAACCAAAAGTTGCCTTGGTCATTATGACGGGATAACTATCTGACCACATATTGTAGGTGTAGAAAGTATACATATATAACTAATAAATGTGATGTCTCTCATATATGGTGCACGGACACACTATTCGTCAACATCATAGACTTCTAGTAGGTTCTCCCAAAAAAAGTGAAACATACGTGTTGGTTCCTCCTGTCACGAGTTCTGTCCAACGAACCCTGTGCATATATAGTAGACTTATGTTGCGTAAAGGTTGTACTATGAAAAACAGTGAAATTGCACGTCTAATCACTTATGAAATGAGCCAAGGACATCTAATTGGCCATGCACTAATGATGGAATTATTGGGCCAAAGCCCATTTATAATTTTTATAATTCCTAGAAAATCTCAGAGACTCATATAGGGATGCTGGGAGTGCAATCTTTAGTACCACATTGCTAGTGGACGTGGAAGGAGACCAACTTATAAACTTAGATGCTCTTGCCTTTCTTGCAAGTGTGAGAAACAGAGAAGGAAGACCATGAATGGTCCCCCAAAATCCGGCCCCTTGCCTTGTAGGGGCGCGGCTTCCTTTTGCACTTTATTTTTGCTGCGAGTCTAATACATTTTCTGTTTTGGAAACCGACTCGGTTAAGGTTCGACTAACCCTAGCGGTCTCTCCTATATAAACGTACGGGCGCCGCCGCAGAAACTCTCTCGAACTTACCTAGGTTTTAGCCTCTCTTGCTGCTGCACCGCCAAGACTACTCCATTCCGCTCGTCGGCGTGCACCGGCGAACGGGAGAGCAGGTCTCCGGAACCAGCGTCTTCAGCGATCCTGCACCGGGAGAAGGCGAATAAGGTATTTGGGAAGCGCTCTGCGTGGCTGCTCGATCGCTTCCACCACGGCGCGTCTTCCCCACCGCGTGAGCCAAGCACGTCGTTGTCTTTGCCATGACGCTGCTGAACGTCGTCGTCAACTCCTCTACCCCGTCAGGCCAGAAGAGTACGTAACTTCTACTTCCATTATGTCTTCTATACTAGCCTTCGCGTCCTATCTCTGCATGATAGTTATGGATAGTATGGTAGATGTTTTCATTTTGTTGTGCTTATTAGACATGTCTAGATCTTGTGTAGACCAGTCTAATTTAATTAGCAATCTGTTTATCATATTTATGATTTATTTCTGGATTCTATGTATTCTAAATATTGACTACATGGTTTGGAAAAGTCTATGGATTCTATGTGAAGCTTAACATCTGTATCACAAAATATAAGAGGTTGGGATCTTTACAGTGTTAACTTTTATTTTTGAAATATAAGAGGCAGGTATTTAGATACTTTCAGTTAGTTATGTGTATGATGGCATACCGGTGGTGATTACTTGATTATCGCGACAACATAATTTCTGGAGTCTCTTAAAAAATAGACGAAAATAATAAATAAGAAGTGTCTGAGAAAATAAAAACCCAGTATACATTCACGGCTTAGATATTCAAATTGGTTTTGATTTGCGGAGCTGTACAGCCCACTAGTTACTCTGATGGTTACCCTAGACCATTTGATTCACTATAGCCACGGTTGGGGGGCCCTAGCATGCACCGGCGAACGGGAGAGCAGGTCTCCGGAACCAGCGCCTTCAGCGATCCTGCACCGGGAGAAGGCGAATAAGGTTTTTGGGAAACGCTCTGTGCGGCTGCTCGATCGCTTCCACCATGACGCGTCTTCCCCGTCGCGTGAGCCAAGCACGTCGTTGTCTTCGCCGTGACGCTACCGAACGTCGTCGTCAACTCCTCTACCCGTCAGGCAGGAAAAGTACGTGCCTTCTACTTTCATTATGTGTTCTATACTAGCCTTCGCGTTCTATCTCTTATGGATAGTATGGTAGATGTTTTCATCTTCTTGTGCTTATTAGACATGTCTAGATCTTGCATAGACCAGTCTAATTTAATTAGTAATCTGTTTATCATATTTATGATTTATTTCTGGATTCTATGTATTCTAAATATTGACTACATCGTTTGGAAAAGTCTATGGATTCTATGTGAAGCTTAACATCCGTATCACGGAATATAAGAGGTTGGGATCTTTAGACTGTTAACTTTTATTTTTGAAATATAAGAGGCGGGTATTTAGATACTTTCGGTTAGTTATGTGTATGATGGCATAACGGTGGTGATTACTTGATTATCGCCACAACATAATTTCTGGAGTCTATTAAAAAACAGACGACAATAATAAATAAGAAGTGTAAAACAAAGTATACGTTCACTGCTTAGATATCCAAATTGGTTTTGATTTGCGGAGCTGTACAGCCCACTAGTTACTCCGATGGTTACCCTAGACCATTTGATTCACTATAGCCACGGTTGGGGGCCTCTACAGTCATGGTCGGTCCGAACCGTGGCTAAGTTGCGAGGCTATAGATAATCTGGAGCGGCCATGGCCACACCGAGGACCACAAAGTCTCGGGATCTGGAGCGGCCATGGCCACACGGGATCCCACCCGTGTGGCCCGCCCTGTTGCTCGACGGCGCCATCGCAGGAGCTGGGCGGCGCGGCGGCGCGACGTGCCGGAGGTGGCCAAGGCGGCCTGGCTGGTTGCCAGCATGTTGCGCATGCCGTGACGGGCTGGATGGCAGGGTCAGGTGGTTGGGGGCAAGGATGGTGGGTGGTGCGGGTTCGGTAAGGCGGCTCGTGCTCGAGAGGAAGAGGCTCGGGCTGGGACTTGGTCCGGAAGCTTCACCAGAGCACCGGCTTCACCGGCATGGCCTTTATCCTAGATGAGCTAGCCTCGGAGGTGGTGTTCAACGGAGAGGCGGGGACGGTGGACGGTGGCGGTCGGGAAAAGCTGTCGTTGCCGGCACCTCGATGGAGAAATCAACCAATCAAGGGGTTAGAGGTGAGCTCCAAAGTCTTATGCTCGCATGGGGAGAGGAAGAACGGAATGGAATTCACCGAGGGGATGAAATTGGTTGCGGCGTCGGAGATGGTCGGAAATGAGCTCGCCGGGAGAACTCAAGAAATGCACGCGACCTCATCCATGGCATGCCCGGCGGCCGGCACGTGGAGCGAGAGGGGGTGGGGGCACGGCTCTAGGCGGACGGGCTCGAGCGGGGATGGCCGGAGGTGGTGGTGCCATGACCTCCGAGCTCCGGCGGCAATGGCGGCTCGGGTGGGGAGAACGGGTGAGGAGATGGGAATGGGGATGGGGTTTCGACCGGGCCTTGAGCTCCTCCTCGCCCCCTCTTAGCTCGTGACCAGGTGGGGTTCCGCCGGAAGGCGCGCACCATGCGGCACCGGCGTACGGCTTCGCTCGGGCACGGCGTGCCCGTGAGTCTAGCGTGGGTGGCTGACAAGTGGGAGCCGCAAGTATATTCCCTAGCATCTTTCTTTTTTTTCCCGAATTTCCAAATGTGGTCATTCTCAAAAATGAAAAATCAAATTCAGGGACTTCCCATGCTCGAAAATTAATTTGGAAATTTTCATTGGGTAGAATAATTCAAGAAAGTGACATGAACCTAGAGTTTGGTTCAAAATTCCTCCCAATTAAATTATATTAATTCAGGGAAATTCTTGAAAGTTAAGCTTCTCTGATTTCATTGGGGTATCAAACCTCGATAAAAATTGGTGTCATTTGGGCTAGAATTTTCCTTTGACATGTACTACAATATATATTAGTGAAAATTTCCTAGTGGCCATAAAAAAAATTTGTGTTTCCTTATTGGCCATTAAATTTTTTCAATTTCCTTAGTGGCCATCACTTCAAAATTTTATGTCTTAGTGGCCACTTTTATGAGAGAATGGTGATAATTTGCAAGAAAAAGACACATTTGCCCTTGAGCATTTTTGTTGCATATATCTGTATTAACCATTGATATTGGACGTATAAAGAAAAGATTTGTCACGAAGGCTCGCCTGACATTTGAGTCAATCAAATTTTTTCAGCCACCAGATGTCAATCCAAATGTCGACAAAAAAGGCCCAGGTGGAGCCCACAGGCCTCAAACAAAAACTCTGCTATGTGCAGTAGGTTGGATTTACCAGCTCCATAATAAATTAGAGACCCACACTAAACTTGAAGCCATTACGTATTCTTTAGGCACACATAGTCTAATTTATCTTAAAATATGTAACTTATATAAACATTAATTTCTATATTTTCCTTTGACATACTTATGCTACATGTCTCACTTTTTTAAAAAATCGTTGATGAAAACATCTTATTTTCGTATACATTTACTACCGAACATTATTAGGATCTTTGCCTAATTTTTTAACCATGTTAATGCAAAATCATTATTTTGTCAATCATATTTTTAATTATTTTATATATTATCGTAAGATGTGATACATACTTCTTATGAAATCATGGTGTGCTATATTGAAATCATGTACGCTTAGAAAATTATTTTATTTCTTTTTAAATATAAATAACTACCTATTTTATATATATCATATATATAATATCAATTATACAATAATGAGTATATAAATATAATTATATATTTTTTAAAAAATCTTCAAAATAAAGACTGCGGCAATTCTAGTAACTAACTGACCACATATAACTAATAAATGTGATGTCTCTAATATACGGTGCACGGACACACTTCGCCAACATCATAAATTCTAGTAGGTTCTCCCCAACAAATGAATCATACGTGTTGCTTCCTCCTGTCACAAGCTCTATCCCACGGACCCTGTCCGTATATTGTAGACTTGATGGTGCGTAAATGCTGTACTATGAAAACCAGTGAAATTTGCACGTCTAATCATTTATGAAATGAGCCAAGGACATCTAATTCGCCATGGGCTGGGCTTCTTTGTTGTAGAGGTGTTACTGTACCCGTACAGTAACAGTCACCATCTTCCGTTCAAGTCTAATATGTTGGCTCTGGTTTTTTCAATTAATCACCATCATTAATTAGTCTGCTCCATTAATTAAGGAGGGAAAAATTCTCAGATGGAGGGAAAACCGTGTATATGGGCCTAGACTTGGTGCCAAACTCCGTGTGTCTTCCTCCAAAACCTGATACTTGCGGCGGCGAGCCCGCCGGCAACTGCGATTGTCTTTCTCTAAATCAAGGACCTAATTCGTTCAGGTACGTAACATCAACATTGAATTTGATCGCATATGACCATCTTTCTCCACGCATAATTCTTGACGGAGTTTAGCTCTTTCAAAGGATTGAACAATCTCTACGGCAACCGCGACAATGACGCACCTAGTATAACTCCTGGGCTAATGACGAATGAAGAGAACAGCAGGTGTGATGATTCAATTATGTAACTCATTGTTTCACTTCAGCCAAAAAATGTGTAATTCACTGATTGTCAATTGTACAGTACACCTTTTTCTATCTCAACTGCATCATCATTCCTGTTTAGTCTGTATATTAGGACTAGAGTTTTCTATGAAAAGGTGCATAAATATTCACAATTTCCCAAGTAAGATCTTACATGTGATTAGATAAAAAATATTTGATATGGTTAATCCTTTTGTAGGGAGAAAACGGTTCCCAGTTGGATTCCTCAATACGGCATGAAGTTTCAATCTGCAAAAAAGGCTTTGGAATTTTGGACCTGCTATTCAAGCCGTATTGCTTTTGATGTCAGGATAAATTATGAAAACAAGAGCAAACTTGATGGAGTAATTACTTCTACAAGATATGTCTGCTCCAACGAGGGTTATCGACAAATAGATAAAAGAGATCACAAAACCAAACACACTCGTGCAGAAACTAGGACTGGGTGCAAGGCTCGGATGGGCATTACAGTTGATCGAGAAGTGGGAGATTACGAAGTATATGACTTAGTTCTGGAACACAACCACGCCCTTCAGTTGCGTACAACCTGCCATTTGATGCCATCACACAGGAAAATATCAGCATTGCAAGCTTTTGATATTGAAATGGCGGATGATTCCGGAATTAGACCAAAGGCTGCATATGAGCTTGCGAGTTGACAAGTTGGAGGATCAATGAACCTTGGATATACTCATCGTGATCATAAAAATTATTTGTGCATGAGAAATGTGCACACGCTTGGGATGAGAAGCACACATTTAAGTGAGAGTTTGAATAGTGACTTGAAAAATCATCTGAAATCTTATTTGGACATAATTCGTTTTTTCAAGCATCTGGAGCGAGTTGTCCAAGGAAAGAGAAATAAAGAAATAAATGCAGAATACGAGTCTAGAAAAAAGATGCCAAGAATCAAGATGCAAATTCCTATATTGCTGCAAGTAAGTAAGATTTACACACCTGCTATATTTGAACAGTTTCAGAATGAGTGTGAGAGATCATTGGCTGCATATATCAAGGCATTAGAACAACAGACTGAATATACTGTTGCCATCAATACTATTCATAAAGAATCAATATTTGTAGAAGAGTACAAAGTTATAGGCAATTATTCAGAGCAAACTGTGCAGTTATGCTTTGAAGGTACTTGATGTCATGAACATTAAGTCACTTCCAGAACGTTATATCTTAAAGCGATGGACTCGGGAAGCACAAAGCAGTACTATTAAGGATACTCATGGAAATATTATTTCAGAGGATCCTAGGTTTGAGCATAGGAATCGTCATAAGTCTCTTGTTCACAAGTTTCTTGGTATAGCATGTCGAGCAGCTGAATCTGATGAATGCTGCACACTAGTTGACAATGTGTTGGACAACCTTAGTGAGTAAGTGGATGAAAAAACTTCTGCTAATGTATGCCAAGTCCAAGCTGTAACTGAAGTACCAAATGCTACTTTACAACGTGCAAAACTAAAGAAAAAGGAAATTCAAAAGGAAGGTTCAAGGCGAATAAGAAGCTGGGCTGAGAAGGGACACCCCAAAAAAGTTAGAAAGGAGCCAGACAAGGTCGTATACAAAAAGAACTTTCTTCTTCAATTTAATATTCGACATGGGACAATCTAATGTTCTGTTTCACTTGTTTGTGTAGGCACAAGAGAAGGAGGAGCTTGTACGACATGACCAAAGTTTATATGTGCAACAGTCTACAGAGACAAATCTTATGGGGCTTAATGAGTATGGATGGATCCGTAGCTACACTGAATTACTGACGGTATAATTAATAGCTAACTTGTTTAAATCACAGTATAAATCTTGTATGTCACTAAAATAATTCACCGAACTTTTTGATTTGTAGGGCAGTACAAGCACGTTGGCATTACCTGAAGTGAAACAATGAATTACATATTTGAATCATCACACCTGCTGTTCTCTTCATTCGTCATTAGCCTAGGAGTTGTACTAGGGGCGATCGTTGTTGCGGTTGCCGTAGAGATTGTTCAATCCTCTGAAAGAGCTAAACTCCGTCAAGAATTATGCATGGAGAAAGATGGTCATATGCGATCAAATTCAATGTTGATGTTACGTACTTGAACGAATTAGGTCCTTGATGTAGAGAAAGACTATCGCAGTTGCCGGCGGGCTCGCCGCCGCAAGTATCAGGTTTTGGAGGAAGACACACGGAGTTTGGCGCCAAGTCTAGGCCCATATACACGGTTTTCCCTCCATCTGAATTTTTTCCCTCCTTAATTAATGGAGCAGACTAATTAATGATGGTGATTAATTGAAAAAAATAGAGCCAACAGATTAGACTTGAATGGCAGACAGTGATTGTTACGGTACGGGTACAGTAACACCTCTACAACAGAGGAGCCCAGTCCATTGGCTATGCACTAATTCAACACACGGCATGTCATTATTTCATATGAAAAGATGGAAAACAGGTCTATGGAGGTTACGTGTCCTCCTCGAAAAAGATCCGTCCCACGGGACCATGTATAGATCATTGTATGTAGTACTACGCAGAAAACTGAAATTCCATGATATGTCGTCAATTACGAAACACATATTCTCAGACATGTCTGTGATTTTTTTCCTGAAATTATGACTTCCATATAATGAAATATTGACTAGATCATTTGGAGAAGTCTATGGATTCTATGTGAAGCTTAACATCCGTATCACGGAATATAGGTCACACATTTTTTTTGTACGTACAATACAAGAGGTTGGGATCTTTACAGTGTTAACTTTTATTTTTGAAATATAAGAGGCAGGTATTTAGATACTTTCGGTTAGTTATGTGTACGATGATATATCGGTGGTGATTACTTGATTATAGCCACAACATAATTTCTAGAGAGTTGTACAACGAGGATAATAAATAAGAAGTGTCTGAGAAAAATAAAAGCACGTACGGTATAGGTTCCTTAGATATTCAAATTGGTTTTGATTTGCAGAGTTGTATAGCCCAATAGTTACTCTGATGGTAACCTCTGACCATTTGATTACTAATCTTTTTCCATCTGAACATTATCTCTGTTGTAAAACGTTTATTGGGGCAGGCTCACCTTCTGGAAGCAAGGTGTCCACGACCCATATGGGCTCATTATCGAAACAAGGCCAACTCGAAGTAGGGTTTCCCCCTTATAAATACTTGAGGAGACATCCCTTTTTATGATGCCATAATATTGAATAAAGAATTTGTCTCCTCTATTTCGTGTGCATTTTACTTTTCTGTTATCATCTAGATCTACATGACTTTGATCAGGTTGGTATAACAATTTCTATTAAGTTGGACCTCGAGCTCTGCTCAATAGCATAGGAAGCTAGAGCCAAGCACCTGGGCTGATGAACGACACTGCAATTGTTTTTAGAATATAAAACTAGATTGAATGGCCAGATGATGTTGTACTACAAATCTGTTTCTTTTTTATGAAAGATATGATGCACACTATGTTGAACCGAACAATGCTGAATGTGCTGTATTACCTAGTATCGTGACTGTTGTTTATACTTCAAACAAATATTTACAGTCCTGTTATAAGGCCAATTACAAATGAGCACTGCAGGATAATCTTGGAAATGTAAGATTGACTAACAGAAATTTTATAGAGGTCTCCATTCATGGACCATGAACTACAATATTTCTAATAGAATTTTCATATGTTTTTAAATTATTACTAAAATATTTGTGGCACCTTGAACAAAAAGATATTCAAATGTAATATATTTTGTACTTTGGATTTTCTCTTTAAGGAAACAGAGCTAAGATATGGAACATAGAAGGTAAACGCAGGAAATATGCCTAAAAAGATTTCAGCTCATGCTTAGTACTGTCTCAGCTCGTGCATATTGCAGAGAAAAATTTCTTGGAGTACACCACCATTTATGTCAGTGTGTGTTCATGTAATACATTACCACGATCGGATATTATATTAATTGAACCAACACTGAGAACTGATCGAGAAGAGAAGAAACATTTTTATTCTGTGTTTGATATATCTTACAGTTGAACAGAAATATTATGTTTCCCACATATTACTGATAATTACCCTACCTGCTTCACTAATATAGCTTTTCTTAACATAATCTAGGATATTAACTCAATGGTGTTTTATTTCTGTGTTCCTAATTGAGGTGGCAGGAAATTGGCTTCATACCTTGTCAAGATTTCCTGATCAGCATCAGGGAGAATCAATGATATTAGTGGGTAGTACCGAAACCAGGTGCCAGATTGCATCGTACTTGCGATTGTCAATCTGGGTTGCTGACCGCAGATTACGAAAAAGGAGATTCAGGTTTCAGCTTTGCGGTGTGGACGGAGCTGCCTTCGTCTAAACAGCAGAGTATCAAGATGAATAAGGACTGTTGCGCAGCTGAGCCTGCAAGGCTGCAAGTGCAAGGGTTCATGATCTTAGACTATTAGTCTGCAACACAAGCTGAGGAAGCACCTCGACATTGAAGAACTGCTTGCTCTCGATCATGTACAAAAAATAAAGCATGATCAAACCTGATTGTTCACGGCTGACTGTACATGAATCAGATGGCCGCATACTTCCACTTGCTATCCACCTGACCTACCCGTGAACCAAGCGATCTGGCATCTGACAGCGAGCCTGAGATCTCGGTTAAATGATTGTCGTGCCGGCCGTGTACGCGATGCGTTAAAAATTTTCGTATCTTCACCTCTTCGTTTCTAGATGCTGCCGAATACTCACGATGGTTGACCTCGTATGATTCTGCTGCTAGCCGGCCGCTGCCTAGCTTATTGCGGAAGTCTCCACCTATGTTTTCCCGATCTTTAGTCTCGTGATCTTGATTGAATTTTTCAGGCATCCCATGGGTTGAGACATCATCACTGACATGCATATTCTAGCTGCTAAGGTTTATGGAATGATCGATAGCTCAAGGTGGCGGCAGCAGGCCATAGATTTATGTTCACGTGAGGGTAAAAGATGCTGCTCTTTAGATGTGAGATTGGAATGAAGGGTCGGATGTTTTGCTTTTTTGTGAGAATGTCTAGCCTATTTCTCTAATTTTTTAGCTCTTGTGGTCTAAACTTCATCTCCTTTAATTAATAAATAGATTTGTGTATATTCTTCTTTCAACATTTCGTAAATGTGTACGAAAAAGAAATCTAGGAATTTATTTTCTCGCAAAAAAATATAGGAATTATGAGAATCTCACGGTCATGTGCCATGGTGGCTTCAACGAGCTGCTTGCCGGTGCCCAAGCTATCGTCAAAGGCGTCCGCCTGCTGTTATGAATTCCGAGAGCCGTCGAATGCCATAAATAGCCACTCGGGCAAGGATAATAAACAACGAGCAGCATATCCAGGTGAGCTATATCATTATTAGCCAAGGAACCCAGCAAGTACCACTCCCCAGCCGCAAAGCTCCAGCCCATTCTAACCATGTATGTGCACGCAGTTGTTTCGTTGGTGAAAGGAACCTCCACATCACCTACCCTCAAACTGTTGCTGCTGGCTGCAATGCTCGCGTTTTACTTAAAAGCCATGATGCCACACCGGAAGAGTACGCACACCCCGCCGCTGCCACCAGGACCTGTGCCGTG
>JAUNZO010001948.1:0-113759 GCA_031894775.1 Chloris gayana
CAAGGCATGACCCAACACTGCCAGCGGGACGTCACGTGGCAGGTGGGGGTTGCGGTGAGTAGAGGATTGTTGGCAACCCATGCGCAACTTGATGGACTGCACCGTTGTGGGTGTAATGCGGCAGGCGTAGATGACGCGCGGCGCCGACAGGAATTGCATGCCACCCGGATCTACCGTGGCACAACTTGTCGAGGCGGCGAACCTCCTCTGACCACCGAGACACGTGGCGGCTGCCTACCACTTCATTTTGGCTCGCCGCTGCTGTCCTCTAGCTGCATCTTGCCGTTGGTCCCAGATGCCACGACGGACGAGGAGAACATAATGTTTCAAACAGATGAGGTGGTGCCATAGATGGAGCGGATGGCCGCCAGGAGGCGTGGTCTGGCGTGGTGGCAGTCACCGTCCTTGATGCAGGAATCCATCAAGGAGGCCTAGGTTTGTCAATGAGAGGCGAATCCATGGGTGGTGACGTGTTCTGACTGGTGGGTCTACCAGTTTAGAGGCCTAGGTTTGAGAGCACCGCTGGAGTGCGGAACAATTTCAAATCCCCAAATTTTAACGGATCCGAAAATGGTAAACCGGGGCCTGATTTCAACGGATCCGAAAATGGTAAACCGGGGCCTGATTTCAGGTGTGCTGCTGAGATGCTCTAAGTTGACTCAGATTCGTTCGTTCCATCTATCTCATTCTCCTAGAAGTATCCTCGTGGTAGTATGCCTTTGCATGTCCGGCAGTGCATATGCCTGTTGTATACTCCCTCCTTTACTAAATTGTTGTCGTCATTGACTTTTTTCGTGGCGTTTGACCATTCGTCTTATTCAAAAAATTTCTTCGAATACAAAAAGTAATATGCTACATTTCAAGTTTCTTTAGTGATAAAACATATTACAACAAAATATATGATATTTGTTAAACTTTATTTGAATAAGACAAATAGTCAAACTTAACAAAAAAGTCAACGGCGACAACAATTTAGTAAGGGAGTAGTACCTGATATAATGATCATATCATCCGAAGTTGAGACCCACAACCTCGAACAATATATTAACAACCAAAAGTTGCCTTGGTCATTATGACGGGATAACTATCTGACCACATATTGTAGGTGTAGAAAGTATACATATATAACTAATAAATGTGATGTCTCTCATATATGGTGCACGGACACACTATTCGTCAACATCATAGACTTCTAGTAGGTTCTCCCAAAAAAAGTGAAACATACGTGTTGGTTCCTCCTGTCACGAGTTCTGTCCAACGAACCCTGTGCATATATAGTAGACTTATGTTGCGTAAAGGTTGTACTATGAAAAACAGTGAAATTGCACGTCTAATCACTTATGAAATGAGCCAAGGACATCTAATTGGCCATGCACTAATGATGGAATTATTGGGCCAAAGCCCATTTATAATTTCTATAATTCCTAGAAAATCTCAGAGACTCATATAGGGATGGTGGGAGTGCAATCTTTAGTACCACAGTGCTAGTGGACGTGGAAGGAGACTAACTTATAAACTTAGATGCTCTTGCCTTTCTTGCAAGTGTGAGAAACAGAGAAGGAAGACCATGAATGGTCCCCCAAAATCCGGCCCCTTGCCTTGTAGGGGCGCGGCTTCCTTTTGCACTTTATTTTTGCTGCGAGTCTAATACATTTTCTGTTTTGGAAACCGACTCGGTTAAGGTTCGACTAACCCTAGCGGTCTCTCCTATATAAACGTACGGGCGCCGCCGCAGAAACTCTCTCGAACTTACCTAGGTTTTAGCCTCTCTTGCTGCTGCACCGCCAAGACTACTCCATTCCGCTCGTCGGCGTGCACCGGCGAATGGGAGAGCAGGTCTCCGGAACCAGCGTCTTCAGCGATCCTGCACCGGGAGAAGGCGAATAAGGTATTTGGGAAGCGCTCTGCGTGGCTGCTCGATCGCTTCCACCACGGCGCGTCTTCCCCACCGCGTGAGCCAAGCACGTCGTTGTCTTTGCCATGACGCTGCTGAACGTCGTCGTCAACTCCTCTACCCCGTCAGGCCAGAAGAGTACGTAACTTCTACTTCCATTATGTCTTCTATACTAGCCTTCGCGTCCTATCTCTGCATGATAGTTATGGATAGTATGGTAGATGTTTTCATTTTGTTGTGCTTATTAGACATGTCTAGATCTTGTGTAGACCAGTCTAATTTAATTAGCAATCTGTTTATCATATTTATGATTTATTTCTGGATTCTATGTATTCTAAATATTGACTACATGGTTTGGAAAAGTCTATGGATTCTATGTGAAGCTTAACATCTGTATCACAAAATATAAGAGGTTGGGATCTTTACAGTGTTAACTTTTATTTTTGAAATATAAGAGGCAGGTATTTAGATACTTTCAGTTAGTTATGTGTATGATGGCATACCGGTGGTGATTACTTGATTATCGCGACAACATAATTTCTGGAGTCTCTTAAAAAATAGACGAAAATAATAAATAAGAAGTGTCTGAGAAAATAAAAACCCAGTATACATTCACGGCTTAGATATTCAAATTGGTTTTGATTTGCGGAGCTGTACAGCCCACTAGTTACTCTGATGGTTACCCTAGACCATTTGATTCACTATAGCCACGGTTGGGGGGCCCTAGCATGCACCGGCGAACGGGAGAGCAGGTCTCCGGAACCAGCGCCTTCAGCGATCCTGCACCGGGAGAAGGCGAATAAGGTTTTTGGGAAACGCTCTGTGCGGCTGCTCGATCGCTTCCACCATGACGCGTCTTCCCCGTCGCGTGAGCCAAGCACGTCGTTGTCTTCGCCGTGACGCTACCGAACGTCGTCGTCAACTCCTCTACCCGTCAGGCAGGAAAAGTACGTGCCTTCTACTTTCATTATGTGTTCTATACTAGCCTTCGCGTTCTATCTCTACAGTTATGGATAGTATGGTAGATGTTTTCATCTTCTTGTGCTTATTAGACATGTCTAGATCTTGCATAGACCAGTCTAATTTAATTAGTAATCTGTTTATCATATTTATGATTTATTTCTGGATTCTATGTATTCTAAATATTGACTACATCGTTTGGAAAAGTCTATGGATTCTATGTGAAGCTTAACATCCGTATCACGGAATATAAGAGGTTGGGATCTTTAGACTGTTAACTTTTATTTTTGAAATATAAGAGGCGGGTATTTAGATACTTTCGGTTAGTTATGTGTATGATGGCATAACGGTGGTGATTACTTGATTATCGCCACAACATAATTTCTGGAGTCTATTAAAAAACAGACGACAATAATAAATAAGAAGTGTAAAACAAAGTATACGTTCACGGCTTAGATATCCAAATTGGTTTTGATTTGCGGAGCTGTACAGCCCACTAGTTACTCCGATGGTTACCCTAGACCATTTGATTCACTATAGCCACGGTTGGGGGGCCTCTACAGTCATGGTCGGTCCGAACCGTGGCTAAGTTTGCAAGGCTATAGATAATCTGGAGCGGCCATGGCCACACCGAGGACCACAAAGTCTCGGGATCTGGAGCGGCCATGGCCACACGGGATCCCACCCGTGTGGCCCGCCCTGTTGCTCGACGGCGCCATCGCAGGAGCTGGGCGCGCGGCGGCGCGACGTGCCGGAGGTGGCCAAGGCGGCCTGGCTGGTTGCCAGCATGTTGCGCATGCCGTGACGGGCTGGATGGCAGGGTCAGGTGGTTGGGGGCAAGGATGGTGGGTGGTGCGGGTTCGGTAAGGCGGCTCGTGCTCGAGAGGAAGAGGCTCGGGCTGGGACTTGGTCTGGAAGCTTCACCAGAGCACCGGCTTCACCGGCATGGCCTTTATCCTAGATGAGCTAGCCTCGGAGGTGGTGTTCAACGGAGAGGCGGGGACGGTGGACGGTGGCGGACGGGAAAAGCTGTCGTTGCCGGCACCTCGATGGAGAAATCAACCAATCAAGGGGTTAGAGGTGAGCTCCAAAGTCTTATGCTCGCATGGGGAGAGGAAGAACGGAATGGAATTCACCGAGGGGATGAAATTGGTTGCGGCGTCGGAGATGGTCGGAAATGAGCTCGCCGGGAGAACTCAAGAAATGCACGCGACCTCATCCATGGCATGCCCGGCGGCCGGCACGTGGAGCGAGAGGGGGTGGGGGCACGGCTCTAGGCGGACGGGCTCGAGCGGGGATGGCCGAAGGTGGTGGTGCCATGACCTCCGAGCTCCGGCGGCAATGGCGGCTCGGGTGGGGAGAACGGGTGAGGAGATGGGAATGGGGATGGGGTTTCGACCGGGCCTTGAGCTCCTCCTCGCCCCCTGTTAGCTCGTGACCAGGTGGGGTTCCGCCGGAAGGCGCGCACCATGCGGCACCGGCGTACGGCTTCGCTCGGGCACGGCGTGCCCGTGAGTCTAGCGTGGGTGGCTGACAAGTGGGAGCCGCAAGTATATTCCCTAGCATCTTTCTTTTTTTTCCCGAATTTCCAAATGTGGTCATTCTCAAAAATGAAAAATCAAATTCAGGGACTTCCCATGCTCGAAAATTAATTTGGAAATTTTCATTGGGTAGAATAATTCAAGAAAGTGACATGAACCTAGAGTTTGGTTCAAAATTCCTCCCAATTAAATTATATTAATTCAGGGAAATTCTTGAAAGTTAAGCTTCTCTGATTTCATTGGGGTATCAAACCTCGATAAAAATTGGTGCCATTTGGGCTAGAATTTTCCTTTGACATGTACTACAATATATATTAGTGAAAATTTCCTAGTGGCCATAAAAAAAATTTGTGTTTCCTTATTGGCCATTAAATTTTTTCAATTTCCTTAGTGGCCATCACTTCAAAATTTTATGTCTTAGTGGCCACTTTTATGAGAGAATGGTGATAATTTGCAAGAAAAAGACACATTTGCCCTTGAGCATTTTTGTTGCATATATCTGTATTAACCATTGATATTGGACGTATAAAGAAAAGATTTGTCACGAAGGCTCGCCTGACATTTGAGTCAATCAAATTTTTTCAGCCACCAGATGTCAATCCAAATGTCGACAAAAAAGGCCCAGGTGGAGCCCACAGGCCTCAAACAAAAACTCTGCTATGTGCAGTAGGTTGGATTTACCAGCTCCATAATAAATTAGAGACCCACACTAAACTTGAAGCCATTACGTATTCTTTAGGCACACATAGTCTAATTTATCTTAAAATATGTAACTTATATAAACATTAATTTCTATATTTTCCTTTGACATACTTATGCTACATGTCTCACTTTTTTAAAAAATCGTTGATGAAAACATCTTATTTTCGTACACATTTACTACCGAACATTATTAGGATCTTTGCCTAATTTTTTAACCATGTTAATGCAAAATCATTATTTTGTCAATCATATTTTTAATTATTTTATATATTATCGTAAGATGTGATACATACTTCTTATGAAATCATGGTGTGCTATATTGAAATCATGTACGCTTAGAAAATTATTTTATTTCTTTTTAAATATAAATAACTACCTATTTTATATATCATATATATAATATCAATTATACAATAATGAGTATATAAATATAATTATATATTTTTTAAAAAATCTTCAAAATAAAGACTGCGGCAATTCTAGTAACTAACTGACCACATATAACTAATAAATGTGATGTCTCTAATATACGGTGCACGGACACACTTCGCCAACATTATAAATTCTAGTAGGTTCTCCCCAACAAATGAATCATACGTGTTGCTTCCTCCTGTCACAAGCTCTATCCCACGGACCCTGTCCGTATATTGTAGACTTGATGGTGCGTAAATGCTGTACTATGAAAACCAGTGAAATTTGCACGTCTAATCATTTATGAAATGAGCCAAGGACATCTAATTCGCCATGGGCTGGGCTTCTTTGTTGTAGAGGTGTTACTGTACCCGTACAGTAACAGTCACCATCTTCCGTTCAAGTCTAATATGTTGGCTCTGGTTTTTTCAATTAATCACCATCATTAATTAGTCTGCTCCATTAATTAAGGAGGGAAAAATTCTCAGATGGAGGAAAACCGTGTATATGGGCCTAGACTTGGTGCCAAACTCCGTGTGTCTTCCTCCAAAACCTGATACTTGCGGCGGCGAGCCCGCCGGCAACTGTGATTGTCTTTCTCTAAATCAAGGACCTAATTCGTTCAGGTACGTAACATCAACATTGAATTTGATCGCATATGACCATCTTTCTCCACGCATAATTCTTGACGGAGTTTAGCTCTTTTAAAGGATTGAACAATCTCTACGGCAACCGCGACAATGACGCACCTAGTATAACTCCTGGGCTAATGACGAATGAAGAGAACAGCAGGTGTGATGATTCAATTATGTAACTCATTGTTTCACTTCAGCCAAAAAATGTGTAATTCACTGATTGTCAATTGTACAGTACACCTTTTTCTATCTCAACTGCATCATCATTCCTGTTTAGTCTGTATATTAGGACTAGAGTTTTCTATGATAAGGTGCATAAATATTCACAATTTCCCAAGTAAGATCTTACATGTGATTAGATAAAAAATATTTGATATGGTTAATCCTTTTGTAGGGAGAAAACGGTTCCCAGTTGGATTCCTCAATACGGCATGAAGTTTCAATCTGCAAAAAAGGCTTTGGAATTTTGGACCTGCTATTCAAGCCGTATTGCTTTTGATGTCAGGATAAATTATGAAAACAAGAGCAAACTTGATGGAGTAATTACTTCTACAAGATATGTCTGCTCCAACGAGGGTTATCGACAAATAGATAAAAGAGATCACAAAACCAAACACACTCGTGCAGAAACTAGGACTGGGTGCAAGGCTCGGATGGGCATTACAGTTGATCGAGAAGTGGGAGATTACGAAGTATATGACTTAGTTCTGGAACACAACCACGCCCTTCAGTTGCGTACAACCTGCCATTTGATGCCATCACACAGGAAATATCAGCATTGCAAGCTTTTGATATTGAAATGGCGGATGATTCCGGAATTAGACCAAAGGCTGCATATGAGCTTGCGAGTTGACAAGTTGGAGGATCAATGAACCTTGGATATACTCATCGTGATCATAAAAATTATTTGTGCATGAGAAATGTGCACACGCTTGGGATGAGAAGCACACATTTAAGTGAGAGTTTGAATAGTGACTTGAAAAATCATCTGAAATCTTATTTGGACATAATTCGTTTTTTCAAGCATCTGGAGCGAGTTGTCCAAGGAAAGAGAAATAAAGAAATAAATGCAGAATACGAGTCTAGAAAAAAGATGCCAAGAATCAAGATGCAAATTCCTATATTGCTGCAAGTAAGTAAGATTTACACACCTGCTATATTTGAACAGTTTCAGAATGAATGTGAGAGATCATTGGCTGCATATATCAAGGCATTAGAACAACAGACTGAATATACTGTTGCCATCAATACTATTCATAAAGAATCAATATTTGTAGAAGAGTACAAAGTTATAGGCAATTATTCAGAGCAAACTGTGCAGTTATGCTTTGAAGGTACTTGATGTCATGAACATTAAGTCACTTCCAGAACGTTATATCTTAAAGCGATGGACTCGGGAAGCACAAAGCAGTACTATTAAGGATACTCATGGAAATATTATTTCAGAGGATCCTAGGTTTGAGCATAGGAATCGTCATAAGTCTCTTGTTCACAAGTTTCTTGGTATAGCATGTCGAGCAGCTGAATCTGATGAATGCTGCACACTAGTTGACAATGTGTTGGACAACCTTAGTAAGTAAGTGGATGAAAAAACTTCTGCTAATGTATGCCAAGTCCAAGCTGTAACTGAAGTACCAAATGCTACTTTACAACGTGCAAAACTAAAGAAAAAGGAAATTCAAAAGGAAGGTTCAAGGCGAATAAGAAGCTGGGCTGAGAAGGGACACCCCAAAAAAGTTAGAAAGGAGCCAGACAAGGTCGTATACAAAAAGAACTTTCTTCTTCAATTTAATATTCGACATGGGACAATCTAATGTTCTGTTTCACTTGTTTGTGTAGCACAAGAGAAGGAGGAGCTTGTACGACATGACCAAAGTTTATATGTGCAACAGTCTACAGAGACAAATCTTATGGGGCTTAATGAGTATGGATGGATCCGTAGCTACACTGAATTACTGACGGTATAATTAATAGCTAACTTGTTTAAATCACAGTATAAATCTTGTATGTCACTAAAATAATTCACCGAACTTTTTGATTTGTAGGGCAGTACAAGCACGTTGGCATTACCTGAAGTGAAACAATGAATTACATATTTGAATCATCACACCTGCTGTTCTCTTCATTCGTCATTAGCCTAGGAGTTGTACTAGGGGCGATCGTTGTCGCGGTTGCCGTAGAGATTGTTCAATCCTCTGAAAGAGCTAAACTCCGTCAAGAATTATGCGTGGAGAAAGATGGTCATATGCGATCAAATTCAATGTTGATGTTACGTACTTGAACGAATTAGGTCCTTGATGTAGAGAAAGACTATCGCAGTTGCCGGCGGGCTCGCCGCCGCAAGTATCAGGTTTTGGAGGAAGACACACGGAGTTTGGCGCCAAGTCTAGGCCCATATACACGGTTTTCCCTCCATCTGAATTTTTTCCCTCCTTAATTAATGGAGCAGACTAATTAATGATGGTGATTAATTGAAAAAAATAGAGCCAACAGATTAGACTTGAATGGCAGATGGTGATTGTTACGGTACGGGTACAGTAACACCTCTACAACAGAGGAGCCCAGTCCATTGGCTATGCACTAATTCAACACACGGCATGTCATTATTTCATATGAAAAGATGGAAAACAGGTCTATGGAGGTTACGTGTCCTCCTCGAAAAAGATTCGTCCCACGGGACCATGTATAGATCATTGTATGTAGTACTACGCAGAAAACTGAAATTCCATGATATGTCGTCAATTACGAAACACATATTCTCAGACATGTCTGTGATTTTTTTCCTGAAATTATGACTTCCATATAATGAAATATTGACTAGATCATTTGGAGAAGTCTATGGATTCTATGTGAAGCTTAACATCCGTATCACGGAATATAGGTCACACATTTTTTTTGTACGTACAATACAAGAGGTTGGGATCTTTACAGTGTTAACTTTTATTTTTGAAATATAAGAGGCAGGTATTTAGATACTTTCGGTTAGTTATGTGTACGATGATATATCGGTGGTGATTACTTGATTATAGCCACAACATAATTTCTAGAGAGTTGTACAACGAGGATAATAAATAAGAAGTGTCTGAGAAAAATAAAAGCACGTACGGTATAGGTTCCTTAGATATTCAAATTGGTTTTGATTTGCAGAGTTGTATAGCCCAATAGTTACTCTGATGGTAACCTCTGACCATTTGATTACTAATCTTTTTCCATCTGAACATTATCTCTGTTGTAAAACGTTTATTGGGGCAGGCTCACCTTCTGGAAGCAAGGTGTCCACGACCCATATGGGCTCATTATCGAAACAAGGCCAACTCGAAGTAGGGTTTCCCCCTTATAAATACTTGAGGAGACATCCCTTTTTATGATGCCATAATATTGAATAAAGAATTTGTCTCCTCTATTTCGTGTGCATTTTACTTTTCTGTTATCATCTAGATCTACATGACTTTGATCAGGTTGGTATAACAATTTCTATTAAGTTGGACCTCGAGCTCTGCTCAATAGCATAGGAAGCTAGAGCCAAGCACCTGGGCTGATGAACGACACTGCAATTGTTTTTAGAATATAAAACTCGATTGAATGGCCAGATGATGTTGTACTACAAATCTGTTTCTTTTTTATGAAAGATATGATGCACACTATGTTGAACCGAACAATGCTGAATGTGCTGTATTACCCAGTATCGTGACTGTTGTTTATACTTCAAACAAATATTTACAGTCCTGTTATAAGGCCAATTACAAATGAGCACTGCAGGATAATCTTGGAAATGTAAGATTGACTAACAGAAATTTTATAGAGGTCTCCATTCATGGACCATGAACTACAATATTTCTAATAGAATTTTCATATGTTTTTAAATTATTACTAAAATATTTGTGGCACCTTGAACAAAAAGATATTCAAATGTAATATATTTTGTACTTTGGATTTTCTCTTTAAGGAAACAGAGCTAAGATATGGAACATAGAAGGTAAACGCAGGAAATATGCCTAAAAAGATTTCAGCTCATGCTTAGTACTGTCTCAGCTCGTGCATATTACAGAGAAAAATTTCTTGGAGTACACCACCATTTATGTCAGTGTGTGTTCATGTAATACATTACCACGATCGGATATTATATTAACTGAACCAACACTGAAAACTGATCGAGAAGAGAAGAAACATTTTTATTCTGTGTTTGATATATCTTACAGTTGAACAGAAATATTATGTTTCCCACATATTACTGATAATTACCCTACCTGCTTCACTAATATAGCTTTTCTTAACATAATCTAGGATATTAACTCAATGGTGTTTTATTTCTGTGTTCCTAATTGAGGTGGCAGGAAATTGGCTTCATACCTTGTCAAGATTTCCTGATCAGCATCAGGGAGAATCAATGATATTAGTGGGTAGTACCGAAACCAGGTGCCAGATTGCATCGTACTTGCGATTGTCAATCTGGGTTGCTGACCGCAGATTACGAAAAAGGAGATTCAGGTTTCAGCTTTGCGGTGTGGACGGAGCTGCCTTCGTCTAAACAGCAGAGTATCAAGATGAATAAGGACTGTTGCGCAGCTGAGCCTGCAAGGCTGCAAGTGCAAGGGTTCATGATCTTAGACTATTAGTCTGCAACACAAGCTGAGGAAGCACCTCGACATTGAAGAACTGCTTGCTCTCGATCATGTACAAAAAATAAAGCATGATCAAACCTGATTGTTCACGGCTGACTGTACATGAATCAGATGGCCGCATACTTCCACTTGCTATCCACCTGACCTACCCGTGAACCAAGCGATCTGGCATCTGACAGCGAGCCTGGGATCTCGGTTAAATGATTGTCGTGCCGGCCGTGTACGCGATGCGTTAAAAATTTTCGTATCTTCACCTCTTCGTTTCTAGATGCTGCCGAATACTCACGATGGTTGACCTCGTATGATTCTGCTGCTAGCCGGCCGCTGCCTAGCTTATTGCGGAAGTCTCCACCTATGTTTTCCCGATCTTTAGTCTCGTGATCTTGATTGAATTTTTCAGGCATCCCATGGGTTGAGACATCATCACTGACATGCATATTCTAGCTGCTAAGGTTTATGGAATGATCGATAGCTCAAGGTGGCGGCAGCAGGCCATAGATTTATGTTCACGTGAGGGTAAAAGATGCTGCTCTTTAGATGTGAGATTGGAATGAAGGGTCGGATGTTTTGCTTTTTTGTGAGAATGTCTAGCCTATTTCTCTATTTTTTTAGCTCTTGTGGTCTAAACTTCATCTCCTTTAATTAATAAATAGATTTGTGTATATTCTTCTTTCAACATTTCGTAAATGTGTACGAAAAAGAAATCTAGGAATTTATTTTCTCGCAAAAAAATATAGGAATTATGAGAATCTCACGGTCATGTGCCATGGTGGCTTCAACGAGCTGCTTGCCGGTGCCCAAGCTATCGTCAAAGGCGTCCGCCTGCTGTTATGAATTCCGAGAGCCGTCGAATGCCATAAATAGCCACTCGGGCAAGGATAATAAACAACGAGCAGCATATCCAGGTGAGCTATATCATTATTAGCCAAGGAACCCAGCAAGTACCACTCCCCAGCCGCAAAGCTCCAGCCCATTCTAACCATGTATGTGCACGCAGTTGTTTCGTTGGTGAAAGGAACCTCCACATCACCTACCCTCAAACTGTTGCTGCTGGCTGCAATGCTCGCGTTTTACTTAAAAGCCATGATGCCACACCGGAAGAGTACGCACACCCCGCCGCTGCCACCAGGACCTGTGCCGTGGCCCGTCGTCGGCAACCTGCCAGAGATACTGCTGAAAAAGCCAGCATTCCGGTGGATCCACCGCATGATGAAGGAGATGGGAACCGACATCGCCTGTATCAAGCTTGGTGGTGTCCACGTCATTCCGGTCACCTGCCCGAAGATCGCGCAAGAGGTGCTCAAGAAGCAGGACGCCAACTTCATGACCCGTCCGCTTACCTTCGCCACCAAGACCTTCAGCCGCGGCTACATGGACGCTATTTTCTCCCCATCCGGCGACCAGTGGAAAAAAATGCGACGGGTCCTTACCTCTGAGATCATCTGCCCCTGGCAACACAAGTGGCTTCACGACAAGCGTGCCGACGAAGCCGACAACCTCACCCGCTACGTCTACAACCTTACCACTACCAATGCCAGGTCCAGCTCCATCATCGATGTTAGGCACGTCGCTCGACACTACTGCGGTAATGTCATTCGCCGACTCATCTTCAACAAGCGCTATTTCGGTGAGCCACAGCCCAACGGCAGCCCCGGCCCGCTGGAGATGGAACACATAGATGCTGTGTTCACCTCTCTACGGTGTTTCTACACCTTCTGCATTTCCGACTACCTCCCGTGGCTGGTGGGGCTCGACCTTGACGGCCACGAGAAGATTGTCAAGACGGCAAACGAGACGGTGAACAGACTGCACGACATGGTCGTTGACGAGAGGTGGAGGCAGTGGAAGTGCAGCGAGAGACAGGAGGTTGAAGACTTCCTCGACGTCCTCATCTCTCTCAAGGACGTGCACGACAACCCGGTTCTAACCATCGAGGAGGTCAAAACACTGATAGTGGTGCGCGCTTCATACCTACTCCTAGCTAGTACTAACTTAGTCCATTAGGTGTGGGAGAAGCTTGTCAAACTATTGATATGGGGCCTACTAATTTTCAGTCAATTGGGAAACGTTCAATCACCGTCCAGCACCATTAGATTGAAATCGGATGGTCTACAATTTTTTTCCTAGTCTATACATTAAAAGATATTTTTTCCTCTATTTACATGTTACATAACTTTACAAAAATAAATAACAATACAAATTTTAGTACAAAACATATTGATTGAAAGTTTTTCAAACTTTCAGTCGATTGAAAAAAAGGTCAGCGGGCTACCACGTACCGGACAAGCAAAAGCTACCAAAACATCTCAAATCAGGGCTTAGTAGACTTTGCATTGTGCATTGTGGTAGCGGTTGCCTTATTTCTGACATGGATGAACTGCAGGACATCGTGATAGCGGCTGTGGACAATCCATGGAACGCCGTGGAGTGGGCGTTAGCAGAGATGGTGAACAATCCGGTGCTGCTGGCCAAGGCCGTGGAGGAGATCGACAGGGTTGTCGGTCGGGAGCGCCTAGTAATGGAGTCAGACATCCCAAGGCTGAACTACCTCAAGGCCTGCATCCGCGAGGCCTTTCGTCTGCATCCCGTTGCGCCCTTCAATGTCCCTCACGTCGCTCTCGAAGACACCACCGTGGCGGGCTACCACGTACCAAAGGGCAGCCACATCATACTTAGCCGCATAGGTCTCGGTCGGAACCCCAATGTCTGGGAGGAGCCACTACGCTTCAATCCAGATCGCCATATCACAAGCGATGACCCAGAGATAGAGGTCGCACTCACCGAGAACGACCTGCGGTTCATCTCCTTCAGCAGGGGCCGACGTGGCTGCATCGCTGCCTCGCTCGGAACTGCCATGAGCATCATGCTCTTCGGCAGGCTCCTGCAGGGTTTCACTTGGACAAAATCGGCCGGTGTGTCGGCCGTCGACCTCACTGAGTCCAAGCAAGACACCTTCATGGCCAAACCGCTGTTGCTGCAAGCTGAGCCGAGGTTGCCAGCGGATCTCTACCGGGCTGGCAACCTCTAGTGAATACGTACCTGGTATCGATTTAAGCTAAGCAAACTGTATAACATTATTATTTTAGTTAGTGTGACGCCAGTAGTGCCTGTGAATTCAGATGGTCGCGAGTTACAGTTGTCAGTTTTGTTTAACGCTTCACTCAGTACCCTGCGTGTTCTATTGATCGTTGTGTCACCATTAAGCCCTGTATCGAGTTAGTATCATTATCAATCATCAAAATAATAAGAAAAATTTTATTGTCATACAGTTGTCAGTTCCTTTTTGCCCGTGTTAGAAATGGTTATCCCGGCCCCTGTATAGCGGTGGGTAATTATTTTCTTTTCTTTCGTTGGCTTGTTGCTACTCAACTATATGTATAATAGATTACATTCCACATTGTCTTATACAAATTATAAGTCATAGTCACATACCTCCAGTGAATACGTACCTGGTATCGATTTAAGCTAAGCAAACTGTATAACATTATTATTTTAGTTAGTGTGACGCCAGTAGTGCCTGTGAATTCAGATGGTCGCGAGTTACAGTTGTCAGTTTTGTTTAACGCTTCACTCAGTACCCTGCGTGTTCTATTGATCGTTGTGTCACCATTAAGCCTTGTATCGAGTTAGTATCATTATCAATCATCAAAATAATAAGCAAAATTTTATTGTCATACAGTTGTCAGTTCCTTTTTGCCCGTGTTAGAAATGGTTATCCCGGCCCCTGTATAGTGGTGGGTAATTATTTTCTTTTTTTCGCTGGCTTGTTGCTACTCAACTATATCTATAATAGATTACGTTCCATATTGTCTTATACAAATTATAAGTCATAGTCACATACCTCCAGTGAATACGTATCTGGTATCGATTTAAGCTAAGCAAACTGTATAACATTATTATTTTAGTTAGTGTGACGCCAGTAGTGCCTATGAATTCAGATGGTCGCCACTTACAGTTGCCAGTTTTGTTTAACGCTTCACTCAATATCCTTCGTTGTTAGGTATTTTTCTCTCCATTGTTGTGCCAGCAACTCCCGTACGTAATTTCAAAAACAAAAAAGCACTCCCGTCCATAGTTTTGAAAAGAAAAAAGCAACTCCTGTCCATAGGTAAGCACCCCCACGGTTTCTAAAAGATTTGCTTTGCTTTTAAAAAGAAGAAAAGCACCCCCACGGTTTGGACTTTGGCTTTCCTCTCTATCCAGAATCAACGTCCATGATTTGTCCGAGTACACGGTCTTATGGCGATAGACGATGAAAGGTTCCAGCAGCACTTATCCAGAATCCAGGCCATAGCTCCAGCGATGAACAATTTCCTAGTACTAATCTCCCGTTTCAGTAATGAACAATTTCCCATTATCTAAAAAAACATCTCCCGTCGTGGTCACTCCTGTTTTTGTCAGCTGTGTGAGCAGATCATCTGGTCTTAAAAGAGCTTCGAACTTTTTAGCCCACGTTTAATTCAAGATCGATCGCTGACATTTGTCACAATCATGGAGCTTGGCCTTTGTTTTTTGAAGAACCAAAGTAGCTGGGCATAGTAGTGGCCTCTTGATGCGCGCATTTGATTTGGACCTATGATTTCTACCTGCTCAGAAGATGCCCATAACAAGCCTACGACACATTGATTGGTCTCTTGCCACCACGGGGGTGTGGGAGCTGCTCCCTGATCTCCCGGTGCAAGTAGCGCGTAGAACAATATTGGTTGTAATTCGAGCGCGAAATTGTGTGTATGTTAACCATCTGGACCATTCAGTTGCATCTCCTCTATGCCTCTCTTCATTCTTACATATAGTAAGAACAAACATTGTTGTAATAAGTGTATCACATTGAGTTGCTGATGAAAGGATCATAATTTGTTTGCCGGTAGTGCTAAGAATAGGTGTACATAGCATCCTAATCATTCACATGCATTGTGAAATATCAACTCGATAAATAAAAAAATGGGAAAACAACATAAAACATTTGCTTGTTGATTTTAAAGATATACGTGACATCCACTTTCTTATTGTTGTGTCCAAACTTATAACTAGATTAAAAATTACTCCCTCCATAACAAGTGGTTTTCATTCTTTGTTTGCGTACAAGAAACAAAAAAAATACTTTAAAAACTTCTAGTGCATGATAATGGAGGAGGGAAGTGATAGAGAAGAATGTATTGGAAAGTGAAAATGACAACTATTATTAGAAAGAAGGTTGAGTGATCCAATTATAAGCTATTTGGAAATGCAAAGAGTATGCCATTGCCCTATATGAAGGTATGTACTTTCCCATAGATACCTATTATCTAGAAATATCATGAATGAAATAATAATATGTGTATAACTTTGATGTAAGGTTAAGCCTAGGGGTGAGCCCACTTCAATTTAAGGTATTCAGTTTTGTCCCAAGGCAGAAGAGTGTCGTGCCATTTAGGAAGTTGCGAAGTACATGTCACCATGGCATAGAAGATCTAAAGGTGATTGGACGGGACGAAAGGACGTCCAACATAAGACATAAGGAGATAGAGGACCTTGTAGTGTTACGGATTTGTGCCCATACCACAATGCTAAGGAATGATTGATTACGGAGAGGTCAAGCTCTATGACCTCTAAATAACTAGAGCGCTTCTTGGGAGGCAACCCAAAATATATTGCATATGATGTGGACTAACGATGCAGGGAAGAAAATAAAAAAACTAGGAAATGAATAAAACCGATGATGTGTGATCGGCACGGTAAGGAGCCAATCATCACTACTGGCCATGTACTAGAGAAGCGGAGCTTGAGATGCCTTGATGGTGGAAAATCCTGGGGGTGCTGAAAAATGAATGCACATTGAGCTTTGATGATGGGAAAACATTTGAGGTAAATAAGATATTTTTCCTAATTTAAGAAAATGTGTTGCATGTAGCAGGAAAAATATGTGGTCAACGTCAGAAGGAAACTAGAGGAGGCAACGCAAGAAAGACCCCAGCGTCGATTGACTCACCATGGTGCCGATCGGCGTGGGCATACTACAAGGCCCTCTTAGCGTGTCAATGCTACAGTATCCCTGAAAAAGCTTCAACATCAGAAAAGAAGGTGGCATGCGACACATGAAAGCGGAACGAGGGTGGGGGTATCGGTGTCGATTGGCACCGATCGTGCCGACCGGCGCCCGAGCCGAGGTGCTCCTACAGGCGACAAGAACATGCGCACATTGGGAAGAAGTAATCTAGCTGACAGGAATGGAACTGTGTGGCGCAGAGAGGGCACTGACCAGACAAGAGCCGAAACGGAGGCCACTGTGCTGATTGTCATGACTCTCGTGCCGATCGCCACGGTCTTCAAAATTGCAGAACTAGGTGCTACCCCTCTGTCAGCCAACATGGTGTACCAGGAGCATGCATGGAAGATGCGAGTCAGGTGCAACAGTGGTTGGAAATTTTGAGATAGGCGAAATCAGTCAGCATGCTGATCGACGTAGTTTGAATTTGGATTGACAGGGCGGGGGGGGGGTTGTTCCTTCCACTGGAAGGACTGACTACTATAAAAGGAGGCCTCGATGGCTCATTCCCGCACAACACTTTGGTAAATCTTCCACTCTCCCACTTTCCACATTTTTCGCGTACATGTCGCCTCGTTTTCGCAGGTTATGGCTCGCATTGGCTCCTCCCTTCGCAACCTCTGCAAGTGGGTGCACAGCCGGACCAACTCCGGCAACACCAACTCCGACGACACAGGCTCCAATGGCAGTTCCTTCGCAAGGGGTAGTTCCGCCACCTATGACGACTGGGCGGCATGCGAGGTGGAGATGACATCCACCGGATTGTTGGGGGACGGTTATGCTATCCACCATCGCAGCGCCATCCCCGACATGCCCCTCCCTTCGAGGGGGCATACAAGGAGCCAGCATACGTGTTGCGCGTTGTTGATGAGGGCTTCACCCTCATGAGCGTGGATGAGCAGCAATGGTACGATGCCTTTATAGGGCGGCTCGTGCCAAACTTCGACTTCGACCGAACGTTCCTCTTAGAACTCGGCATGTGGTCCGATATCGAGAGGATGCTCGACAACTTGGGTTGGGGTGCCTTCCAGTGGGCTTTTATCGACTACAACATCGACATCTCTATGGAGGTCTCCTGGCGACCATTCAGCTCGGCGTCGGTGAGGACGGGAGCCAGGCCATCGTGTTTTGTGTGCATGACGAATCGTACACTGTTACGGTGGATGGATTAGCGATCCTCCGGTGGGCGTTTTGCGCAAGGTGAGATGAACTCCTTTGGATCCATCTCTCGCTAGTGGAGGAGCATAAGAGGGGCAACATCAAGAACCCTACCATTCAAATCTTCCATAGGTGGATGGCGGCATGCATTACAGGGAAGACGGACTCGAGCAACGTCACCAACATGGACTTACGGTGGCTCTACAATGCTATTGTGAGTCCGATCAGTTGCAACCCTAAGGAATTCATGGTGTGCCATTCGTTCGAGAGGAGAATCAAGATGGCCACAAGCTAGCCGTCGTGAGCTTCCTCCACGCAATGGCGCTTAGCGTCGTGGATCGGGGAGGGTCCGGGTGGACGACCGGATATGTGGTACAACCCCATTATCATCGGCGAGGACAAGGCACGTGACAAGATTTTCACGGGGAGCAGGAGGCGCGGTTACCACATCGGCAGGACAAACATCCGACTCCCCTGCTCGGAGCTTGGTGTGTTCCTTCCCCAGAAGCTTCTAGGAGGGAATTGGTTGGAGACCGACCTCCTCGAGAGGGTTTGGATTGAGAAGGACCAGCACGAGTGAGTGATCCACCGTGGGTCGATGAGCATGTCACCGACAACGAGTGGGGGTGGTGAGATACAGAGGAGGCGCCCGTAGCCATCAGCATGGCTGGGGAGATGGAGGAGAGCAGCAGTAGCAGCATGCGCCGGTTGGCGCAGACGGCGCAGTGATCGGTGTGACACAGGTGCTGATCAACACCTAGTACGTGCACATGTATCGGTTTCCCGGTTCACATTTTTCTTTTTTATTTTGCAATCTTTTTGGTTATTCCCTTATGTGTGAGTGAACGGGTTGGGAAACCCTGTATCGGGTGAGTTTTAATTATGCAAGTGTGTTAGTTGTAGCTTTAATTATGCAAGTGTGTTAATGGTAGTTTTATTTATGCAAGTTTGCTAGCAAGATCATCACCGTATATTCGAGGATCCATCTTAATATAATGGTGAAAATTATGCTATTCTAAGAAAGGATTCATTGCATCTATTCTTGTCTTGAGAAGTATTTGTGATAATCAAAAGATGTTGTGCATTAAAATATCGAACATAAATTTCAAAGTTATTCAGAAAGTATGATTTATGTGGAGCAAATTTTGAATACCCATGAGCTTAAAATGAAATATCCGATTTATGAAGAATGAGCTTGGTACCAATTATTTATGAAAAATAAATGCTTATGTTGTGAACTTTAGAATTATTTTATCAATGATCATACCTACCAATGCCATATATTTTTGGGCAATTCTTATGAACCTTTGATAGAGGAGAAAGACATTGAATTAGTAGTTGAGTTTGGTTAGGATTAAGTCTTTTGGTGTGAGACTTAGAAGCTGGCCATACCTTTGTATCTTTGCTTTCTAGCCTTGAATTGCTCATGTAGTGCTAATTTCCACCTCAAGATTATGCACACTTCGCTAAGTATCCAACCTAAACCAAAAATCTTGTTCATAATTATCAATCCATGACCACATCCCAAATTCTTGGCTATACAATATATTGCATTAACAATGGAGCAAGAAAGGAAGAAGATTCAGGGCAACAGGTGCAGGGAGAGACCCTGTACCGATCGACGCAGCCAGGTGCCGATCGGCACAATGTGCTGAATCAAGCCAAAAAGTTCAAGAAAAATCCAAATAAACCATATGAAGGGTGCACTATTGAAGTGAAAGGTTTTCTTGTGGACTAGAAAAATTTTAAGTGTGGGGGGATATCTCTTATGTGCTCAAGAAAGTTCAAAAAATTTATTGCAATATAGCCAATAATTGTTCGAAACATGTGCAATCCGATAGTAGGAAATTCTCTCTTTCCAAGATCAATTTTTGTTGTGTACATGTCCAATTATCTAAAAGGTGTGAGTTTCTTTCTACAAATTTTAATTTCTAATGGCCTTTTTGACAAGTTTTAATAAATCCAATTAAAAAATATCTTCTAGCTTTACAATATGCTATTGATTTATGTCTACATTCCTTGAATTATCTCACCTAGCTACTCATATAAGCCTTACACAAATATTTGATCACTTTGATGCCTTACACAAATATTCTTTTTGTTCACAACACCCTTTTTGAGTTATTTACACATGTGCAAAATCTATGAATTATGAATTGGATATGATTTGACTTGCTTTGGGGTGTGATTTCAAGTTATTGCTCATATTTGAAATACTTTGCTGAATATTAATACGACATAATTCACAAAGAAACAATGATCAATATTTGATGATTTGAAATGCTTTTATTATGGAAAGGAGGGTGTGCATATGTCTTTTCTTTCTTTTATTTTACTCGTAACGAGCAAAGGTTTAAGTGTGGGGAAACTGTTGGCACTCCCTAGGTGCCCATTTTATATGTGAATATAGCCCTAATTAGAGTATAATTGACATTAATATAGGCCATTTACCTATGAAAATAGCTATATATTTGTATATGCGCATGGTTTTGGAGCTTTATTGCAGATATATGTTAAATTGGCATATATGAAGGCATTATGGAGGACAAGGGACGGTGATGGAGAGGAAGGCTCACTTTATATGCCGATCAGCACAAACGTGTGCTGATCGGCATAAGAGAGATTTGGCACAACAAGGGCAGCCCAAAGTCCATTCCACCATTATAAAAGGTTAATTGCGCAAGATACTTGAACATATATATCTTGAAGAGATTAAGGAAATTTTAGGACTCAAACGTGCAATGCAAGACATTATCTCAAAGATCAGACCTATATGGAAGCTATGGAAGGCAATAGAGCCGACTCGGAGAGGAGATCCACGAAGACACGGCCCGTGCCGATCGGTAAAGCCTTTGTGCCGGTCGGCACATGAAGGAATTTTCTAGAGTCCTGCTCCTCTACGTGCTTGGTCCCTATAGATACTTGTAAGACCCTAAAATGACGAGAGACAACAGAGAGGGACACCAGATTCGTGAGGTTAGAGCCACCGGGGCTTTGATCCGTTAGAATAGATCTCTAGTTGAGTTTCAAGAATCATTGGTGATTAGAGTTGATCCATCAAGGTAGACCTTCCATATGGTGATGCATCTTACACTATATATCTTAAGGATGATTAAATATGTTGATGGTGGTTTTAGTGATTTGTTGATCTTGATTCTATAATCATGCATATGCTTGTTCCAATTGCCCAGTTCTAGGCTACGTATTTAGATGCTATCTTAATCGTGGTGATTAGGCCAGCATTCGGATCTTGTATTGATTATGGTTGCTTGATGATGTTAACGGTGTGGTTTAGTAGTGACAGTGCTAAGTTGCGCAACATCATTAGATACAAGTAGGGTAAGATGCTCGCGTGACTAAGGGACTGTCTTCAATAGCGATAAATCGAGGGTCTCCGAAAAGCAGGGATGGTCTTATTAATCTAAGGTTGCATTTGATCTATGTAATTTATCCATCATGGTGCTACGAGGAGGAGGAGGAGGTAGCTGAACACAAGCCTGTTGCCTAGGAGGTCACGAGAGGAGGAGGAGGAGGTTATATTATTTATTATTTATAACTTGTATTTTGTAAAATAAAAGGTGTTTAATTGTAAGAAATAAAATACATATTGGGAATTCGGATACTTCAACGTAATACTCGATGATCTCCTCAATTGTGTATCCCTTAATCATTGAACCCTCTGGATGAGAATGAGTTTGTGAATAGAGTTTCCTAACATATATGGACCTCTCAAATGGAAACATGTGATGCAGGTAGAGAGGCCCAATGCCACTTGGAGGAGGCTCCTCCTCCCTGACTGGTGGTGCAACTTCTCTTCCTGCGCTGTCCGGAGGCCGGACTGGAGTGCCGCCTGGAGGAGGCGAGATGGCGGGTAGAGCCATGGGCTTGGTGCCACACTGCTCGGCCATGGCGCATGGAAGATGTTGCCTGACATAAAACCTAAAACTCTACCACTGGCTCCAATCAATAAAGTGGCTTCCAAAAGGGTAAGAAATTGTTCTATGGGTTAGGGTTAGAGTTCATGGATGTCAAGAATTTTTCATTGAATTTTGCTTTTGCATGTAGAATGGACCCAAGCTAAGCTTGTAGAGTTGTCGTTGATGTTCCTTAATATGTTGAATTACCATGTGAGCAGTATCATGTCACTAAGAATCTGAAGTTTGTAGTGGACAAAGATACTAAAAAATGGATGGTTTTTTTTGGCAGAATTGGAGTGAAATATTAAGCATGAAAAGGAACACGAGATTCATGTGTACGTTATGGACAAAAGTAGTGAGGCGAATATTGAGATTGCTTCTAACAGTGACTTGCTAAATGCATTTTCTCAGTTCTCGGATACATTGGAGCCAATTGAGCATGCTACAAATGAACTTGATAATGCCATTGTTCCATTTACCTCCTTGGTTGCAGCACCTACCCAAGAAGAGATCAACTTGGCACCACTGCCACAATAGTTATGTTGGTGTGGATGATGGCGGGTTATACTTGGTTGGTAATGATGATGATGTTGTTACAATCCCAACTGATGTTATAGATGTTTGTAAGATGTTGCTGCAGTTCCAAATGTAGTGATTGAAAAGCCAGATGGTGCACACAATGAAGAGGAAGGTTTTGATAATGCTGATCGGGAAGGCACTGAAGATGATAATTTTGTCATTTTTGTTGTTCTGCATGATAAGAAAAATCTAGTTATGAAAGTAGGCACTATATTCCCTAATATTCGTGAATTTTGGTTTTCCATATATCAATATGCAATTAAAAAGGAATTTGAGTTTCATCTTGACAGGAGTGAACCGGAAAGGTTTAGAGCTCATTGTGCACTAGAAGGATACAAGACGTACATCTATGCAAAACCAATGATGGATAAGACTACCTTTTTAGGTATTATTTATGTGCTATGATTTCAAATGCTGTTGTTATTCTTTTATATTTTTTTGTAATCATGCTCTTTGTTGAATTATAGGTTTGGAGGCATACAGTGAAGCATAACTGTGCAAGCACACAAAGAAGTGAGAAGTTGAAGAATGTAACAAAAGCTTGGATATCTGAAGGAGTTATGGATTGGTTAAGGAAAATTGGATATCTGAAGGAGTTATGGATTGGTTAAGGAAATATGCTACACTTGGAACACGTGAACTAGAGAGGAGATTGCATGAAAAAAAGGCATTCAGATTCCTTACAAGAGAGTTCATGCTAGTAGGACAATTGCATTGGATAAATTACAAGGATGCTGAAAATATAATTTTTAGTAGTTATATAGCTTTAAGTCTGAAGTGGAGATGAGGTGTCGTGGATCTATTGTTGCAATAGACACAAAAGTGGTGAAGGGAAAACAATGCCTTAGAAGGAGCACAAAATACAACTTGATCCTAATTCAACTTCAATAGCACCAATAGTCCCTTCCGCTACAACATCTGGTGTCAATGGAACTAAAGGGAGAAAGAAGTTGAGTGGAAACTACTAAGTGGCTTGTAATGGTTAATATTTTTTCCAAAACTAATTTGGTGATGCAAAACACTACTGGGATGTGATGGTTCTTATTTTGTTCCGAAACTAGGTCACTCTAATAGATGGCAAACTAATTATGTAAGGCTCATTATGTAATAGAGTTAACACTTAAATTCAGATATGTAAACTCATATTTTCATTTATTCACTTGTTTGGGTGCAATTATTTATTAATGACATATTATTCAGTTAATAAATGATTGTTGTGAAATTTATATGTATGAGATGCACAACATGAGAGAAAATAAAGATAATCATTCTTTTTTTTTTCAAATTTGGGGCAAATAAGGGATAGTTGCATGAGATATATCTGTCCATGAAGCCAAATTAACCATCCTAATTGAAACAGGGTAGATATGGTATGGAACCTTAAAATTAATTTGGACATGAAAGGGAACTGAACTTTGGCCGGGACAAATAAGGGATAAGATGCAGAAATGAGGATAAATGAACAATTGCTCCATAAAAAATGATTGGGGATTTTTTTCCTGGGTCACGTGGAGATGAATTGGTTTAGTCTTTTTTTCCTGGGTAACGTGGATATGAACTTTAAATGGACCGGTAAATACATATCCGTATATATATTTACGTAAAATTTATGATTTAGTTCCTTTTGTTCTTTTAACCTGAAATTTCCATAATGACGTTGGTGAGTAATTACTTTTTGGGTTATTTTATTATAAATTTTACAAATGGTAGTGGTGGGTAATTATTACTCTAATTAATGTGATAATTTCTAGCCTTTGAGAATGAATGTGGTGGCTTCAGAATATCAGCAATTGAGTTAAAAATCATTAATACAATAAGGTCAGGTTAGAGTCAAATCTCTCTGAGTACTTAAACTGTGCATGTGGCACATTTTTATTATGGCAAAAATGTGCATGGGGCATGTTTTGTTACACCAAAAATGTGGATGGGGCACGTTTTCGTCTAGATTGCAGCAGACATATATAAACATATAAGCTCAAGAAAAATATCAATTAGTTCATTCTCATTATTAAAAGTTAGGCACAGAGGCAAACACTAGAAAACAAGACCGGCCTCCAGCAGATGCAGATCTAAATTTAGAATGTTTATAGATATGTGATATGGCTGAGCATGGCACTGTATGGGACATGTAACAGCATCCGTATATTTGGAAAAAAAACAAAGGTAAACATCCACATTGCTTATTAATGTACAAGCATTTTTGAAGGGTTGCAGAAACCATATTTATATTCCATTGAAATTAAATATACTGTAATTGTAATGTTGTTTATCTCGAGAAACCTTATGGTACAAATTCATACCTGTATTGGTCATATAACCAATAGTTACTAGTCATACGACCAGTAATTACTAATTATAATTAGAGAATAGAGGTTCACTTACATAAATTAGAAAGTAAAATATTTATAACTACAATATAAAATATTCAGTATTAGTGTTTTCTGTGGAGTATGACTTTCATGTGTAGCATAACTTATCCATCCAAAAACAGTAATTAAATGTTATAAATGTTTGCATTAATTATCTGTTTAACACTAGTGGATTTTGATGTAGGAAAAAACCCGTTGCCCTATCTCGTGCATTTCGCATGGGGAAATTGTCCGTTTGAGTTGTGTACAAAAGATATATATCTATATTTGCAATCATTCTCCTACAACAAGCTGCTTCCTGGTTGGTTTCCGCTACAGCCTGGCGCACAAGCCTGGCCACGACATTATAGAGTTTGCATCGTGGTGAGTATTGTCAGTGGAACACCATAAATAACCAGCCCGACAAGCCTCAATTCGTGAAGCAGCATAGCCAATTCCGAGATTTCATTGGCCAAGGATGCCACCTCGTGCTCGGTCACTACTGGAAAAGCGTGGTAGCAATGGAGGTCGGGCAGCCATCTTGTTGGTGCTTGTCGCCTCTTTGCTCTCCTCCATCGTGAGCCTCAAATTGCTACTACTCGCTATAACGCTCACATTCCTCATGAAATCCATGACGTGGCACCTGACGAGCACATACACCCCACCGTTGCCGCCCGGGCCTGCTCCCTGGCCCGTCGTCGGGAACCTTCCCGATATGCTTCTGCAGAAAAAGCCAGCATTCCGGTGGATCCACCTAATGATGAAGGAGATGGGCACCGACATTGCCTGCATCAAGCTCGGAGGCATCCACGTCTTCTCCATCACCTGCCCGAAGATCGCACAGGAGGTGCTCAAAAAGCATGACGCCAACTTCATGTCCCGCCCACTCACCTTTGCCTCTGGGACCTACAGCCGAGGCTACAAGGACGCCGTGCTCTCCCCGCTGGCGACCAGTGGAAGAAGATGCGCCGCGTCCTCACCTCCGAGATCCTCTGCCCCTCGCGACACAATTGGTTGCACGATAAGCGTGCGGATGAGGCCGACAACCTCACCCGCTACGTCTACAACCTCACCAAATCCAGGCCCGGCTCCATCATCGATGTTAGGCATGTTGCTCGACACTACTGCGGCAATGTCATTCGCCGACTCGTCTTCGGGAAACGCTACTTCGGTGAGCTACAGCGCGATGGTGGGCCCGGCCCTTTGGAGGTGCAGCACATGGATGCAGTGTTGTTCACCTCCCTCGGGTTCCTCTACGCCTTCTGCATCTCTGACTACCTCCCCTAGGCGGTGGGGCTTGATTTAGATGGTCACGAGAAGATTGTCAAGGAGGTTAACGAGACGGTGAACAGGCTGCACGGCACAGTCATTGATGAGAGGTGGAGGCAGTGGAAGTGTGGTGAGAGGCAGGGGCTGGAGGATTTCCTTGACATGCTCATCTCTCTCAAGGACGGGCAGGGAAACCCGGTGCTGACTATCGAGGAGGTCAAAGCACTGGCCATGGTAGGCACTTCCTACCACACTAGTACTGGCTACAGCAACTGACGATAATGCTTTGATGAATAATGCAGCTCATATGCATGTGAAATGTTTCTCTGACGACATAGAGATGCTCTGCAGGACATCACGTTTGCAGCGGTGGATAACCCATCAAACGCCGCCGAATGGGCGCTTGCAGAGATGGTGAACAACCCGGAGTTGTTGGCCAAGGCCGTGGAGGAGATCGACCGCGTCGTTGGCCGGGATCGCCCGGTGCAGGAATCGGACATCCCGCAGCTTAACTATGTCAAGGCCTGCATCCGCGAGGCCTTTCGTCTGCACCCAGTGGCGCCCTTCAACCTGCCACACGTCGCCATTGAGGATACCATCATCGCCGGTTACCACGTCCCGAAGGGCAGCCACATGCTCCTCAGCCGCATCGGGCTCGGCCGGAACCCCAACGTCTGGGAAGACCCTCTGCGCTTCGATCCTGACCGCCATTTCGCTGCCGAACGTACCAAGGTGGAGATTGTGCTCACAGAGAACGATCTGAGGTTCATCTCCTTCAGCACCGGCCGCCGCGGCTGCATTGCCTCCTCGCTCGGAACTGCCATGAGCGTCATGCTCCTTGCCAGGCTCCTGCAGGGTTTCAGTTGGACCAGGCCCGCTGGCATGGTGGCCATCGACCTAGCTGAGTCGAAGCACGATACCTTCATGGCCAAGCCGCTGCTGCTCCAAGCTGAGCCCAGGCTACCAGTGCATCTGTACCCGGCCGGCAACCTCTAATACAATCGTGCTCGTATATGCAGCTAAGTAAAATGTAGTAGATTACTAGATTATCAGTTCAGTATGATAATTGCCATGTTAGGTCTCCTACCTGCAGTCACGCCTATGAACTGAGCCTAGTTATGTATTTGCATGTATTTTACTGATCGTTAAGTATACAACACCCTTGTCTCCAGTTTGTATCATTATTAGCAATAACAATTAGCAAATGTTTCATTGCAATTACAGTACTCTGTTACGTATATCCCTCTTGCAAACGTGGTTATCCCTTGTTGTACGTCATCGAGTAACATCTTGTTACACTATAACAAAAATGAACTATAGTTGCGGCAGCCAAGAAACAATAGAGACGGCAAAAAATGGACCGTGGCTACAGATACAGACTCATCTGTAGCCACGGTTGACAAAGTGGACTGCGGCTACAGAAAGATCTCTATTTATAGCCACGGTCCACATCCAAAAGCCCATTTCACAGCCCACCCACTATAAAAACAAAAACCTAACCCTACTCTCTCCAGTCTCTCCCTCTCTCCACTCTAACCGACAGCCGTCACTCTCTCTCCACTCCTTCGAGGGTGGCGCACAGGGGTCGGCATCCTCGGAGGCGGCGTAGGCTGGCCACGTCCTCCACGACGGCGGCCTCCTCCGAGGGCGACGGCGCATACCAACTCCAGCCTCCTCCGGCGCGGCGGCCCCTCCCTCGGGCTTGCGACGGTGGACTCCTCCGTAGGCGGAGGTGCAGGCCGACTCCAGCCTCCTCCAAGTGCGGCGGCCCCATCCCTCAAGCGTGCGGTGACGGCCCCTCCCTTGGCCGTCAAGGCGGGCGGTGGCGGCCCCTCCCTCCCTCGGGCGTGGCGGCGTAGATCGGGGCGGCCGGATCTGGCCGCCTGCCCCCTTCTTCGACGGGCGGCTCCGGTGGGCGGCACGGACATTGGGGGCGGCGCGGATCCCGGATGGCCCGAACGTCGGGGGCAGTGAGGATCTCGGATGGCCCGAACGTCGAGGGCGGCGCGTGTCAGGGTCGGCAGCGAGCGATGTGTGGGATCACGTGAGCCCCTATCTTTTTTTAGTTACCACATTAGCCACGGTTGGTCCGTGTGGCGTGGCTATAGTGTTTTATCCATAGCTATGGGTCGTAGCCGCGGTTCACATACCCGCGGCTACATGCCCCTTTCAACCGTGGCTATAGTCCATGTTTATTACAATGTTACTTCTTTTGAAAGTCGTTCAAGATACCTAAATTTCTCATGGCTTCAATCTCTGCTGGCTCACCGTCTCTCTTTAAATATTGGCCTATCATGCATTTAGAGAGGGGAGGATTTTTAAGGTGCTCCAAACTGAATGCACATCGTTCATTGTCTTCATCTAATGGCTCAGATTGTTAACCTCTTAGACCCACAATATCATGGTATTATAGAGATATCACAAGCATCATATGGGGAAAATTGGAAAATGAAGAATATAATCGGTTAAATTGATGAGATCATACTGACACCGACCATGGCTATGATAAATTGATTGGCTATGATTCATTATCATCCCTATTTAGTGTGATTTAAAATTGCAATGCTATCTATCTTCCACGTTATTGCTCGAATGCAACAAAATACTAAAAAGTTGAACCTAAATTACAATTAGCACTTCCCAACTCGTATCAAGGAGCACTGTAAATGTCACCGAGGGGCATTGCTCACCAGTATCTTTGTACCTTGACTTTAGGCCTCGGCTCCTACACTACTTAATTTCTCGTCGTGGTATAGGCTCAGCATTAAAATTAAATCTTGCCTAAACAGTCAATAGAACTATGCCGAGGCACTTCTCGATGAAGTGAACATGTCAACATATAGTACCATCATAAATGTTTATAAAAAATAACAGGTGTCCACTATATACATGCTCGACATATCAAAAACGTGACCACCACCAGGGATAAAACGTGTAGGAAATGGATACTCGGCTAACCACATCCTCTTGTCTCAAACACTCCATGCATCGTACAGCATTACTTACATGAACTGCATGATACATGAAAGCAATATTTGGTGAAGTACGTGAAGTACAGATCTTGGCTATATAATTGAAGGACAAGTTTAGGTCTTAGCTATTACTAATAGGACAACTAAATGACCATATGTTATGATGTGTCTTCACTTGCATTTAGATTTATTTAACACATGTTGCAACTAGCCTGCAACACATGACCATTGGGTAGCAAAGGACAAAAAATGCATGATTTAAACAGATTCATTACTATATGTTCATGTGTTGCATAAGTTACAACATAATAGGCATATATACACTACACATGCACGGACGAAGTGGTTCTTACGACCACCACCGGTGTATCAAAGGTATAGGAAATGTATATTTGACTAACCACATCCCCTTCGTTTACGCTCAATCCCACAGCAGTACATACATTATGCATGATGGAGTGACTAGTGTCTGAAAGCAGTACTTTGCAGAGTATAATTAATAACGGATAACGAAATCATCATATGTTAAGTTTGTGTAGTTGCATTACAGAATCTTTAAAACATGTAGTAACGCAAGCGCATTCAAGAGTAAAGAACACAGGTGCTTGTTTTAAGCAAATGCATTACTGTAGGTTCATGTGTTTCACAAGACCTGGTATGTAACATCATCATATATGACATCAAAATAAATAAGGGACTTGCTAATTTTCAGCCGATTGAAAGTTTCAGACACTTTCAATCATCATCCAGCAATATTAGATCAAAACTAGATGGTCTACAAACAATAACATTTTCTATAGATTTTTTTGGGAAACCATTTTCTCGGATGACCTACAAAATCTTACAAAAGTAAACAACAATATAAATTTTAATATAGATCATATTGATTGAAATTTACCAAACCTTCAGTTGAAAAGGAGGAAAGTTGAATAATTAATAGGTCAGCCCCATACTTGCCATTTTGACAGACACCTCAAGGAAGTTTTTAACATGGAAACCTGTTCGACCGCCAAATGCACTGCTATATTTTGGCCAAATGCACAGCTTTGTATTCTTCTATCTTTGTTATAGTACTTTCTTTGTTGCAATATTGCAGGATTGTCACAATAAAATCTGACTGTTACATATCTTTTTTGTGTGACTAATATTAATTTATGTTTGAAAAAATTGCTAGTGTAGTTTTCCATTAATTCTATACTATTTCAAACAATCAAATTGCTAAAGAATTTGGTGAACAGGTCAATTCATCATAATGGATGAATGCATTTTTTTATCCTAATTGATTCAAAACAATTATAGAAGTTTATATTTATTGCTTTTATGTATCTTTTAAAACAATCAAGCATGTGTTGGATTAATCCAATAAGGTCATTGTAGATCATTTCTTATATTTTCCTTTTTGATCTAGCCAAAATTATTGGTGATATAGTTTGCACATTAACGTGCCAGTATAAGTAATCTAATTACAACTAAAATATATAGCATAACATAGACGATGCATACATGATTGTTTTCACATTAATAGCTCAAGATTTCCACAGATACAATAAATTGTGTTCTCATCGTAAGTTCATGTACTATTGCTCTTGATTTAATTGCTTATTTGTTAAACGCAATCTCTATATGACACTCGAGTGTTTTAGGAGGCTCTAGCATATGATTTTTTTCTTTTTTGCTACAGTAGATTATAGTGGACCATTCCCACGACCCCTCTTCTTCGACATGGATAATGTCTTTGGCCTCTCCATTCCCCCGACTCGACGAGGTTTTCGATGGATTAGTGGTTAGGATTCGGTGTTTCAGGGTTCACTGGAGAGCACTAGACATCGAAGAGAGGTTGGGGGTGGAAGGCTAGTACGGTGCTAGTGACGGTTTGCGTGTGGGCGGTGGGGATGCTACCGGATAGGGTGGTAGAAGATGGGAGTTAGGCGGGGTCACGGTGGGGGCGATGGTGGCAATGGGCGTGGATGGGGGGGGCAGGGTGAGGCACAAGAATGTGTCAAATTGGTAGTATAGTGTCTTGCCGAAGCTCCATGCCAGCCTTCAACGGAGCTCAGACCAGGCCTTAACCCACCAAGCAAATGTGGTGGCTTGCTTGGGCGGGGATGGAGGGGTGTGCCTTGGTCTCTGATTTTTTTTTGTAGGTAGGAGTGGGAGCCACTTGACTTTCATCAAATGGCCAACAAAATTCAGTGTCGCCAGGCTAAGAAACACTTGAGCGACGCATGGACGCTCCATTGTTAAATCTTGTTTCAAAATTTCAATATTTTACTATTGTGCAGCTAGTCAGCCTACCCGCACATTTGTGTAACTACTATTAATTTATATTTGAAAAATTGCTAATATAGTCTTCCTTCAGCAATTACTTTAAACATTCAAAATATTAAATAATTTTATTAATAGCTAAATTCATCGTAATGGCTGAATGCATCTGTTTCATCCTAATTGATGCTAAACAATTATAAAAGTTTATATTTATTTCTAGTATTAACATCCACTTGTATATCCTTCTAGACTTGGTTTTATCGTTACATAAGTTCAGTGTTGCTCTTTCTATGTCTACTCCGGCGATCCTATATCTGACTTGCATTTGAGCTATCAGCTGCATGTTAGCGAAGTTTCCTATCGTTTGTATTTATAGAGATATTCTAATTGCAGGGTGACTTTTTTGTTGTCCTAGAGGTAAGTCTGTCTAAGCTGGAAAATGATTAATCCATCTATTTCGAGTCTTTAAGGACTAAAATAGTTGGGAACGTATTCTATGAGGATCAGGTTTCTGTGAGAACTATGAGAACTTCAATCTAGACTACATGAACTTGATCCAAGGGGACGCATGAATTCAGATGGGAGGGGGATTTGCACTGCCTACTTAATCATTGTTTGCAAATTCCCCTCCCAACTCTCCCTATGCGTCCCTATTAGATCAAGATCATGTGGTCCAGATTGAAGTTCTTATAGTTCTCATACAAACCTAGTTCTCGTATGATACGTTCCAAAAATAGTTAGCTAACAATTAGTCCTGTACATCCATATATCTAGTTCTCATATGATACGTTCCAAAAATAGTTAGCTAACAACTAGTCCTGTCCATCCATATATCTAAACAGTGCCTAAAAAATAGAATGACCAAAAAATGAAAGTGGTGAATGAAAGAAAATTCCCCAGTTCGATAGATATAGGAGCTAGTATCACCATTGTCGAGTTTTTATTTGTCTTTGATGTGTTGTTTGGGATGCATTCCTCTCACAGATGCAGGATTGCGTATATGAGATGATACTCTTAAACTCTGACGTGGTTATCTTAGTATATCACCACCGTTCATTTCATAACTGCGTGACCTCCATGACTCTAAGATGCTTGTCGTTTCACGGGCCTAGTCATCAATTTTTTATCGAATGATTGTTCCATACTGCCAAGGAAAAACTAATCTAATCCAAGTTTGATCACCAACAACCGACAAGCTCGTTGCAATAATCAAGGAAGAAGCAAGCATCAGCTAAACATACAAACCATGAGGCTTGGTTGAAATGCATTAAGGATAGGAGCTTTAAGAAATGAGACGACAATATTCATGAAAAAAGATTACAGGCACATAGTAGAAACGTATAGCATCTCCACTAAACAATATTACAAACATAGTAGCTGATACTTCGTATAGATATATATAGTGAGTAGCAATTAATATATAGTTGGTGATGTTCCTTTTTAAAGAAAAACAACACAGTTGGTGATGAGGCAATGTTTTGCTTTTATCACATATGGCCGACCAATGAGAAAGATGGTATGACAGCTTAGCTGACTCAAAGGGCAGATCTCATGATCACGTTGGTATCCTGTAGTGTAGCATCACTAACGAGTGCGCGTAGCAGCTTGTCCATCTCCTCCACAACCTTGTCCATGGCAGAGGAAGGTAGGCACATCGGCAATGCGACGCTCTTCTCGCCCTTGGTATTCTTGAAAGGCAAGAGGAAGTTGATTAACCATGGCAGCATCGGGACACCGGATGCTTATGCCGGACCACCATATACTGGTTTACCCCACCCGAAGTCAATATCTCCAAATTTAGCCCTCACCATATCACTCACCCAGCAAGTGCATGTCGAACTCGAGAGGCTTATTTGCTTGCGCAGGACTGTGGCGTCGGCCATTGACCTCATGTACTTCATATCAACATCATCCTTCGCCTTCTTTACTAGCTCCACGGCGTAGCTCAGAGGATTCCCGCAGAGCTCGCGTGCTGTGGATATGGCAACCGGTGTCGCACAAGCGTTTCCGTAGTAGCCGGTAGGGATGCCGACCCCATCTATTTCCTTGCCACCACGAGCATCAACGGGAAACACAATCCTCATTTCCTGGTTCGGTTCCGGTGAAAGTGCGGCTGTGCGACACTTCCAAAGGCACCCCAATATGATGTCGAACCTACTCCCCATCTTCTGGAGGTGTGGTGTGAGCTGGGAGCGTAGGGTGGCAACATCTTTGGACCGGAAGAAGAAGGTGTGGCACACCATTTGATCAAGAGGCATAGTGATGCTCTTGGCATCTGGAACTTCATCGAACTCGGGGTGCAGGAAACTAGGCCGTGGTGGATTACGCGCCTCCAACAACTCGCGTTGCCAAACAGGACGTACTGACGGCACCGGCGAGCCTCGTGCCAGCTCCGCCACGGCGCCGAGGAACTGTGTCAGTCCCTGCCCATCAAACATGGTGTGGTTCATACGCACTGCCAGGATGAAGCCTCCGCATGGCAGCCGAGTAATCTGAACATGAGACACATAAATTTCAATTTCTCGGAGATCGTCATGATTGGCAATCATGTAAAAAATGGCATATGGCAAGGATGTACCTCGAAGACTAGCAGTGGGGAGTCTAGGATGGCAGAGGAACTCGGAACGTGAAAGTCAAGCTCATCAATGCACGGGAATGGTGGTAGCGGATTGTCGCCGAAATGGTCTAGATGCACATCAGTGTCCGCTTCAATGAACAGCACACCTTCACCGGTGCAGTCAACAGCGAGCTTTCCCCTTTTAGTTCTTTAAGGCGACCGGCCACTGGGTAATAGTGCACAAGAGCCTTGGCGATGGCGTCTCGGATAACCACCGCAGGATCCACCCCACTCATGGACTCATTCCTGCGGTAAAATAGGATGGCAGAGATGTGGAACCGCATCCTTTCAGAACTGTCGATGTCTGATAGCTGCTTCAGTTCACGAGGCGTCGGGGATGCTGGAGCAACGAGAACAGCCGGACGCCTACCCACCGTGAAGTTCAATGCAGTTGTTGTGTTAGCCATTGGAGCAGAGTCTAATGCACAATAGAGGGGAGCTATGTGAGTTTGATTGTGTTTGGGTGGTGTGTGGATCGGATTTGTTGGGTCGTGTGTGGATCGGATTTGAATGCAATCGCTGTCTATATATCATCTTGCAACGGAGATCAAATCTTGATGGGAATAGTACGGGATAGTTGTTCACTTTCGCTGTCAAGCAACCATTTGATCGGGTATAATGTCAATGTGCTACAAAAGTGTCCTTTGATAACTGGAGGACCACGCGAGATTACTGGGCATGTGGGAATAGATTGCTCTTGATTGAGGGCGGCGTGTTCCATATGGAACTATGGAGGGCCCACACAGAAAATAATGTGTGGGTGTCTGAACCACATGCTCCACTAACATACTCCCCTTCCCCCGACGGTGGATCCGGTGCAGAAAGCGCTCAGGCCACACAAGCGGCCCTCGGGTGGGCGATGCGGGGGGCTCCTCTCCGGTGACAGCGGAGATCTTCAGTGGGAAGGGGCGTCCCGCACCTCTCCGTCGGTGCGCAGGCGGCCCACCTCTCCAACGACGGCGCGAGGGCTCCTCTCTTCGGCGACGGCATGGGTCACCGGATCCAGGCCGGCCTGACCCAGCCATGGCGGTGGTGAAAGTGCAGTTAGCGCCAACCAGATCTGAGAAGCAGGCTATGCCCATTATTTTTATTTTTTCCAAATATTCAATAGCGGTAGATGAAGTTGTCACCGCCGCTATAATATTTCTTAATAGAGGCGGGTGGATTTGCTTACGTTGTTGTTGTGTGTCATTTTTAGTCTCGCAAATGTAGCCACGAGCCGTCTCACCCGCCGCTACAATGGCTTTTGGCCCATGGCTATAGTGTTTTATTGTTATAGTGATTGTTGTATATTTCTAGATTGCGAGACTAATGAGCTAGCTCATACTGATTATCAAGCCGAGCTAGGTTTTTAGCTCATTAGTGAAACGAGCCAAGACAAACCAAACGGAGCCACCACTATACACAAGTCCTTGTTATCCTATAAGTGCGGCCTACCAACATATGTGACTGTAAACTGAACAAGCTTTCCTAATTTCACCACTCTTGGCCTCAACTTCTTCAGCTATGCACTCCGTTAGGCTTGTGATGAAATCTACGTCACATTTTCATGGCTATAATTATACATAATATTTCTAGATTTGATCTATGCAATTATCACATTTTTAAAATGCATTTCAAAGAGGAATATATGATTAAACATGTAATACATTCCACTCGGCTTCAAGTTTGACATCATACTTCTTTTCCATGTTGTCCAAATATTTTTAATACTACCTACAAAGTACTCTATGATACCACCTTGATCAACAATATACTAAAGTAAACCACCCTTGCCTTATTCGCGCAAAAAAAATACTCTCGCAGTATACAATTGTTTGTCCAAACCATAACAGAGAGTGGTTTTAAATGCCACGAGATTTAGTTAGTTGAGCACAGACAAGCATTACATGAGGTGTGGAACATGCAAAAGTGACAGAGTTCTCTCCTACCGTACAATTCAGCACGTAATTCATATTTTTCGTCTGATTTACACTTTATTCTTCAGCGGTACACACGATGGCATGCAATGCACGGTCTAGATAGGACAGTACCGTGCAAACTTATTGCGAGAGATTTCCAGGTACAGAGGAAAACTTACTGCAGATGAGCAGAGGTGTCGCACCCATCATACAGATTCAATCAACACTGCTAGATCGTGACCTGGTATGGGGTGGGCACGAGCACCAGAGGCGTCTTGCGGTGGAACGTGAGCCCGCCGGCCTCCTCCATGCTCACGTCCTCCGGCTTCATCCCTCCGGCAGCGCCCAATCGAAGCAGCATAGCAGGTTGGCCAGCGTGAACTCCACGTTGGTCGCGCCCATGGCCAAGCCGGGGCAGATCCGCCGCCCGGCACCGAACGGTATGAGCTCGTAGTGCGCACCGTTGAAATCCACGTCACACACCTGGAATCTTTCCGGGTTGAACTCCTCGGCGTCGGCCCAGCTCGCCGGGTCCCTGCCGATAGCCCACGCGTTCACAAAAATCCGTGTCTTTGCTGGGATGTCATACCTGCCGATCTTAACGTCATGCAAGGTCTCCCGCGGCAGGAGCAGTGTCGCTGGTGGGTGGAGTCTCAGGGTCTCCTTCACCACCATCTTGAGGAATGTGAGCTTCGGCATGTCGTCTGGGTGGACACGCTCGCTGTTGCCAACCACGGCACGGACCTCGTCTTGCGCTTTCTTTAGCAGATGGGGCTTCCGGACCAGCTCTGACATCGCCCACAGCATCGTCACCGAGCTTGTGTCGATTCCCCCAACAAATGTGTCCTGAAATGAACAGGCTGTTAGAGCAAGATCTAGGTAATTGGCATGACTTCTTTTTATTGTAACAAGAACTTCATTGGTACCTTCCTACATATTATTAATTTGTTGTAATCTAACATTTCTGAATATTTTTACTAACTAGTAATAAGCTGCTGCATACAGAGTACTTGTTTTATCCGCAACTCCTGGTTATTTATAAAGATGTTGTGAATTTAGCAATTTTACAATGCATATTACCAGTGGTAAATTACTGGTGGTATTATAAATCGTAAATGTTAACGCCTGCTTTTAGAAAAATATTATTGATCATACTTTACCGACGGTATTATGCATTGTAAATGTTCTCAAGAAAAGGTGACAGAAAGTATTTCTACCGATCCTCACAAAAATAGTATGTCTTCAGATACACAAAGTATAGTAAGGGCGTACCATGATCATGGCCTTGACATGGTCCCTAGTGAATCGGAGACTGCCCTGTTGCTCCTTCCACAGGCTGATGAGGACGTCGACGAGATCACCTCCGTTCTCAGGCTTGGGGCGTGCAGGGTCGATGTGCTGGTCGATGACCATCTCGTAGAACGCATCGAGCTCGTTGAAGATGCGTTCACGGCGAGCAACAAGACCCGTGAGGCGGTCAATGAGGCGACCAGCTGCATTGGGGAAGAAGTCCTCGGCAGAGAAGCTGGCCATCATATCCATGGCATCGTCCAGAACATGCTGGAAGTGCTGCTTCTGAGCAAACTGCTCTGTGCCGTAGATGTTGCCGAAGGCCACAGTGCCGACGATGCCATCGGCCAGGCTGAAGATGTGATCGTTCAGTGCCACCGGCTTTGGCCCCAAGCCCCGTAGGTCCTCGAGCAGCTTGTCCACCTGATAGGCCAGAGAATCATTGAATGTCTATTTACATGGAGGGGGAAAGCAAGCAACGAAATATCGCTGTCCTGTGTCCATATCCATCAAATCAGTTATTGTATTACGGACTATTAAGAGATATTATTGGCTCATTATTAGACTGTGTCCACTCTAGTTTAATTATTAATTATGGTTCAATCTAAATATTAAATCTCTGATTATACTATTAAACATATCAAATTAGTTGTGGATGTGTCTTATTAAAGTGTCAATCATAATTGAAGTGCAGAAATGTCAAATTCATTTGTCATGTGTTAATTTTTAACATTTATGTAGTTGAAATTATGATTTGACACATTAGTTCCATATCCTTTTCTCTTACAAAAGTAGAACAATTCTTCTTGTTGAGCTTGATGATATTTCAGGGATCAGTGGAAAATGATAGCTATTTTTACAAGAGTCGACTAGGTGAGTGAGCAGCTTGTCCACCTGCTTCATAAGAATTACTGAATGCCATGATGTTCCAATTATCAAGAGACAAATCAAATCCATGTACAGAGAATTATAGCAAGCAAAAAATGAAACGTCGCTATTCGTATCCATGAGGTCAGTTGTTACTACTAGGATATATCGTTCCATCGTCATTGAACCCTCCACGAATGAGGATTTTCAGAACGAATATCTCGTTGGAAACTAATGGATTAGATCATGGAAAGACTCGACGCGATGTATGCTAGCTGTAGAAGTCAAGGCCCTTGTTTTGGTGCAACATGGCGTCGTGATCCATTCTTGAACCGAAGTATATGACTGAATATTTTAAGTCCGTAGGCTAGGTGTGGGAGGGGTGCAGCTGGATCAGAGATTTATTATCTGATGCACGCCGGCCTATGATAAATCCCTAGGAAATTTTGCCGATCGACATTGAACTATATTTGTCTCTAAGAATATAGACTTTTGAAATCAATTTGTAGCTGAAATTTCTCTAATGATATATCATGGAAAAATTCTTCCTGAATGCAGAGGCAGTCAAGGTCCCTTTTGTTAGGCGCAACAGTGTCCACCACACCCATTAATTCTTGAATACAGAGATGCACACACGTGATCCAAACATAGACAAGCAAATTTTCTTAGGAAGCAAGTATGTGACTAAGTGAAGTCTAGACAATACTCCATACACTCTTTTCAACAAAAGAGAAGACTGAACCATTGTTGTTAGCATCGATGATCTTCCTGTGATCAGTGGAATATTTTAGTAGTTCTTTACTATTATCGAGGCTGGATTAGGTGTGGGAGAGAAATATGCTGCTGGAGCTGAGATCAATTGATCAGGCTGAAAAATTAATTACCTGCTGCTCGCGGGCGTACCAGGCGGCCTTGACCCGGCGCATGCTGAGGAGCTCGACGATGAAGAGCTTGCGCATCTCGCGCCAGTACTCGTCGTAGGGCGCGAAGGCAACGTCCTTGAGCTCGTAGGAGAGGCGCCTGGGCCCGGGCGACGCCGGCCGGCTGCAGCACTCGGCGTCGTGCACCTTGGTCACCTCCCGCGCCGCCTCCGCCGACGACACCACCACCGCCGGCACCGTGCCCAGCCGCAGCAGCATCACCGGGCCGTGCCGCCGCGCCAGCTCGCGGAGGCTCCGGTGCGGCAGCGTGCCCAGCTGGTGCAGGTTGCCCAGGAGTGGCAGCGGCGCGGGGCCCGGCGGCAGGCGCGCGCCTTTCGCCGAGCTGCCGGCGCGGCTCCGGGTCAGGATGACGAAGGACAGGAGCAGGACAGGCAGGAGGGCCACGAAGCTGAGCTGCTGCCATTGCTGCGGCAGCGCAGCGAGGAGGTTCTGGAGTGGAGCGATGGCCATTGCTGCTGCCGTCTGCTGCGGCCTGTGTGTTGACTAACATTAGCTTCTTGTTCCCCTCATCTCTTGGTCTTCGTTTGGTCGCCGTATTAAATTTCCATGACGTCGCTTTCTTTAGTTGGTGGTGGCATGTGATTGGCACCAAAAACAAATTGGGGGCAGTGCTCGTATTTGGGCAATTCACGGAATGATTTCTTTTCATACGGGGACCATAGGTTTTTTTTTTGAAGGGAAAAGAACCATAGGTTAGCTAAGCTAAATTTTATTTGGCCATAGGCAGTCTCCCCTTGGGAAAAGGGAGATCCCGGGTCAATTTTCGCTAAAAACTTATATGTGGTTGACTCTTGTTGGCCAATAGCAACTTGACACGCAGCTTGGTTGTGTTATCGTCAATAATTGACTGAGTTCAGTTTCTAGTTCAGCCAGTTTTTCTTTTCGAGGAGCATCTAAATACTAGACTAAATATTTATTACATATTAATCACTTTTTTCTCACATAAACAAAACCCAAAAAAATAGTACAGCACTAATACGTATCACACTTTCTATTAACATAGCAGGAATAACATATAGGTGCAAAGGAAAGAAGGCTGTGATGATATAGGTGAGCTGCAAAACAAAAATGAAGCCCAATAAGTTGACATGTGACCTCAAAAAAAATGTGAGGCCCGTAGAGTACAAAACGTGGTGGCTTTGTGAAATTATTATACGGAATTTTTTCAAGGTTTGTAATAAATAAACAATATTTGGTAGGTTTGCGACTAAAAGGGCCAATCATTCGGTGAGATTGTAAAATTAAACTGCATCAATTTTTTGCTAACACCAAATACATCTCAAATCTATCCAGAACAGTATGTTGATCTGCACTTTTATGTATAGAAGATTTATTGCAACTAATAACCTCTGCCCGATGAGTGATAGTCTGACTTTATTTTACAAAATAGTGAGACAAAATCACAATGGCATTCCAAAAGCAATTGTAACAACGACTGATCATTTTCATCTATGTTTAAATTTTTTAGGGGAATATTTGAATTTATTGCATAACAGTCATTGTGTATAAAATGAGCCCAAGGGTATAACAATAATATTATGATAGACCAACACACCTTGGATTGGGGATAGGGCATGATTGCTTTATTGCAAGTAGAGGTGCCCAAATGGGTGGGCTGATCCTTTTCAGGATGTGCTAAGGTAGCCCACGGGCTCCGCTACCGGCCCAGGGTGGGCTAGGCCTTCTCGGGCCGTGCCAAGGTAGCCCACGGGCTCCGCTGCTGGCCCATGCACGACACGGAATTGACCGACCCGTTAGGCACAGTGATATGTCTGGCCCAATAACACGGATATATAGCCCACTAGCACTAAAAATCCTAAAAAATGAGGTTGGTGGTGGGAATCGAACTCAAAACCGAAGTTATAGAAGGAAGTTTACCTACCACTAAACCAAAACAATCTTTTTAAGTGTAAGTTACATGTAAATTTACTCATAAAACTCTACCGGGTCGTGTCGTGCCGCCCTTGAGGCCTGTTTCTCAGCCCAAGCACGACCCTTAGCACAAGCCATGTCGGCACGAGCCCTTTGGCCATTAATAGTCCTACAATGAGGTGTCACCTGGTAGCCATGGTTTTTGAAAGATAATAGGTGAAATATATACAACACTCCACTATCTCTTGAGAACACAATTTTTGTTTATTCTTTTTTTGGAACATTTTTACGGTGAACCAACCTTTCCTGAGTTTTATCCTAGATACGACACGGTCATTGCATTTAAAGCTAATTATTTTTCTGTGGGTGATGGTGATGTCCCTAATAAACAACGAGGCATCTAGGGTGATTTTGTGAATATAAAGATTAATTGTGATCCAGTCGCTCGGAGGTGCTCGAAGAGGTAGTGTACATGCGTGTGTTCACAAGAATGATTATGTGTCTCCATTTGTGACGGCTTTTTGCATTTTTGTGAGGGTATTTGACCATCACTAAAGGTCCAGTTTCTGGTAGTGTACTCATGCAAGTTTATGTGTCTCCATGTGTATTGTGATTTGAAAAAAAAAGATAGGAGGAACTAAATGTGATGAACGAAAAGGAGGTAAGAACTCCATTTCTTGATCAACACATTCTAAAAGCGTCTGCTAAATTCAAAAAAAAAAAGTCAATACAGTAAAGTAGAAGTTTGACATGACATCATTTTTCAAATTGTCCATATATTATTAATACTTCCTAATTATGTACTGGTGTAACGGGGTCAATTAGACTTATGATACCATCTCTTTTTTCTTCGCGGATGTATGATATACCACATCTACACTATTATATTTCGCACGGTACAGGTGCTCACATAAATAATAGTTATTCGAGGTTATTGAATTCCATTCTTGCCACCCTTATATGGTTGCACTGCATCATTTGAAATTTCGATTCAAATTCTAGTTCAGTGACTTTATAGATCCTTATTGGCATGTATTGTTTTTCAATTTTTTGGTACAACATGTAACACCAAATTAAGAAACAAATAATTCCCAGTAAGATCTGATCAAGCAGATATTTTCCTTGTATCTGTAATTCCATTTGAATTTTTAGGTAGGGTAGCACAAATATGCATGCTTTTGGTGTGGAACATGCAAAACTTACGGAGTCCTGTTCTCCGGGCCAATTCGGCATGTATAACTCACACTTTTTCCTCCTGGTCCGTACATATGGGTACGATCGTTTCATCTTCTTCTACTCGACTGAACCAGCCTTCAAAACGTGCAAATGCAGTCTACAACCAAAACAAAACGGAAAGTGCCGTAGTACAAAGCTTATTGTGCGAGATTCCCTAACGGAGAGCAAAAATAACAGTAGAGATCAGCAGAGGTGTCGCGCGCTTATTCAAAATCAAGAAGCACCGCTGCTAGACACCGCAACCTGGTACGGGATGGGCACGAGCACCAGGGGCGTCTTGCGGTGGAACGTGTGCCCGCCGGCCTCCTCCATGCTCACGTCCTCCGGCAGCGTCCCCTCCGGCAGCGCCCAATCGAAGCAGCAGAGCAGGTTGGCCAGCGTGAACTCCACGTTGGTCGCGCCCATGGCCAACCCGGGCAGATCCGCCGCCCGGCACCGAACGGTATGAGTTCGTAGTGCGCGCCGTTGTAATCCAGGTCGGGAAGCGCCTGGAACCGGTCCGGGTCGAACTCCTCGGCGTCCGTCCAGCTCGCCGGGTCCCTGCCGATGGCCCAAGCGTTCACCAAGACCCGCGTCTTGGCGGGCACGTGGTACCCGCCGATCTTGACGTCGCGCAAGGTCTCCCGCGGCAGGAGCAGCGTCGCTGGTGGGTGGAGACGCAGGGTCTCCCTCACGATCATCTTGAGGTACGTGAGCTTGGGCATGTCGTCTGGATGCACACGCTGCTTGTTGCCCACCACGGCTCGGACCTCTTCCTGCGCCTTCTTCAGCACTTGCGGCTTCCGGATCAGCTCCGACATCGCCCACAGTATCGTCACCGAGCTCGTGACGATGCCGCCAACGAACGTGTCCTGAAATGAAGAATTGCTGTTACATGAAAAATTACTCCCAATAAATCGGTTTAGGGAGTTTCTAAAACTTTATAGGAAGTAAAAAAATAATTGCTTGCTTCTACGGTTTCCCAATATATTGTTGCTACATATAGTTGTAACTGGACGAAAAGCTCGAAGCTCGTGGCTCGGCTCGACTCGTGAGTAGCTCGGCTCGGCTTGGCTCGACTCGGTTTCTTAACGAGCCGAGCCGAGCTTATATTTTAGCTCGTCAGATTAGCGAGCCGAGCCGAGCTAGCGCACGAGCTGCTCGCGAGCTCAACGAGCTCTTAAAGACCGAGAATAAGTAATGCTCAATACCAATATAATGTCATATGTGGAGTTAATTTTTGAATATTTCGAAACATATTTTAAATTAATCTACGTTATTAGCTTTTTCATGAAGTATAAATCATATATCTTACCTATTTTACGATAAAATATTTCAGATTTAAAGTATATAATATCTTAATTGTTCTATATTCCTGGCTCGCGAGCCTAACGAGCTAGCTCGAGCTAATTATCGAGCCGAGTCAAGCTAGGTTTTTAGCTCGTCCGTGTAACGAGCCGAGCCAGTTTTCTAACGAGCCAATACGAGCCGAGCCGAGCCAGCTCGACATCCACCCTTACATATAGTACTAAATATATCTATGTAAACTTATTTGGTGGGCCATAACAGCATTGTATATAGAAAGATTTTAGTATTGGGAGTTGCTAAACATGATCCAAATGTAGCAACCAAAATGGATATTTTAGGGAGTTTGGAAATTTAGGGAGTAGATATTGCTGTGAATCTAGAATTGTTGGAGATGCTCTAAAGAGCAACTCGAGCAAGACATCTCAAATCAGTCCTTCTATATACAATTTCGGGGTCACCCTGAAATTACAGGCGCCCAACTTTCAGCCCAACTCCAGCGAACCATTCTATTTTAACCTCGTATTTATGTGGGACCCATTCATCAGTGACTCAACTTATGTTTCTTCCTCCCTACAGCAAGCAGCGCCGGTCATGCCTGCTCCACGCTCGACAGTCCGCGTCGGCCTCCTAGCCAAACTCGTGCGCCCGCCCGTGGTGCAACCCCCACCGGTCGACCAAGTCCTGCGCGGCAAGGTTCTTGCCCTGCTAGCCCCACCACACCTTCCCTACCATGGCCCCGCCTCCCTACAATGCGATGCGCCGGGCTGCAGAGTGTCGTCGGTCGCCGGTGACCTCCACCCTCACCAAAGGCCTACCACAACGAGGTGGGCATGGGCGACGCAGATCTTCACGGGTAGGCAAACAAAGAATACGTTGGCCCCGGATGTTGGCATGCGTGTCTTGCATCAGCAGATGGAGGGTGTGCAGAGAAAGAAATAGATAAGTGAAATAAGAAATAGATGAGTGAGAGAGAGAGAGGAAAAGAGAAAAAGAAAAGAAAAAATTATGTGAGACCCATCACCAATTGTAATTTAGCAGGAGGGAAGGAGAAGGAGGGCTTCCATTTCTAGGAGGGTGGAGGGGAGATTTGGGAGCGCTCTCAATTTTGGAGTCAATTTAGAAGGATTGCTTGAGTTGAGTTTTTTTTTGTCAACCTCCTAAAATTTAGGATAAGGGTTGTCTAGGGGTATTACTGAAGTTGCCCTAATAAGGTGCTGCATGGTCTCAATTAAACACAGCATAAAGGTTGCATAGGGTATTTCAACAAATTAATAAGTCGGGACATACCATGATCATGGCCTTGACATGGTCCTTAGTGAGTCGGAGCGTGCCTTGTTGATCCTTCCACAAGTTGATGAGGACGTCGACGAGATCACCTCCATTCTCGGGCTGGTGTCGAGCAGGGTCCATGTGCTGTTCGATGACCATCTCGTAGAACGCGTCGAGCTCCTTGAAGATGCGTTCGCGGCGGGCGACAAGACCCACGATGCGGTCGATGACGCGGCCGGCGATATTGGGGAAGAAGTCCTCCGCGGAGAAACTGGCCATCATGTTCATGGCCTCGTCGAAGACCTCATGGAAGTGCTTCTTCTGCCCGAACTGCTCCACGCCACAGATGTTGCCGAACGCCACCGTACCGATGATGCCGTCGGCCAGGCTGAAGATGGGATCGTTCAGAGCCACCGGCTTCCGCCCCAACCTCCGTAGTTCACCGAGCAGCTTGTCCACCTGATTGACCGAGATTATTGAACGTTTTTCCATGAAGTATCAAGCGAGCAATATAAACAACAATGTTATCCATATTCTTGAAATCAGTTAATAGTCTGCTGATCAAATGCTTATAATGCTTCAAACAATTTATTGTTCAAATGCTTATAATGGATAGAAAGATTCCGGATACAATACATGCTAGTCTTTTTATGTTTGATCACAGTACAAATATACGCTCACATACATACGTGTAAGAACTCACCCTATGAACAAATACAAGCACACCTAGGGCTGCACAAAAAAACTCATATCTCGCAAGCTGGCTCAAATCGTTAACCCAATCGGCTTGACTCGAATCCTTTAAAAATTTAACAACCCGAGATTCACATTTAGCTTGTTTTCTAAATAAGATGGCTTGAGTCAAGCGAGATCAATATAAGAAACTTTATTTTTAGTTATCTTAGCTTTAGTGGTTCTATTATCAAATTTTATAGTTTACAAGTATTAAATCGTATCTATGGCTATTTAATATACAAATAGAATTATTCACATCAAACTATATAATATCCTATATGACATCATGGAATTTTATATGATATATTTATGTTCAGCTCATGAGTCAACTTGACCTAGCTTGCAAGCTTAATGGGCCAAACATAGTTGAAATTTGAGAAAATTCCCTGGGTGCCATTAAAAAATTAGCCACTTTCCTCTATGCCATCCAAAATATCAAAGTTTACCTCTATGCTATCCAATAAAAATTTCATGCCCTGTGCCACTACCGCCAATCAGCGTGAATTCTTATGAAACTTTTTCCTCTACTCGCTAGCTAAAAAAATACTTTCTTTACTTCAAAATTTATGAAACTTTTTAAATACATAGAGTAACATGTGCATAGCTAGGTTTTTGAACTATTAGCGTCAACGCTTAACATCTACCTGATTTCTCAGTCTAAAAAATATTTTCTTTTCTCCAAATGTTTTGTACATTTTTGTACTAACAGAGAAACATGTGGGGAATATTTCTTCTTATTATCACGTGTCTTTAGTTTTTCCTTTTTCTTGACTTTAAAATTGGTGAACATAGAAAAGTGTTAGATTGTTCCTAAACTTGTTGGTATGTTCACCAATTATAAATTTCGTGCAAGTATGAGCATGAAACTGTGCTTGCGGGACTGAAAAATCGTACTCGGGGCCGCCAGGCATGGCCTGTTTGGCCACCACTAGGTGTGGCAGTGCTGCGTTGCCAATTCGTCCAGACTTCAAAAGTGGTATTCCACGGAGGTGGTGCCCATGCATGATTATTCCATGCTAATAATCCACTGACCATCTTCCAACTGCCGTATTATTTAGGAAAGAAAAAGGCAGGAAAACAGTCAAGATGACAAGTCATCACCGGATGGCAACGGGTACAAACCCACCGGGTTTTGCCTCCTCGGACCCACCTCCACAACCATATAATTCTCCCGCTGGAGACTCCACAAACAGCCACGGGTGAAGAATTAAACCCAGACCCACATCTGCCGGGTGAAAAAACCCATCGGGTACCCATACCCACCACGGATCATAATTTTTCCCAACAACATAATATGAGCAAATATGCATATTCAGCATTCAAGCAACAACAATAACTCAACATTCACCATTCACCATAGAGTTTTCAGTCATGGCTCACATGAGCACTTCAACATTCACCATTAGTAGTTCAATACTTGCTGCAATAAAGAAGGAGTTTAGAAGAGGAAGAAGGATCACCGGCCGTCGTCGCTGGTGGATCCGGAGAGCACCGCCATCCCGAGGTCGGAGACCCTACCTCTCGTCCACGAGCTCGGACGCGGGCAGGCCGTAGGTGGCGGCCTCTGCCGCTCTGCGATGGGAACGGGACGGGAGGGAGAGGCCTCTGGTGCTCGTGGTGGCGCGGCGTGCCTGGTGGCGGCGACCCCCGCTGCTGCGTGCTACGATCTGCTGCCCGGCGGACGGTGGTTCCGGTGAGTGGGAGTGGCGGCCGGCGTGTGTCGTGCCCGTGCGCGTGTTGCTGGGGACTGGGGAGGGGTCGCGTCGCGTCTCGCGTGGGGGCTCGTCGGTCGTCGCTCGAGCTCGCGCTGCGCCCGTGCGGCGAGTGGTGATGGTGGACCGTGGACTGGTGGCGGCTGGGGGATGGGGTGGACGGCTGGTCCGGGTTAGGTTTGAGAGTGGCTAGGGTTTGGATCTTTTATATGGATTAGTTGGGTTTGGGCTGGATTGGGAGAATAGACGGATTGGGCCACAGATGTAAAGGCCTACTTAGTATATTTGGACCGGGTATGGGTCCAGTAAAACTGTACCCGGACCCGCTAGACTCGCTGGGTCCTGTTTTTCCCATTAACAGACCCATGGGTGTTAAATTTCACCCAAATCCTCCCCCTAATGGGAGAAAAACCCATCGGGTGGCGGGTCGCGGGTACCCATTGCCATCCCTATTTGTGTTGTTGTTCGAGTCTCCAACGACAGCTAGGTGGATAGAGGATGGGAGGAGCTGGATCCACCTCTCAAGCGACTCTACACCGACTATAGTAGTTTTGAGTAAAAGTGGATGAATTCTCAGGAATAGTCCAACTTGTTACAATAACGGCCTATAGGGTCTAAAGCTGGTTGAGTCCATTCACATAGATTTTATCAGTTGTCCCCATTTCATGCACATAAGTGCTCATAATTAAGTTACTTTAATTTGAGTCTAATCCCAGAGGGTCGGGATGTTACACTTACCACTAGTAAATTTGCTACTTAGATCAAAGTAGATGTTCTAGATCTTAAACCGGCCACATGTTCTTACGCAATTCTCTTTTTTGTTATTTTTTCCTTGTAAAATAACCAGTCACCTTGTCGCAACCGAGCCTTTATCATCTTTTGCTATGGCTAGTTTGTTGGAAAATAGTTAATTGTACACTTCTACAAAAGCGAAGCAATCCGATCCAGTAGAAGCATGTAGCTGGAGCTGATGTGATCGATGAGGCTGAAAAAAGTTACCTGCTGCTCCCGGGCATACCACGCGGCCTTGACCCGGCGCATGACTGAGGAGCTCGACGATGAAGAGCTTGCGCATCTCGCGCCAGTACTCGTCGTACGGCGCGAAGGCAACGTCTTTGAGATCGTAGGAGAGACGCCTGGGCCCCGGAGAGGCCGGTCTGCTGCAGCACTCGGCGTCGTGCACCTTCATCACCTCCCGAGCCGCCTCCGCCGACGACACCACCACCGCCCGCACCGTGCCCAATCGCAGCAGCATCACCGGGCCGTGCCGCCGTGCCAGCTTCCGGAGGCTCCGGTGGGGCAGCTTGCCCAGCTGGTGCAGGTTGCCCAGGAGTGGCAGCCGAGCGGGGCCCGGTGGCAGCGGCAAGCCTTTCAACGAGCTGCTGCAAGTCAGGATGACGTAGGAAATAAGCAGCAGAGGGAGGAGGGCCAGCAGGAAGCCCAGCTGCTGCCATTGCTGCGGCAGGACGGCGACATGCTCGGAAAACAGGAGTTGAAGGATGGCCATTGTCTGCTGTCGAGCTTGCTAGTGCCGGCAGCAGTGACCTGTGTCATCGACTAAGATTAGCCTTATGGTCTTCGCGTTTAGTCGCCTTATTAAATTACGATGATGATGTTGCTTTCTTTAGCTTAGGTTGGTGACTTGGTGGTGCCTTGTCATCGGCACAAAAGCAATTAGCGCTAGTGCTGATATTTTGAAAGTAACGTTCGGTCCTACTGCATCATTTCACGGAATTAATTTCTTATATATAAACAAAATAAAGTAAAGTGTATGGTTGGTCTTTTAATTTGTCGTATCGTGTCACTTAGTGCTTTTGTACTTTCAAATTACAGTTCTGGCTTTCTAAACTTAGGCTTGAATGTCAGTTATGTCCCTGTAAACTTAAAATGCAAATTTTTTATCTTAAACTTAGCTTTCAGTTGCCACCTTAAAATTGATTGAGTTGGAGTGAATGCAGATTTTACTACCTATAATGCACACAATTCTTCTGTGATCCAACTAGTGACTAGTGAGTAAACATGCATGTATTGCTTATTACTTAAAGTTTGTATTGTTTACTAACTTTCCTTTTATGATAAGAGTATGTATTGATATTTTTTCTTTTAAAAAATCTGTAGCAATCTTTAATGAAATATGCTGTCTCATTTTTTCCATACAAAATTAGTTAAACCAGATGTAAAGCAACAGAATGTGTTGGTTGTTGCCATTCGATTAAACTAGAACATCATGGTAATGAAGAACGACATGTTGATTTATTTTTTAAAGAAAACAACAAAGCAGCTCATGGATTAGCCAATCATACTAACGAGCAAAACAAAGCACTTTTGTTGTTTAGCTTTGTGGCATTGCTTAGCTGACCGCACTTCATCCAGTAGTGTATTTTATCAATTTACGAAAGATAATACCGAGTTAAAATTATAGGACCTAGATGATACACAAATCTAACCTTATGAAGTATAATTCACATTTTTAGAGCATAAAAATCTAAATAACATGTGACTCTAAGTTTATAGAGTCATAACTACAATTTTAGAGCATAGAGATCTAAATAATACAATAGGACAAATTTGAGGATCGGCCATGCATTTTACTCTACTATAAAAATAGAAATAATATACTGTTAAAATATATTTAGTAGTTTGAATATTGTATATTTTGGACAGTCCGAAGTTGTCTTTGAATCCTGGTCCTTTCGTACTTATATTATATATACTGAGTGGATACACATTGCTTTCTTTATAGGTTAGTGGTGTTTTGTGATTGGCGTAAGAAACATTAGGGGGTAGTGCTAAGTGATCGGTCCGACCGAACCAACAATTCGAGGAAATGACTTTTTTCGGTACTCAGAATAGGCATTCTTTCGAACATACATATCTGATAGGTTCTTCCTTGTTGGCTTGCCACCTATAGAAACCGAAGGCACATGTATCTACCTACTCTCATACTACTCTGCTTCTATTTCAATCTACTCTACATATTTCTATTTCAGTCAGTCCTCTATTGGCGGATCATCACCTAGGCATTATATTACTTCTGTGTATTTTATATTCATATTTTTCTTTTGTTGACACTAGGAGCAATAACATGGTTAAAAAGGATAACATGAAGCTTAATGAAGTTATAGATAACAAATAGAATAATATCCTAATGAAATTAATTACTTAAACTATTCAAATATGTTATAGCAATAACTCAGCATATCACATGTTCAATGTCGTTACTTTTTTAGACAATATTGAACTAGATATTCAGAAATGTTAGATTTGGAAAGTAAGTGAAGTTGCCAAATTAGATGTGTTTAAAATAAAAATCTATAAATATAAATAATGGTTAATAAATTATGTGAGAAGGAAATAAAACCAAAAGAAAAAAAAGACAAAGATAAAGGAATGTATTGGGCTAAATGCAAACCGGAAGCCAAGAGGGCAAAGGAAACTCCCAAGATGGGCTGAGCCGCCGGGCCCTTTCCCTTTTTATATGTTCACAATTAACGACTGTTTCTGTGGCACCGATGAATGAAGAGTTTAGGACAAGGACGGAAAGTACGGACACGTGGGCGTCCTTGCTAGTTCATGGATTTTCGCGATCTCGGTCATAGTCTTGTAAAGAAACGTGACATTCTCTTGCCCAGCTTTTGACCCGCAGTCCAACAATAGGGATCGATCAACGGAGATGGTTCAAAAATCAAAACCAAAGCCTACTGACGCAAGTTCAGGGCTTTTTCCTCCCGTGACTTCGTGGCCGCCGCTGCTGCTGCTCGTCGCGAAGATTGTTGGTCTAACCGGTTGAAATACACCCCGCGCCGGCGACCAAAAGCTAGCGCAGCCTTAAACTCGAACCGGTCAAGGGCTGGACCTGTTCTCAGCCGATGTTGAACAAATATGCTCCATCCATCTTTGCGCTCGATCCCAACGAATCCGGGAGAAGACAGATACGTCACGAAAGGGAAGATTTGCCATGGACGTAGAGTCGTCTACATGGAAATTAAACAACGATTAATTCTCTGAGCTGGAGAGAGACATGAACGCCATGCCATGCGCTGCTACGCTGGCCTATATATATAAGCGAGTTCGAGCACGAGCTATATCGACAACAATTAAACACAACAAAAGAACTTGGCGCGGGTGATCGACTCTCTCTCCGGTGCCTACACACGCAAATCCCGAGAATGGCGAGGCTGGTGCTGCTGCTCGTGATATTGGTGCAGGTCTTGGGTGTCGTCGTCGTCGCTGCGGCGAGGCCGTTGCCGCCGGTGGGCGGCGGCTGGCTGGCGAACGTCGGCGTGGAGGCAGCAATGGAGATCTTGGATTCAGGGCCTGGCGGCGGCACGCACTGCTGCTGATAGATTAAGCGTCCACAAGGACAGAGGAGGATATCCCATCAGTGGCGGCCCAAACTGGTGGCCGGTGTAAATGGATTGATGTGTTTCACTTCTTTTTCTTTTCTTTCCTCTCGTGTGTGGGAGTTGGATATTTTTTTCACTGTCATGTTGAGCACATGTGAGTGAAGATGCAGTTGTACATGGTAACTGTCTGGTTTCGGAATGAAAATCAAGGGTGTGTTCGTTTTCTGGGGTCTAAATTTTAGAGCTGTCACATCAAAAAGAATCTTATTATTTAATAGTATTAAATAAAGTTTAATTATAAAACAAATTACAAGCCCCTAGACTAATTTATGAGACGAATCTAATGAGGTTAATTAAGTCGTGATTAGAAAATGGTTACTGTAGCACCACTTTAGCAAAATATAGATTAATTAAGCTCATTAGATTCATCTCGAAAATTAACACAAATCTGTCAATAGGGTTTTGTCATTAAATTGATCTAAATATTCATAAATAATAAGATTCTCTTTGATGTGACAGTGCTAAATTTTAGAGGAAGGAAACGAACACACCCCAAGTTCTGTTCAGAGTTTTCACACTGTTTCGCGGCCTGGCATGTTTTATCTGTGTTACGGATAGTGGGATGCTCACACATAAATCAGAGCTTAATCTTCGAAAATGGTTCTATATGAATGTTTCTGGATCACCAAGTTAATAATTTAAGAACAAACACAATAGAATAGTCAAAGCATAAATCAAGTATAATTATTCATTAGTAAAAAATATTTTCAACAGATTGTCTAACTCGCTCTCTAAATTTGGTGGCTCTCCATTCCAAAATTATTGCTAGGTGCTTTTGAAGAGCCCGTGTTGCTAGCTAGTCTTGTTGTCAATTTTAAACAGGTTATTAAATTACAGTACGTACTTTTTTAAAGTGATTTATTTTAGAGAATAGATATAGTTAGATCAAAAGGTTTTGAATATATTTTTCACTAATCTCTTGACGAACTATCGTCCATTTCAGAATCGGCAACTTAACTGTTTAGTAAACCACTTTCAATGCATGATCCAGGTGAGGTAGGTTCAATGCATACCTGTCTGATAACAGATTCGTTCGTGGCATGACAATATGATCCTTTTAAATTGTTATATTATGTCTCTATATAATATTGAATTAAATTTCTTTTTTTTCCTATTCAAACTTTGACTCGTGCTTAGGATCGACTCAAGCCCTACTTTTGGATTGTGAACATGTTAGTAAACATGATTTTTGTACGGTACACCTTTAAAGCAAGATCTTGCTTTGGCAATATGTCAATTACCTTATATATCTATATAAAAAAGCTAGAGGAGTATTGGAGTGTTACTCATGCTTTGCTGCATGCTTTGACCACCCGTTCCTAGGTACTACTGGTAGAGATGACTTTTTATTTACTTTTATTAGTTTGTACGGTACTGCAAGTTTATCTTTGACTATAATAAGAACAATTGACGGAGCACGTGGGGACTTGCCTAGACCCTGGACAATTTTCTCACATGTACACATGATTTGACTCTTATAATTCCCCAACTCAGCAAACACTCTCATCTCTCCGTCGGTGATGTGGACATGTCGGATTTGCGCCGCGGTCGAATGACGTAGGTACATGACACATGGTGCCCTCTCTTTCATGGATTAACCACTCACAAAGATCTCGTTCCTTCTTGTGCAGGGACCGACTGGTATAGCTCACTGTAGTTTCCTTTTCATGTGCGGTCAGCTGTACCACTGCAACCAATTATGAGGGGGAAAAAAGAACTGTACCACTGTAACTATCGGACATGCTGTAATATTTATTCGCATGCTCGGGTGACAACGGACAAGAAGTCAAGGGCCCGTTTGACACAGTTACCTCAGCGTTAGCGTCAAAAGGTCAATGCATTGGTTTCAAATAAAATAGAGACCCGGTCAGACCGGTGCAAGTTCAGGGACACTTCCTGCAACCGCATATATAGGCGTGCATGCCCACCGTGCATCGACGGTCGATCGACCTACCTCTGCACAGAACAAAAGCACGGTCGGATGTCGGAACAGATCAACTGCTGTACACGTGAAGAAAATTCCTGATTTGTTCCAACCATGCACGCGAGTACACGAGACTTTTTCAGCATGCACGAGACTGAGTACAGGTCAATTCCGTATGAGCGACGCGTGAAACTCCTCTCCTTGTTGTATAGTTATATTTTCTCCGTTCTTAAATTGTTGACGTCGTTGACTTTTTTCGTTACATTTAGCTGTTCGTCTTATTTAAAGAAGTTTAAAAATTATCAAATATTTTATTCTGATTTATTTTATCACTAAAGAAAGTTGATACACGAGTTGCAGTTTTACATATTTGTAAATATATTTTGAATAAGACGAACGATGAAACGTAACGAAAAAATCATCAGCGTCAACAATTTAAAAACAGAGGGAATAGTTATATACGGTGATGCAGATCTTGGACACTCGGGGCCCAGCAGAGGCACGCATTGCTGCTTTTTAATTAGCTAGCCTTACTAGGTGCAGGACAAGAAGACGAGCATGCTTACCGCTGTTTTAACTTTGATCAGTTTCGTTGCACAGAACAGCCAGAGGTCCCTTCCTTAGTTCTCATAGAAATTTCAGTTGTCTCAAGCTGGTCTAGTCTCTAGGAGCTGCTCGGAGCGATAGGCTGTGTATGTCTGTTTTCATCGGGGTGAGTAATCCAAATGTGATTGTTTACATGTTCTTTCGCCCAAAAAAAGTGCCATGTAATATAAAAGATACAAATATTACCAGAAATGTCATCAATTTCTTGATACTGCAAGTATAGAACTAGATATTAAATTAATTTTGTGGAAATTCTTACGAAAGATATTTATGGTTAAAGGGTCGCAACTTTGGCATATGGCCATCTTGCAACCACATGAGCTTGGGAGAGGATGCTATCTCACCATGTTTTCTACCAGTAAGTTAAATAATATAATGACGACTAATGTTTCTAGTGCAATCCTTGTTTCATTTTTTTGTCAAATTTCCGAGAACATCATAAATTAGCCCAAGAGAAATTAAGGGATAATTAACTAGGTGTTTTCTCCGGTTGTGCATAAAGGGACATATGAATTTTAACATGTCATTGTCCTTTGTGAAGAATTTTAGGAGAACCTCACATGTCATCTACATGTTCAACCAAAGCAACCAGCATTTTAATGGCACAGCTTTGAGATCAATATCATATAGCTAGAAAACAAAAGAGAGATCACCAAAATAATGTAAAAGCAAGATTGAGAATTGAAATAAACAAGAATACTAGAGGCGCTGGCGGACTTGGAACCTTTTCAAACATGGAGGTCTACAGTGCATTAAACCGCCTAATGATGCACAAATATTGTGAAAAAAGATAACATAGCGAATAGGTGGGCTGTTTTTGCATTTGTGAAAAGATACATAATTAGCCTAAATATTAAGCATAACTTGTATATAAATCTGATATATAGTAGCATACTTGATAATTTACCAAAATATTTAGTCATTCTGCTTTAATGACCTTGAAGCAAGAGAGATCCAGTCACGACTAGAGGCTTTCCTAATTAAATTTTCAGAATATAAAGAGAGGATTGTGTTTTATTAAATTTACAATAATACATTTTAAAAATATAATGATACATGAATCATCTAGTTAAGTGACTAAAAAAATTACATGTCCAGTTTTCATATTAAGATGAGTGATCATAAGAATGTATCACTGTGATTTTATAATTACTAGCCCACCAACCCGTGCATCTACACGGACTAGAGATTAAAGTTCTGTTAAATTAAAATTTATGGATACATTCCATATAACTTAAAAAATGCAAATTCAGATATGCACTTGCCACTTAAAGATTAAAAGGTTGTGAAATCAAAATCTATGGATACAGGCTACAGATTGACAAACATGTGAATTTAGTCATTCATGAGCACCAACACAAAAGTTATCAAAATTATTATGTTTAGAATTTGTGAACCTATTTTTTTTTACTATAAGATGATATCTTTAAAGGTGGTATCGTGAACAAAACTAAAATCTATTTTCACCACTATAAGAAGTTTCAACAAACAACTATATAAAGAAAGATAGAAAGGTTAAAGAATAGAAGTACCATCATTGAATTGAAAATGGAAAATAAGTTTTGTTCACTTGACTTATGTACTTCTTTCACACATAATCCAATATATACATGTGTTCTTCTGATCTAGAAATTCTAATATTTTGTATGATCTAACATTGGAAGCCCGTAGATACGATTGATGATGAAAATCAAACCGTATGTTCAAGCGAACATTAATTAGGACAGTTTTATTATTTTATTGAACACCAGACTCCATCATATTGCACCATCAATAATGAGAAAAAACATTATTCTGACCCAGTGTTGTTGCACATACTCGCTCACATGATGTATGCCATATATCCAGCTAACCACGACCCCTTCCACACTTGGGCTGCTTGGTCTCTCTACCTGATCGTGCATGATGTAGCTACAATTTTTATTACTACAAATGTTTAAATTTTGTTTCATACTAAGAAATATTAAAAAATTTTAGTAAAAAGCAATATTTGTATTCTGTTTATATATATCAAACAATGCTCTATAGTGAGATTGATTATTGATTTAATACTTAGTAGTATACGCAATCCTTTGCGAATGCATAGGTTAACACAACTCAATGATTATTGTAAATCAATTGAATGAATAAATTTTACATTTATGTTACAAGTTGGTTATATGATTAGTAAGCAAAGTAGCAGCGAGGTGACCCAAGATGTATTTGTAAATTTTGTTGTGGTTGCACAAAACATTCAAAAAATATAAAGCGTTTTTAATATTGAACTAATGCATGAGAAACCAGCTCTTTCAAGCATTTAATTGCACACACCGAAGAGACACCGACTGTGCTTCTTGGGACGGGACAGGAGGGAGGACATCAGCCCGCGCGCCTGCCTTCGCTTTCGTCACCACTCATCAGTTTTCCCCCAAGCTTTTTGTCTGGAGCTGGAGTGCGGCGCGCCGTCCACAAAGGCAAATTTAGGGTGCAGCTGTTCCGTATATAGTACAGGTGTCTGATCTGACGACCATGAACTCGAACCTTTTCATATTGTCGGGCAACAAGAGGCACAACAATGGTCGAGTTTTTCTTCGGTTTGACCCGTAGACCAACACAAACATGTGCCAACGGAGACCGGGCGCTGGGCCCGTTCGAGTTCCGAGCTACTGGACCGGGTCGGCCGTGTACCAAAATTTCTTATTCCAACAACGTGATTACCTGAACACGAGATTCTGAGAATTCAATTGATTATTTAACCCGGCACGAGCGAGAGCGAGAAGACGTCAAGCTATGAGTAGTGCGTTTTCTGGGCTATATAAGAGAGCAGAACACTGGTGATCTTTCTCAAGAGAAACATTCCAACTCCTGAAACGCGAACTGAACCTAAGGAGGCGAGACCATTAGTTACAGCTCTATCACTTCTCTGTCTCTGTCTCTCATTTACGCGACAGGCAACAGACGCAGTGATCGCGGACGACGATCCATGGCGGCGGCTAAGGCGAGACTGGCGCTGCTGCTCGTGATCTTGGCGCAGGTCATGAGCGCCCTCGTCGTCGTCGCGGTGAGGCCGCTGCGGCCAATGGACGGCGCCGGCTGGCTGGAGAACGCCGGAGTTGAGGCGGTGATGCAGATCAATTCAGGGCCCAGCGGAGGCACGCACTGCTGCTGATTACGATTACGATAGCATAGGATAGGATAGGAGGTGATCAATCACAGATTAGCATATAACGGTACGAATTTGTACATAAGCTGTTGTAAGAGCTCAGAATCAGCTTTACAACAAGTATTAATTCAGTTTTTACACTAGGTATTCAATGTTTTTATAGATTTTTTTTTACACTATGAACAGATGTGCAATAGCTTGGTCCAAAAAGGATATATCTGGATGTCGAGGCCTGTGATTTTACCACTTTTTGGCGACCAGAAATACTGAGAATACTTCCTCCTAAGAAAGTTAAAAAATGAGATGTTTTACTATGTTTGCAAATAATATGAAGCGTCCGTTGCCTCTAATCTAACGCTCCATAATTAAAGGTACCAACTAAAAGGTACTTAAATATAGATGGAGGTACTTAAGTATTAGGGGTAAGACGGTAACTTAATGCATAGACTAATTTTGAAGGTTAAAGATATAAGGAAACCAGTGGGCACGTGATTATCTCTTTCCTTACATTGTTATGTTAAGGTTTACTTGATTGTAAGTCCCTACGTATGAATTTGGACGGACATGGAAAAATATTCAAGAATAACCCATAGTTCTTATTGCATAATTTGGTAAGATTTACTTGATTTCAACTAATTGTTTTTCTTCGCCAGTTCCAAAATAAATTTCTTTATACTCAATGACCAGTACGTGTACGTTGATATAACCCATAGTTCTTATTGCATAGTTTTGTAACATTTACTTGATTACAATTAATTGTTTTTTTATCAAGTTCAAAACAGTTTGTCGTTATGCTCGTTGACCAGTGCATGTTGATAACCGTAGTGATAAACATCTCTCTCACATACCAGTAAGCATCAATATGTCCAATTAGTAATCAAGTAAATAATTGAGTAAATAACTAGATTGTTATTCAAATTCACTCGGTTCATTCGGCACACACAACTTGCATGCCTTGTCACATCTCTTTTGCATTAGTTCTCAAGCTTTCTAAATGATAGTTCAGCTCCTCTAATTTTTAGATAATATTTCACAACCATTCGAAGTATGAGATGAATGACCAAACAAAAAAACTAAGTCATCACGAGATAGACGTAGAGATGACAATAGGAGACAAAGTAATTCAGAAAAGGTAAGATTTTTGTTACCAAATTATTACTTATTTGTTTCCGATTATGATATATTTTTTATTCTGTACTTTGCCCCTCTCTTAATCAACGGTCCGGATTAAAATACCTCTTGGTACCTCCAAATACCTTGCAAACACCGTAAAACATCTCTAAAAAATGAGGCATTCTCAAGTTACATGTGCTGCTCGCATGTTTTAATGTTGGTACCATTGACATTTTTCTTTGCCTGTTCTTCAAGCTTAGCTTTTCCGGTACATTTCCGTATAGTGTAGACAAATAAGGAAAAATACTGCTTGTCATATCCTCGCTTCCCACATACCTGCTGACGTCCATCAAAACACCAAAACAATTCATCAAGGAACTAGAGAACATTAGCAGAAGATTTCTATGGGCTGGATGTCATGAATTGCATGGAGGAAAGTGCAAAATGAGTTTGCTGCATGTCACCAGACCACTGAAATATGGTGGCCTGGGCATAAGAAACCTGGATTGTTTTGCAGGAGAGTTGAGGCTGCATTGCCTATGGTTCGAATGGGCGTCTGCGGAGAAGCCATGGAAAGGAATGGACCTCCCGATGGATGACACTGATTGGGCCCTTTTTATAGCAGCAACAAGAGTATCAGTCAACAACGGCCAGCGAGCAAGGTTCTGGACTTCCAACTGGTTGAATGGGATAACACTGACCACTCTCTTCCCTCGCCTATACAAGCACAGCCGTAGGAAAAATATGATAAGCGGATCAGGGACGTTGCTCGTAACCTGAACCGTGACATTCTTCATGACTTCTTCGCACTTTGGAGATACTAATTGAGGAGCAGGGCGTCAACTTGCAAAATGAGGAATTAGATTCCATCACCTGGACACTCACACCATCTGGCGAGTAAATCAGCTTATGAGGTACAATTCCGAGGCGGCACCAAATCACTTTTTCCTCAACTCATCTGGTCCATTTGGGCACCGCCTCGCATAAAAGTTTTTACATGGCTCTTATTTCAGCACCGCATCTGGATAACAGATCGCCTACAAAGGCGCGGATGGGAGAACCAATATTTCTGCCCATTGTGCCAAAGGAACCTTGAAACGCCAGAGCACCTGTTCGTCTGAGTGTCCATTCACCGGTCACCTCTCGGATTTATTGGCGCAGTGGCTGCACGCCCCGTACCTCCAAGCCGCCACCTTTTTTTAGATAATGGGTTTACTCCCGACCTTGGCCTTCTTAGAGGTTACAGCCAGATTATTACAATGACAGCAAGACGTCCGTCTGCTTAATCACCTAATATAGAGTGCAAGAAAAACAAGAAAGGAAAAGGAGGACCCAACAAAGTTTGAACGGAGCCATTATCACAGAGCGATTCTATTCCTAAAACACCACCCGTGGTAGGTGAAAACTTGCATGACCGTCGACTCCAACGCACAACATGCCTCCTTTATCTTGTTGGTGTCCTCCTCACACTTTTGTAGTTGTGCCCAATGTCTCCCCCAATGTGTTGCCTTGTAGAGAACCTGCATATAAGTTTTAATTGAACAATATCAAACACAATTTCATTCCTGGTACCAGATGAGCGCTCAACATGTAGAAGCTGCACCTACTAGTATCTGGTATTTCAATTTATTTTGTAAACCAAATAACCAATTAGTCAACATATGGTAAGAATTAGTTGGGATTTGGATACCAAAAGTGAATTGAACCGCTCTCCATATAAATCTAGCAAAGTGACAATCAAAGAAAAGGTGTTGGATTGTTTCTTCATGTGAACAAAAGACACATTTAGTTGGTCCCTTCCAATTGCGCCTAGCTAAATTATCTTTGGTCAAGACAACACCCTTTTTAAAGTACCACATGAAAATCTTTATCTTTAGAGGTAACTTCAAATTCCATATCACCTTATTTTGCCTCACACTTTCATTGCAAATCAAAGCACTATACATAAAATGCACTGAGAAAATACCATTTTGTTGTAAACTCCAGCGAAGGATATCTTGACTATCATACAATATGGACGATATGGAAAGAGCAGAAACATCGAGTGTTCCAACATCATGAAAAACCAGCAAGCACCCTCTTTCGAGAGGCACAAGAAGAAGCACACAACCAGAGCACTGCCGGAGCTAAGCACGTCACGGCGCTTCGTGTCTTTCCAAACCGCGAGTAGTCACTTTTGTTTATTTTACCTTGCGGGTCGGTCTGATCTTGCAAGTATGGTGTGTAACTGCGCGTCTTGCACATGTAAAACTCTGCTTCTACTTATTAATATAAGCCGAACATAGTCCCGGAACTTTAAAAAAAATGACCAAAATCTGTGGCTCGGTTTGTACTGCACTATAACGAAAACCCAGTCAATCACTTGAAAGCTTCATATCAATGTGTTCAAAAGTATCTTATTTTAAAACAATAAAATCATATTTATGGACTATTTCTTGAAAAGTGAAGTTTTTTGTAATGCCACGTCGCTTGCGTGTCTCATTAATGAACTGGGTAGCTTCAGCTTCACGCGCACTGCCGTCGACATCAGGAACAACAACATACTACCCCTGTCCCATTGAAAGTATCGTTCTCACTTTCTAACAAGTCAAACTTTTTTAACTTTGATAAAAAATATACGAAAAATTATAAATATTTATTGAATATAATTAGTATCATTAGATAGATAATTGAATCTACTTTCATAATCAACTTATTTAAAGATACAAATATTACTAATATTTTCTAGAAATCTAGTCAAAGTTTAAAAAGTTTGACTGACACGGATACCATAGCAACACTTTCAATGAGACGGAGGGAGTACTAGTAAGCTAGTACATCATCTTTTTAACACTATTTATTTATTTGAGATAATAGGCTTAGTCAAACATCATAGCACTTGACTGACGATAAACTAGCTTGTTTTTCTTTCTTTCAAAACAGGGATATCGCTGGAATTTCATTGCTTTGGGGATAAAGTAGCTTGTTTTAATTGCAATAGCACGCTGGGATAAAAACGCAGGGAATTTTGAATTTTAATGAGTAAATTGTGGTGAGGCGTATGTGACAGAAAACAGGATGAAAAATCAAGAAACCGGCACTACGATTCCGGATAATTCAATTTGGTGTTCGTTGACGAATTGGTCATCGTTTTGATTTCCAAGGAAATTGGTGTCAAACAAGACGAAACATTCAAAATCCAAGGAAATACGGTACATATGTTTCAGACCGTGCTTGCTCCGAGCTAGTCGCGGGCTGCTGAACCCAGTAGTAATTTATAATTGATTACTTTCTATGTTCTTAAATTATTGACGCTTTGCTTTTTCGTTATGGTTTGACTGTTTGTCATATTAAAAAAAAGCTTAAGAACTATCAAATCTTCTATTATAATTTATTTTATCATCAAAAGAAGTTGAAACACAACTTATAATTTTACGTATTTGAAAAAATATTTTGAATAAGACGAGTGATCAAACATAATGAAAAAAATCAATGATGTTAACAATTTAAGAACAGAGAGAATACCTTACTAAACACGCTATGCGTCGGTTATCTGCTCGCCGTGTGTGTATTCTACTTTTATAGAATGCGATCACGGATGACATGGTCGTCAACCATTGTAGCAGCAGTAGCGTTCCCACATTCGTAGTCTCGTAGTACTTCCTCATTTACTAAATTATTATTGCTATTGACTTTTTCCATGACGTTTGACCATTCGTCTTATTCAAAAAATTACTTCAAATACAAAAAATTATATGTTATATGGCAAATTTCTTTAGTGATGAAACACATTCTAACCAAATATATGATATTTCTTAGACTTTATTTGAATAAGCAAATGGTCAAACATAACAAAAAAGTCTACGACGACAATAATTTTGTAAGAGAGTAGTATATAATATACATTGCCCGTTGCAAGTAGTAATACTGAAGTTGGACGTCTCTTCTGTGATTATTGTTGACTGTCTCGAGCCAAACACCTACTTGTGAAGCACGGATGTACGGCACAGTCGTTGTGAAACTGGACACGGTCGAACAACACCCCGTTCCTGGGACCCCAAAACTTAGCACGGTCAAAGACAGACCGAGCCGGACACTGTGTCACCTCCTAGGGCGGCCAAGGAAATAAATAGCGGTTGTAGCGGCCGCAATAGCGACCGCTATAGCGGTAGCGGTCTTATGACGCTACCGCAACGTTGTAGCGACCTTGAAATAGCGGTTTGGAACTTTGCGGTCGCAATTGCGTGTATCGCCCGCAATATCGGGCCGCAATTACGATATAGCGACCGCAATAGCAGTTTATCTCAAGATATGTTAAGTGTTTATGGGTCAATATGTAAAATGCATACCCCTAACCGCATTAAGATTATCCCTTGCGACTTCCTACAACGCCTAAGTTTGATCAAGACGCCACCACAACGTTTCATGACGACTATTCATCATTTTTTATGAAAAAAATATCTAGATATATGTAAAAATTTTCAGTATTTTTGAATTCCGCTATTGAAACTTAGCGCCCGCAATAGCGTCCGCTATTCTCCGGAAACACCAATCCACAACGAACCCGCTATCCGCTATTTTTTACCTTGAGGGCGGCACGGCAAGGGAATACACACGCACCAAGTGCCGGGACATGGCACGCAGGTCAACAAATCAACACAAGTATACTAGCGGAAGCGAAGCACTATGCATGGTAGCGGAAGTGAATCTTTAGCTCAAACGGTAGAGGAAGTCTTCGTTGTGAATCCAAATTCACAGGCAACTCGAATGTAGGCGAAACTCTTCGTCTTCATCTTCTATCTTATTCTAGTTGTGTCGACGAAGTCTTCATGTCATCCAGCTTGTGTCGACGAAGTCCTTAAGTCCGGCACACCTCCACCGAAGCCACAGCTCGAAGACGAAAGTAAAACACCTATCGAAGGGGAGACGTGAAAAGTAACTAATCACTCGGGAAGCTCTCGGGTAGTGCCCGTATCCGGCGCACGGCTATACTTATAGATTATAACTCTACAAAGTATATACTCTTGTGTACCCACACCCAACGGGCTTGACACCAGGTCGGTGCCCCAACCCAAGCACAAAGCCTACACTAAACCAATCAAAAAGCATCAACTGGTCGCGCCCGTCCTCCAAGTCCGGGATCTCCCTAATAAACGGCAAAGAGTCCTGAAGGTGTGAAAGGCCTACCTCTAGCTAGATGGGGTATCTTCTATTCATGGGTCAAGACAACGCTCTAATACCCACTAACACTATCTCCGCAACCACGGCGGGCCATCCGAGTCCTCCGCTAAGATCATGATCTAACTCAAACGTCCATACGGCGACGTGTGGTGTGTATGTAAAAGCTTGGAGATGTATCTCTTGTGAGCCAGTCCTTATGCTGTTGGGGTGAGTCACCAATCCCTCTCCTCTAACCAAGGTCACCATAAGTAACAACCACCAACGAAAAACTCTATAACCTAGTCTCGGACACAATTGTGCTCGCAACAGGCACTCTCCAAATAGGAACTTCCCAAAAGTTCCCTAGCATCTAATCACCTATACTCGCCCCCGCAAATCCTATTGGGTTACTAAAAAACTCAACAGCTAAGAAGCACCTATATTTTATTTTACACAAAAAACATGTATATCCTCATGTGGGGGTTAAATTAAGCAACTAAGCATACTAAGCATGCAAGTACCATCACTACAAGCATCCTAGGGTAATAGTGGCAAAGGTAACATGATATGCCATATGTATTAACCTAAGTGGTAGTAACCATTTCATATGTATGATTTTATATTATGTAATTGCTAATATAGGAGCAAGAGTGATCAATGATTCCGGCTTTCCTTAAAAGCGAGTCCAAGAATAAATCGGTGTCCTCGTCAGGCTTCGCGAGTACTCCATGAGTTTCTGGTTATCTGATTTCACTGTCATCCAAAATTAAGGTAGAACTGGTAAATGACACGCCAGCACCATGCAGCTGCCACGTGTGTTGTATTTCTACCACGTCAGCAAGATTTTCTGCCACGTCGGTACATCCGAAGCAACGGTCAGCGATAGGCGACGTCGCCATGATGCATCGTGACGCTCGCGGAATCACGTCGGTTTGCCGCTACAGCTCGTGGCAACCAAGGGAAAGCACACCAGGAGCTTCGCCTCAACGCCGCGCATCTAGGAGCACCATCCGACCGGATGAGCTCTCACCGAAGTGGCGGCACGGGCTCGCCGGAGCTAGCGGCAGCTACGCTCGAAAGAGGGAAAACCCTACTCAATAGAAAAGGCTCAAATTGAGCGTACCGGAAGGGAGCTCATGCTCTTCCGAGCGCAATGATATCGGTCGCCACTCCTAAAGCTCACCGGAGCTTCGCCGGCGGCGAGAGGTGCGGTGGCGGAACGAAAGTAATGGCGAGAACCTTGAAGGCCTATGCTTTTCTTGACGGCGACAAGCGAATGAGTATGAGGGTGACCTGGAAAAACTCATCGACTAACCGGCGGCCTCGGACGAGCCCTAGGGAGCAAGCTCCACCGTCGGTCGTGGCGCACGGCGGCGGGATCCGATGAAAACAAGAAATTTGCACACGAATTAAAGGGGAAGCGGGGGAATGACGTGCTGGCTCACCGCAAAGCTTCTATAATGCTTGGCGACGACGGAGAGTGGACGACGAAGACAAGCTCTTTGTTGAAGCGGACATGTGACGACGCCTTCTCATTCAAAAGTTGCAAAGGGAGGGAAGGGTTGGAATTGGAGGCCTAGGGAGCGCCACGCAATGGGGAGCACAAAACAGAGATCGAGAAGAAGAAAACCACACTGGCGAGGATGAGCGTCGACAAAAAGGTCGGCGGTTGAAAACTTTGCTTGGCTTGTTCGTCTTCCTTTCTATACGATCCTCGACGGGGACAAGCCCACCGGTTTTAGCATCACATGAGGAAGAGGTAGGTGGCATGGAGGCTTGCCGACGAGCACCTTCTTCTACCGATGACCAAGGCGGGGCGGCGGCCGAGAGCTAGGGTTTTAGGGGAAATCGGGCTTGGCGGCGCAAGGGGATGGGGCGGATGGAGGCGGCGGCTGCTGGGGTACATGTACAGCAGTTGGTGGCTAGGGTTTGCCAGGTGGCAGAAGGAGATGGCGCCACGTTGCCTCAATATCCATGCCGCGAGATCGGCGGTCGGGAGCGGGTCGGTAGGAAGAAGAACATTGTTCCGCATGGGCTAACTAGGTTGTTGGGCTGGTAGGAGGGAAGAGGGAAATGGGCTCGCGGTGAGAAGGGGAGAAGATTTGGCCCACGGGAGAAAATTCAAAAGAAAAAGCTCGATCTTTTGCCTGAATTTGAATTGAAATTGATTCAAAACACTTTCAAACACGGGCGGGTACAATTGGGTGGTTACACATTTTATATGTGTAAACAATATTCTTTCTCCTTCTATCTCCTCTAATGTTTCTGTCATTTTCGGCTGACTGGGGAATGTACTAATTGCACGAGTACTCGACTTTATTTCATTTAGGGCAAATGTTTTGAGAAAATAGGAGCAGGATGATGCTTTTTTTGCTTTCGTGAAATCAATTTCCCATTCCCATGCCAAAACAAGGAGATCATGAGGGCCCACGTATGAGTGAAAGAAAAAAATGTGGGGAATGAATAGTTGCTAATTTAAACTCCGAGTGATCCACAAAGTTAATTGAATTCTACGTAGAAACATCCTTGATCGGTGTGTGAAGGATGTGCAAATTTCGAGAGAGAGAGAGAGAGGCAGGGAGAGAGAGAGAGAGAGAGAGAGAGTAATACCGTGTTAAGGCTTCTTGCCCCCCCCCTGGTCGGTGGGAAAAAAAAATCAAAACTCCCTCGCTCTCCCCAAGCCAAAGCATTAGTTAAATACTCGTGCCACAACTCACAAGGAAAGAGTCTTTGTTTTTAGTTGGAGAGGGGGTTCTTTGATTTTCTTGGCCTACGTGAGCAGACTCTTCTCCTTAATATAAAGTTGTTGGTCCGACCGGTGCAACTTCGGGGACTCTTCCTGCAGCCGCATACCTAATGCAAGAATAGAACCGAGATATTAATGGAAGGACCTTGATGTCTCCTAGAGGGGGGGGTGAATAGGCCAATCCTGCAAATTAAAATTTAAAACCAAGGTCACCACCAAAACCGGTCAGACCTGTTTTGTCGGGGAATGCATGAAAACTTGCTCTTGTATCTATCTCAAACCAATACTCGAAATAGTGCCTCAATAGATGTTTCTTGAAGTGACACTTAGTCCCCGCACACCACTATAACATCCTGGCCTAGGGCTTAATAGGATTGATAGAATTATCATGTCAACAAGTTGTAACTTCTTTTCCGGAAGCTTATCTCTATAGAACTCCAAGGTTAAGCGTACTTGGCCTCGTAACAATTTAGGGATGGGTGACCGACCATGAAGTCTTTCCGGTGTGCACCGAGTAAGGACAAAAGTGCGCATAAAAGACTAGTGTTGATCTGTGGGAAAATCATGAAGGCCTATTAAGCTGCTAGGTGTAAGCGGGCCTGGCCCGAGAGGCGGGACGTTACAATCACAAACAAGAACAACCGAGTAGATCGAAGCGAAGCACAATATGAGATAGAAATAAACAAGAGAGGTAAACCGAACGAGGTGACACAAGTGTTTGTTTGCCAAAGTTCAGATTCACCCCGTGAATCCTACGTCTCCGTTGAGGAAGCTAGAGTCGCCCAAAAGCCAACTCCAAGCCGGGTCTCTTTCAACCACTTTCCCCGATTCACTAGCTTGATCTTTTCCCTTCCGGAGGCAAGATCACAACCTTCACAAACTGACCCTTGGCTCACCACAACTTGGGAGCTCGTGGGTAACGCCTAGCCGTCTAGGAGGTTTCACCTGCAAGAGTAACAAATGCCACAAGATTGCTTGACGCAATCATAAAGTGCTTAAGGCTTGGATTGCTCACAAATGCTCAAATCTCTCAACTCAACTCAGATTTTCATCAAATCACTCAAGTCTCACAAAGAGGCGTTGGGGAGAGCTCAATATGGTCATTGGGATGTTCTGAAACATTCTAGAACCAGCAGCCCTTGAAAGAGGGAGAGGGGGCTATTTAAACAGTTTCTAGAAAACTAGTTGTTGGGTGTGTCGACCCAAACCGCTCCGACCGGTTTCGGCCAGCACAACAACTAGGCTCCACAAATCACTCCATTCATTTCTATTTGATCTCATCTCACCAAATTTGGTGTGTAGGTTCTATACAAGGTCTAGAACACTATCTCACTCAAAGCAGAAGTAAAACCCTAAGTTTACAAAACCGGTCGGACTTGTTTTGTCAAGTCAAGCACACTAACGAGGTTGGGTTTTAGGGTTTTTCTCTCATGGCTTCTTACTTAGGATGTTGAGAACTTTGGACATTGTAGAAGCATAATGTTGTATCACCCTTGATAGTACGGCAAACCAATACTCAAGATTAAAAGCAAATACACATTTTTCACTTCTTGAGCTTGTAGACTTGCCACTTGCCACTTTATCAATTTTTCTTCAATTTGGGGTTGACAACATGAATAGGAATCCGAACATATCCACCTTGAGCTAATGAATATGAATATTGAATCCTTTTGATCAACTTTGCACTTTCCATTCATAGCTCATCTTTCAGAAATGATTTGACACTTAATGATACATGATTGTTCATGGCTTGAAAGATCCATCGGAATCAACTCCACTTGCTCTTTTCCATCACTACGGTCCTTCGGCGCCAAGCCTTCTCCAATGTATGGTCCATCGCAGCCAAGTCATGTTCCTTCATCTTCCTACCATCCTAATCCACATATCATTTTGTATCTCACAATTAATCCATACACCTTTTTCTTTCTCGATTCATTTGATTTTAATTGATATAGTCTTGGTAAAGTACGCCCTTCTTCTCTTCACAATTATCATAGTGGAGACATATAAACATAAAATTGTACACCCATGTCTCTTCTTCATTTTTATCCTCACTTGTCATAGATATAAATCTTCATCTTATGGAATCCATGATCTTATACAAATAATATCCAGAAGTGCTTGTAAATGATGATTCATAATGATATCACAATTAAATTCCTGCTCATCATCTCAAGAAACATATTAGTCCTTTAATCGTTTTGTCAATCAACTCACCAAAATCCACTAGGGGCCTAGATGCACTTTCAATTAATATAATTTTGTGGAAATTCTTATGAAAGATATTTATGGTTCAATGGTCGCAACTTCGGCATATGGCTAATATGCAACCACTTGAGCTTTGAACATGATTCTATATCACGATGTTTTCTCACCAATAAATTAAATAATATAATAGATAATGTTGCTAGTGCAACCCTTGTTCCATTTTTTGTCCAATTATTCCAAGAAAACTAAATTCACCCATGTGAAATTAAGGGAGATAATTAACTGGAATTTTGCTCGAGTCATGCATAAAGGTAAATATGAGGTTTAACATGTCATCGTCCTATGTAAAGAATTTTAAGAGAACCTCACATGTCATGTATATGTTCAGCCAAAGCAACCAAGCAGTTTATTGTCACAACATTGACATAATATCATATAGCTAGCAAAAAGAAGAGATCATCCTTATAATGTAAAAGCAAGCTGGAGAATAGAAACAAATAGGAATACTTCAAGCTTCAGGGCGTCATACTTTCATAATACTAGAGGCACTAGCAGACTCAGAACCTCTTGATTGGGCTTTCAAACTTTGAGTTCTAGGGTGTTTTAGCCTAGCTAATGTTGCACAAATAATGTGAAAACAAATAACATAGAGAAGAGAAGGTTATTTTTTGCATTTGTAAGAAGAGAATTAATTATCCTAAATATTAAGCATAGCATGTATATAAGTAGTATACTTAATTGTTAACCAAAATATTTGGGCATTCTTCTAAGTGCCCTTGAATCAAGGGAAATCTACCTCTGATTAGAGGCCTTGATAATTACCTTTCATGAATGTAAATATAACTTAGATTGATAATGCTGTGTACAATAAATGATAATTTTGTGGATTTTACGATAGGAGATGGCCATATAATGATGGAGAAATAATATAATGATGCATGGAGAATTAAATTAGGTGGCTAAAAAATTACACGTCCGATTTTAATATAAAGAGATGGCTGATCCTTATGTAGTTACATGTTATTATTACAAAGGTTTTGATTTTTATTTTGTTGTTAGAAAAAATAATTTATGTGTAGTTAAATGCATTCAAATACAATATTTATATTGTTGGGCATCATTTTATATTTCTAACAATACTCTATAGTGAATTTGATTATTAATTTTGTAGTTAGTACTAGTTACATGCCCGTTGATTGGAACGGAAGATTAAAATAAAATTCAATAATATACAATATTTTGAGAAGTTAGCAACAATCATAGAACTAACACAACTTGGTAATTCTTGTAATTCAAATGCTATTTTATATCTATGTTACAAGTTGATCAAATGATTAAAGTATTTTTAATGTTGAATTAATGCATGAAAAAACATTTATCTATGGCCAGACTCGTATTTCATAAGTATCTAACCATGCAAATGTACAGGCCACCCCGCTATTCTAGAATTCAGTGCATGGCACAAGGTTTAGCAAAAATTACAAAGGCCAGTCTCAGTAGGGGTTTCATTAGTATTAAATGAGGTGTCACATCAGCAAAAGAGATGACGTGGCATATCAATTAATATGAAACTGGACAAATGAGTTTTATAGGGATGAAACTCATTTGGCACTTTTTTATTATATATGAAACTCCCATTGAGAATATAAAGTTTCATCCCAACCAATTCGACCAATCTAGATGCAACAATTAGATGTTAATTTAATGTTATAACTTGTCTATGAAATCATGAAGATGAAACCATGCATTGAGAGTGATTGTTTCATCTACCAAATTGAATCTCAAAATCTGACGTGGTACTCTTGGTATGTGTGAAATGAAACTATGCATTGAGACTGGCCTAAGCCCAGTGCACAAGGTAATTTTTATTTAGATAATGGTACAAAATGTAATAGCAAGGCTTCAAACAGTTTTTTTAATGCGTACTTGATGAAACCAGAGTATATGAAGAGAGACTCTCCCTTGATTACAAACATAATCCTCTTTAGCTACAAAGCTGAATACAGTAGGATGCTTGTGGGCATTTGCATTGCGATCTACTCAAACTGGCCCCATGAGCGTGCCATTAGATGGAGTGGATAGTACACGGATGGCGTGAATGTCCTCGCCGGGACTCACGTCATGGTGACATCGAGAAGAGTGGACATGTAGGTGTGTTCGTTTGCTGAGGTCTAAATTTTATAGCTGTCACATCAAAAAGAATCTTACTATTTATGAGTACTAAATAAAATTTAATTATAAAATAAATTACAGGACCTTAAACTAACTCACGAGACGAATCTAATGAGGTTAATTAAGTCATGATTAGAAGATGGTTACTGTAGCATCACTTTCGTAAAACATAGATTAATTAAGCTCATTAGATTTATTTCGAAAAATAGCATCAATTTGTCAAAAGGGTTTTATCATTAAATTGCTTAAAATATTTATAAATAATAAGATTTTCTTTGATATGACAGTACCAAATTCTAGAGGACAACCGCGGTAATGACAACTCCCAATGGTCTCATACGTGCTCTGCTCTTGTGGGCAGTCACTCCGACTCTGCTTCTTACAGAACACCGACTCTGCACCAGTCGTCACCAGCGCATGCCCCACGGGATGAGGAAGGTATCCTGCTGCCTTCGCTTTCGGCAACGCAGTCACCAGCTGTATATGATGAAACCAGAGTATATGAAGGGAGACTCTCCCTTGATTACAAACATAATCCTCTTTAGCTACAAAGCTGAATACAGTAGGATGCTTGTGGACGTTTGCATTGCGATCTACTGAAACGACCAATGAGCATGCCATTAGATGGAGTGGATAGTACACGGATGGTGTGAATGTCCTCGCCGGGACTCACGTCACGGTGACATCGGGACGAGTGGAAAACTGCGGCGATGACAACTCCCAATGGTCTCATACGTGCTCGGCTCTTGACCTGTGGGCAGTCACTCCGACTCTGCTTCTTAGGGCATGTACAACCCACAGACCGGGATGCGTCTCTAATTACCTCGAAGTTATCATGCAGACAACATAAAAATAATCCATACAACCCAGAGACATAGGATCCGTCCGTAAGCTGTTTAAATGCTTTGTATGTAACTACAATCAACTACAAATATATTTATGTATATCGTTGTGTGGCAAGCATCACCGACTAAAGAAAGCATGGGCCGTGGCTCCCAGCCTTCACGCCACCACGGCAGTTTCCAGCGTTGGCTCACCGAGCTCCCAGCCTTCACGCCACCACGGCCCTACTCCAAGTCGCCGCAAATAAGTTCTCCGTCGCTGAAGCCAAGCATCCAGTCCGACCATGTTAGCCGGCTTGGCCGCCTTGCTCGCGGCATTGGAGCGCTCCGAGGACGCGGGACGATGAGCAGTCATTGGGCATCTCCGTCCGCAGCCGCGACTCCCGCTCCTGTAGCTCCTCCACAACGCAGACCAGCTTGCCCACCTCCGACGCCGCCCTGCACGGAGGATGCACCTAGGCCGACGATGGGGGAAGTAGTGCGAGAGGTGGACCTGGGCGTCGCCGGGCTCCGCTGGAAGCCCATGGCCGCGGCCGGCCACCATTGTTGGTGCTGTGAGTTGGGGGCGACAGATTTGGCAGAGGAATTGGGCGCTGGAAGCTCCTCCACCACGCGGGATCCAACTGCCCCGTCGCTCGGGGGAGACGCTCCATACAACGCTGCCGCGTCCGTCTCCGCCGCCTAGGAGCACGAGACGATGCCGTCGTCTCGCGAGGTGACGCGAGCCGGGTTGTTGCGTGGAGGCAGGAGTGTTTTCGCAAAAGAGACAACGAGGGACGAGGTGAATCAACGGGTTGTACATGCCCTTACAAGACACCGACTCTGCTTCCTACACATGATAGTGGGACACCAGCCGTCACCAGCGCATGCCCCACGGAATGCGGAAGGTATCCTGCTGCCTTCGCTTTCGGCAACGGAGTCACCAGTCATCAGTTTTCCCCAAGTTTGGGTGTGTTCGTTTCCTGGGGTCTAAATTTTAGAGACTGTCACATTAAAAAGAATCTTATTATTTAAGAGTATTAAATAAAGTTTAATTATAAAACAAATTACAAGCCCCTAGACTAATTTACGAGACGAATCTAATGAGGTTAATTAAGTCGTGATTAGAAGACGGTTACTGTAGCATCACTTTAGCAAAATATAGATTAATTAAGCTCATTAGATTTATCTCGAAAATTAGCACCAATCTGTCAATAGGGTTTTGTCATTAAATTGATCAAAATATTCATAAATAATAAGATTCTCTTTGATACTGACAGTGCTAAATTTTAGAGGGAGGAAACGAACACACCCTTTGTCTGGAGCTGGATTGCGGCGCGCCGTCCACAAATCAAAAAATTTGGGTGCCGCTGCTCCGTACAGTAGAGGTGTCTTGTCTGACTCTGACCTGATGGTCATGAACTCGAACCTTTTCATATTGTCGGGTAACAAGAGGCACATCATAGGTGGAGTTTTTCTTCGGTTTGACCCGTAGACCAGCAGACATTTGCCAACGGAGACCGGGCCGGGCCCGTTCCATTTCCGGGATCCTCTGACAACTCCGTGGCCGGACGCTAGTGCTGCTCCTGGCTAGGACTCGGTTGTTGATCAAAAGCAGAAACGATCCGCAGCTGCTGGACCGGGTCGGTCGTGCACCAAAATTTCTTATTCCAATTCCAACAACGTGAACACGAGATTCTTAGTATTCATTCAATTGATTATTTCACCCGGCACCAGCGCGAAGCCGTCAAGCCACGAGCAGTGCGTTTTCTGGGCTACATAAGGCCTTGTTCGTTTTTGTGAGAATAGATCCCACATGGATTTGTCCCTAGGTATGGATTGAGTGGTTCCAGCTCTTTCACTTCATCCAGGCGTGCTGCGTTCTATGGGTTAGAGTCATGGATTGGTGCTAGGCCTTCAAGCCATGGAATGAGCATGGAATGGGTTGGAATCGGGTGAGTTCCCATACCAATCCATGCGCAATCGAACGGTCATTTTGAGTTGGACTGGATTCGTTCCATATTTTTCTATTCCATGTGATTTAGGCTACGATCCATGTTGTTCCATGACAAAACGAACAAGGCCTAAGAGAGCAGAACATTGCTCATCTTTCTCAAGAAAAACATAGCAACTCCTGACACTCGAACGGAGCCGGGAGAGCATTGCAGCTCGTTCACTCGTCTATCTGTATTTCCACTCACGCAGCGATCGCGGACGACGATCCATGGCGGCGGCTACGGCGAAACTGGCGCTGCTGCTCGTGATCATGGCGCAGGTCATGAGCGTCCTCCTCGTCGTCGCGGCGAGGCCGTTGCGGCCATCGGACGGCGCGGGCTGGCTGCAGAACGCCGGCGTTGAGACGCTGATGCAGATCAATTCAGGGCCCAGCGGAGGCACGCACTGCTGCTGATTACGATAGTATAGGATAGGATAGGAGGTGATCAATCACAGATTAGCATATCACGGCGTGCAGTTGTATATACTTTTTTTATGGATGCAGTTGTATATACTAAGTGTGCGTTTGTTACGACGAATGCAGAAAGTTTTTATAGTGCTTATGCTGTTTATAGTGCTTATTATATCAAAACTGCTTACGGTGCTTATCGTACTTAAGCAGTCAACCCGTTTAGCAAAATTGTTTATGCTTATCTTTTAAACTGCTTATTCACGCCCATGAGCACTATAAGCTACGTTTTGCTGTTTCACTGTGTTTATGCTAATACAAAATTGTAAATTGCTTATAGATACTTATATCACATAAGCAATTTTACTATTTGTTGTTTGGCACTTCAAAATACTTATTGAGCATAAGCAGTTTCAATAAACATTTCTATAAACCGTGCCAAATGCAGCCTAAAATGTTGTAAGAGCTCAGAATTATCTTTACAACAACTATGAATTCAGTTTTTACACGGCATCAAATCTTTTTTTTCATGTATTTTTTTACACTATGAACAGATGTGCCACAGCCTGATCCAAAAAGGATATTTTTTGTGTATCCCTATGTTTTTAACCATTTTTGGCTAAAAAAGTTTAAAAAAAAGAAAAAGAAAAAATAAGGTCCAGGGAATGGACTGCATTGCCAACTTACATGTGCGGCTTGTCTGTTTTACTGTTGGTACCATTGACATTTTTCTTTGCCTGTTCCCCAAGCTTAGCTTTTCGGGGTACATTTCTGTATAGTGTACAGAAATAAATAGAAATACTCCTTTATGACCAAAATCTGTGACTCGGTTTGTCCTGCACTATGACCAAAACCCAGTCAATCTCTTGAAAGCTTCACATCAATGTGTTCAAAAATATCTGATTTTTTAAACAATAAAATCGTATTTATGGACTATTTCTTGAAAAGTGCAGTTTTTGTAATTCCATGTCGCCTGCGGTCTCACTAATGAACTGGGTAGCTTCAACTTCACGCAGGAACAACAACGTACTAGTAAGCGCGTACATCATCTTTAATTATTTGAGATAATAGACTTAGTCAAACATCATAACGCTTGACTGATGATAAACTCGCTTATTAATTAATTGCACTACGTGCAGTAGCACGCTGGGATAAAAACGCAGGGAGTTTTGATTTTGGACGAGTTAAACAGGTAACGAATAATTCGTTGGAATTGGTGAGAGGCGTAGGTGATAGAAACTGGGCTGGTTCAACTCCAAGAACCAAGAGTCCGGTCAAGAGTCGGTCATCGTTTTGAACTTGGTGTCAAAGGAGATGAAACCTTCAAATTCCAAGGAAATACGGTACATGGGTTTCAGACCGTGCTTGCTCCTACCTAGTCGCAGTGCTCGCACAGCGGTTCCGCTGCTGCTATTCACCTGTGTTACAACAAACTTAGCATTCAATCCGTCTAAAAATGTAAGGATTTGTTGACTTTCATATTTCACTTATGACCATTCATCTTATTTAAAATATTTATAAAACTATAAAAATAAAGAAGCCATACTCAAATATATCTAAAAATAAAATAAATTATTATGAAATAAATATTACTTTATATTTTTAACAAGACGAGTGGTCAAACGTGATGTCTGAAAATCAACAAAATGTTTACATTTCTGCACGAGAGTAGTAATAGTTTACAATTGATTAGCTTAGTAAACACGCTTTGTGTCGGTGAGCTGCTCGCCGCGTGTGGATTCTACTTTTACAGAATGCCATCACGGATGACGGCCCATTGCAGCAGCATGAGCGTTCTTGACGAGCACGAACAGAGGTACGTACGTATACATTCCCCGTTGCAAGCAATACTGAAGTTGGACGCCTTTTCCGTGATTGTTGACTCTGTCTCGGGCCAAACGCCTACTAGTACTTGTGAAGCACGGATGTACGGCACGGTCGTTGTGAAACTGGACATATCGAACAACCCCCGTTTCAGGGACACCAAACCTCAGCACGGTCAAAGACAAACCGCGCCGGACACCTAACCATGTCACCTCGTAGGGCGGCACGGCGAGGGAATACACACGCACCAGAGTAACTTCGACGCCGGCAAATTTCGGCTGTCATTTTGACCTGTTAAACACTACTGTTTCTTCTTCCATCTCCTCTAAAGCTTGTCATTTTCGGCTGACTGAGGAATGTACTAATTGTGCATTGAGTACTGACTTCATTTCATTTAGAGAGGGCAAATGTTTTGAGAAAACAGGAGCAACAGTAGCCTTTCATGTTTAACTTTTTTATGGAATGGGAGTGGGGTGGCACTTATTTGCATTTGCCAAAACAATTTCACATTCTCATGCGAAAACACGATGATAGAAAGAAAATTGTGCGGAACGGAAAATTGCGAGTTTATAGTCCCAGCGATGAACTGGAATCCACAAAGTTGATTAAATTCTACACAGAAACATCCTCGATCGGTGTCATACACATATCAAAGATGTGCGAAATTCTTCAAGAAAAAAATACCAGGTCGGTTCAGTAAGTTCTTCATCCTGAAGTATAAGTATGATTTGCACGTGTTAAGACAATTACTGTGTGATTTTGTTTCTAAGAAAAGTAAAGTGACCAAATGAAATAATCATCACCCTGAGGCCCTAACACATCAAGGTTTCCTCAAGGGCCTACTAATTCATCTATAGCTAATATGTACAAACATTATATACGTCTGCCTGCAAGAATATCCCTTTCCTGATCTACTCCAGGACTGGCCACCGCTCTCACTAGTTAGAGCATGGAGTCAGCAGCAGTGCGTCGGCGGGTTGGGTCCGGACTTGGCGGCGCGGAGCAACTCCGTTAGCATCCCCCGATCCCGTTCCCTGTGAAGCCAGCGGCCCCTCCAACGGCCTCGCCGCCGTCACGAGACTTAGTATCTGCACCACGAACAGCAGCAGCAGCAACGCCTTCGCCATCGACATCGTTGTACTGATTCTGATTGCAGCAACAACACAGCTTAGAACGAGATCGATTGTGCTTGCTTGATGGTGGGTTCTGATGCTTCTTTGCGGTTCCGAACTTGGTATTAGCTCTGAATGAGAAAGATGACTTGCTTCTGCATGGTGAGGCCCTATATATACACGGTTGTGTGGCCGTCAGTCAACGGGATCTACGTAGGCCGTTGGATCACTCGGTCCAATTCTTGGCTTGAATTCTTGTTTAGTGTGTTCTCCTTTGTTCTGAAGGATTCAAATTTCAAACCTCGCTGCATGCGAGACTAATTCAATTTCTTGGGACGTTTGGTTATGCTGCAGGAACAATTCGGGTCCTCCAACGCGTGGTTGAAAATGGCTTGATCGATGGACTTTTTGTTTAATCAGGAGTTGATCATGTGTGCTGGACTGGCAACGATCTACAGCTACAGATTCAGTCGCTGGAGGGCGAAGACTCCCAGAACTTGCACAAGGGTGACCAAATATGTGCAGTGCGGTAGCTAGTGTTGGACCTATTAAATGTTTGATTTTTCAGGTGAAAATAGTGTGCTGGCTACTTTTGCTGGAGTTGACCATTTGTGCAGTGTCCGGACATTTCCGGAAAGGAGAATACGGCTAGCGTTTCTTTATGGGAACTGAACTAGCTAGAGGTCACATACATGAAGTCATGAACAAATAAAAGCCCAACGGAGGAAATCGTCGCTGATCATTTGTGGTCCTAAGATTGGAGACAGAGAAAGAGGAGGATCTAGTACCTAGTACCAAAGAAATAAAATGCCAAAATTTCACTGATACATCCGAAATGTCACATTTATCGGTGATGACCGACATAAGTCAATTTTTATTTATCAAAAATTAGTTTTTCTATATATGCAACTACGATTATTATTTATATACTAAAGAATCTTTCTTGTCAAATCATGCAAATAACTTTAAAACAATTAATTTTAAATACCAAAATTACTGAATATTTTGAAATATTGTGCTTATCAGTGGCCCCAATTTTCTTTTATATATTACCGGAATTTTTCTACTACTAGGTAACTTCTGTAGTCGAGCAAGACCTAAGGTACAGAGTACAGAACAGGGCATGCTAACCCTGGTTCACAGAACCGTTTAAAACCGGCCGGTTATCCCGGTTAACTGGAAACCGGTCCCGGCCGGTCGGGCGGTTCGACCGGTTAACCGGGATAAACCGAAGCTACATACTATAGCAGTTCGGTTAACCGTCGGTTTTTCCGGTTAACCGGACCGGTTTTCGGTTCAAAAACCGGCCGGCCAGTTCGGTTTTGTGAACCTTGATGCTAAAAACGACGGTGAGGTTGACAATAAACCGTTGTACTAGTCTCTGTTCTTGCACAGTTGTATGTACGCTTCAACCGTTAGAACTTGCTACCTACCAGTATAGCAGTTCAAGATATCTGCACACGATCGAATTAGTCTGCAATTGGTGGTAGGTGTAGGTTAACACGCATTGTATCGGTAATCACCGCCCTGCTGCTTATTGCCGCGTGTGGATCCTACTTTTTAATTATAGACACAAGGAATGATGGCGCGGGTCCCGTTCGTCGTGGCCGTCATCCATTGCAACAGCTCACCGTTCCCAATATTTTCTTTTCATATTTCTTTCTTAGGGTGTGTTCGTTTCATAGGGTCTAAACTTTATAGCTGTCACGTCAAAAAGAATCTTACTATCTAAGAATATTAAATAAAGTTTAATTATAAAATAAATTAGAGGCACTAATTTACGAGACAAATCTAATGAGATTAATTATGTCGTGATTAGAAGATGGTTACTGTAGCATCACTTTAGCAAAACATAAATTAATTAAGTTCATTATATTCATCTTAAAAATTAGCATCAATCTGTCAAAGGGGTTTTGTCATTTAATTTATCGAAATATTCATAAATATTAAGATTCTTTTTAATGTGACGATATTAAATTTTAGAGGAAAGGAAATGAACAGGGCCGGCCTTCAATGGACTGAAAAATTTCAGTCAATGCTTTGTTACTTTTCTCTTTGGAGGAAGTACCGTTCCCACATCCTTGGCGAGCAAGAACAGGGATGCTCTTAATCAATATGTCCTTAATTTGACCTGCACGATTGAGCTTGTACAGAAATTTCCCGTTGCAAACTACTGGTAGTACTGTGACAAAGTTGGACGTCTCTTTCGCACCTGGCTGTGTCCCGGGCGAGCAGGCCGCAGCTACTTGTGACTAGGTCTCGGCTCGGCTCGGTTCAGCTCGGCTTGAATTTTGAACGAGTTTAAAGGCTGGCTCGGCTCGGCTTGATATGAGCTCGAGCCAGCTCGTTTAAGCTCGCGAGCTCAGTCAGGATTAACATTATAAGAAGATAATATTGTTGTTTATAGAAATGATTAAAAATATCGCATGTTTAACATCGAGAGATACATCAAAATTGATAATGAAAGGTATAATACGCAATGAACCATAAAAGGTCATAAACGATATGTACTAAATAGATGAAACAACAAGCTTGACGCTACAACTCATTATCTAAACCATCGTAACTTATCATCGTTTGACTTCCTTTAGACTCTTCATTCGAGTTTTTGTGGCCTAGATTATGACTCTTTGCTCGACTTATTTTTAGATCTTTGACTTTGTTAAACTCAGTATGAGCTTGCGAGCTGGCATTGCAAGTCAGCTCGAGCTAGCTCGTTAATCTACCGAGCTCAAACATGAGCTCGGTTCGGTTTGAAAGTCCACCGAGCCGAGCCGAGTCGAGCTGAGCCGCAAGCGAGCCGAGCTAGCTTGCGAGCTGCAAGCCAAGCGTCCAGCCCTACTTGTGACGCACGGATACGAACGGAACGCGGGTCGAGCAACCCCGTGGGAGACGGAGACCGCAACTAAGAGCAACTCCAGCCATAGCCCCAAAACAACAGCTCGCAAATTCAGATTTCAGGGCTGCGGCACCATTTTGGGGCTTGGAAATTTTTCTCCAACTTCAGCAGGAGTTTCTCAACTAGGCCCGCAAATAATCCCAGCACGTTCCGCCTGTAGTGTCTCGAGCTCGCGCCACCTCTCTGCCCTGGTCAGCCACCGTGTCCGCCTACAGCGCCTCGAGCTCGCGCTTCTGGCAAGCGTTGATGAGGCGGGTGAAGTAGGCCGAGTCCGCGTGCGTGGCAACCTGCACCACCAGGTGCGTCAGCCCGTTCCGATCGCCATGCCGCGTAGGTTCACGCGCAACTCCCTCGGAAGCCATGAATTCGCCTCCGAGAAGATGTTATCCGTTGCGGCGGGGACGTACTTGCCGGCGTAGCTCTCGCCGGCGAGGAACAGAAGCTGCGTGCGGAATCCCACGTCTCGAAGAAGGACTGCAACGCGCCGAGGAGGTGGGCCGCGATGGTGGACTGGTTGGTGGGGATGGCCGAGAAGGATGAGGACGACGGGCACCATCCACGGCTGCTCGTGCGAAGGACGAAGCTCGCATGGCGGACGACGGGTGCTGGAGTGGGCGGCGCCCATGGCGACAGATGAGCTCCACGCGGCCAGGAGTCGACCGCCCGCGTCCATGCCGCTGCTGCTTGCCGGCGGCGTGCTCGTCGCCCGCGCCCGGCTGCGGTCGAGGTCGGGCAGCCGCTTGCCCACCGAGCCGCGCCATCTTGCCTCCGCCGTTCGCCGACCGAGCCGCAACGGTCTCGCCTCGTCGCTCGCGCCGCCGCTTGCGGACCAAGCCGCATCTCGTCGCTAGAGAGAGGAGAGAAAAAGAGAGGAAAAATAAAAGAAAAATGGAAAATGCAATGGAGCCCATATTTGGGAGTGGGATTGGAGGCCCCTAGGAATGGGAGCCGGTGGATGAAGTTTTGGAGCCTATGCAAAATGCGAGTCGGTTTTGGGACCTGCTTGGAGTTGAATTTTTTGACTTGAGCTCCAAAAAATATGATTGAGACTTGTCTGAGGGCTCCACTGAAGTCGCGCTTTTAAGTTGCTCTAAATGCGAAGTTGCTCTAAAAGCGCGGTCAAAAACAGACCGCGCCGGGAAAAAGGTTACGGCGACACACGCACGACGGCACGAGCTGGTGGCTTCAACGCTGCGCTGCGTTCTGCGCGTGCTCGCCGTGGAGACCCATGCAGCTCGAGCTCGGTAAACCCATGTGATGCGAGTGCGACCATGCATGTCATTCAACGGCGAACCGACCTCTTCATTCATTCCGAGCGAATAAACCAAGAAGACCATATAGAAAAAACAAGAAGACTACTGTGACTTTTCTGTGGGTCCACGTTTCAGTGAAACGAAATATGGGTATAGGCAGAAGTGTTACCCACTTTGCTCCTCACACTGGAACTAATGGCATTTTCGAGGGTTTGAAAAGGGAAAATCCAGATCGGTGCTGTTTGCTGGTCAGGTTTGGGTAACTCAAAATGCATACAGATCTTGCGTGGATTGATGAATAACTTCTCAACAGTTCCTCGTTGCAGAATCCATACATGCATGCTGATCAAGAAAGTACTAATAAAATTAAACAATCGTCTCCCTGACATCAGACCCTAACACATTAAGGTTTGTATATACAGCATCTGCATACACACTTCCTCAGCAAAAAAGAAAAAAAAACATCTATATATATACGCATTCTGGAAGGTTTGTTGATCTATCCAAAGGAACGATCATCACCGTCCATCCCTAGAGCCGCCAGTCAGCAGCAGAACGTGGGCGGGTTGGGGCCCGATTTCGCGGCGCGGAGCAGCTCCGTCACTATCCCGTTGTCGTTCGCTGTCGTGCCGGCAGCCCCCTTCTCCAACTGCCTCGCCGCGGCGGCGAAGCCATTCAGGATCTGCACGACGAACAGGAGCAGCAGCAGCACCTTCGCCATGGTCGCCGTTGACATCGTTGCACTGACAGATATAGATTGTGCTTGCTTGTTCTTGAGTTTCAGGTTTTTTCGTGGTTGGTGTGCTGGCCAAACTAGGTAAGTATCTCTGGATGAGAAAGATGGTTTGCTTCTGCATGGCGAGGCCGTTTATGTAGACGTACGTTTTTTGTGGCTGTCAGTCAACGGGGTATACGTACGTAGGATTCGATGGTCTTGGTCCAATTCTTGGCTTGAATTCCTGTGTTCTCTTGGTGCTAGCTCCTCCTCCTCCTTTGTTGTGAAGGATTCAAACGTATCTGCATCGAATTTCTCCCGAGACTCGTTCAATTGCTTGGCACTTGGGTTTATCCGCGGTCCTCACACGAGGGGCTTAAACTGGCTTAATCGATGGAGCCCGGTTAATTGGAAGTTGCTCGTTCTTTGCTCGACGTACTGCAACCAGCGATCGAGTCGCCGTCGCCGGGGGCGAACAGTCCGAGAACCTGCACAAGCGTGACCTGCAGACGCACATATATGGTTACCTTACGTGCCTGCGCAATGTGATGCTAACTTTGGATTTTTAAAGTATTTGAATTTTCCGGTCAAAACACTTGTTCTGTGTCAAAGCGATGACTTTGAACGTTTGTTCATTTTTTTCCAAAAGGAGAGGAATAGAGCTACGTTTCTTTATGCGAGCGCTGAACTATAGGTTTGTCAACGACGGAATACGATTTGCTAGCAACAACGAAAAAGATGGGAAAACTGCATATTACATACCAGTGAGAATTAGTTTGTTTATGGTCCTTCCCTCACAATTTTAGCCTCAAGTGAGCATCGGTAAATCTTGTACAGAACCATAAACAAACCAATTTATCCTTATGATGATAAACCCAAAACTTGCGACAATCTTGTATTTCTCATAGCAGTAAATACTGAATTACAATTTTTCTCAATGCAAATACAAAACTTTGACCATCACCGGTACGCCGTTCTGCCAAAACATTTTCTTATTGTGCATTTTATTTCAGGTTATGGTCAATTGCGTCTAATCTTAGTGTGTACTTTTTGTCTATTCGCAATTTGATGCTGGTTATTAGGAGGTTTTACTTATGTTAGGCACATGAGATATATTTTATGGTCCTTGCTAATGTTTAGTTGTGTTGAAAGTTTTGTAACCTTTTAGTCGATGACATGGGACGTCAGATCATCAATCAACGGCTGCTACATCATCTTATACCTGCCATCACTACTTATCGGATCTAGCAAACAGACGTGTTACTTTGATTTAAGTGATAACGGGCATAAATAAATAGTAGATAATAACTTTTAATAAAAAAATACAATAGAATATTTTTTTAATACTTGTGATACAAAAGTACATAATCCTATAGATTTTCATATATAATTTAATAAAATCATGAAAATTAAATTGAAATTGTGACTCACATATTCATTAAGATCCATGCACCCATTAAGCCATCGACTAAAAGTGTTAGAACTTTTAGACCCACGCACCAAGTAATCTATCGACTAAAAGGGTTGGATTTTCCATTGAACCCAAGAAAAAAATAATATTGTAAATAAGAGCAACAGATGAAGATACACAATGTAAAGATTCGAGGTATTTAAAATTTTGTTACAAGCATGGTTCACATAACCGGTAAAAACTGGCCGGTTATCCTGGTAACTGGAAAACCGCACGTTGGGCTGGTTCGACTTAGGAAAACCGTAGCTAAGCATTGTAGCAAACTAACTGCGGTTTTGCCAGCTAACCGTCTGATTTTTCCGGCTCCAAACCGCTCCCCGTTTTCTATTATATGAACCTTGGTTGCAAGTCTAAAGGATTCTGGACTTGCATAGAACCTATCTTGATTCACTGACCCATCCGCAACCCCAATGCACAAGGCTTACATAAGGGAACATAACTATGATTTTTTATAAAATCAATATAAACTCGACCGGTTTCCCTGAAAATAAAAAATAAATTGAGCAGATAATGGATTTTCACTAAAAATATCGAACTGAGTACCATAGGAAAACGAATCGGCATAGCCAGCGCCAAACCAAATCTCCGCACCTCCCGAGCCCGCAGCCGTCGGCGACAGTTCACCGCCATCCGCCATCCGTCCAGCTCGCCGCATCGCCGCCGAGGTCGGCGTGTTGTTTCCGTCCCACATCCCTCAGTCCGCGGACCAGGCCGCCGGTAGCCGGGAGCGCGTCCGCTTTCCTCTTCAGCCTCTCCACCTCCCCTGTAAATCCCCGTCAAACCCTAGCTAAACCCACCAAAATCCGAGGCAAATCTAGTCCTCGGGCGATGCATCTCACTCTTGAATTCGGGTACTATTCCTTCCTTTCCTCGTACCTTTTTTTTCTGCTACGCTTAGTGCTCGCCTGCGTACGGGCGCGTGTTCTGACGAGTGGAGCCGGTGTCGATTTGCAGGGGCGGGCTGGAGCTGCTGCTGGAGAACTCCACCAAGGTGCACAAGGTGGAGGTCCATCCCACGGATGGCGATGCAAAGGTGCCGTTACCTTGCTCGCTTGATATTTGGCACAACTGACCCACGGCTGCTGCTTGGTCCCCCTCCACATTTTTTTTTTTTGGTGCGAGTTGATTTAGTCTCGAGTTGTTGTGTGATTAGAGTGTTTTTTTGGTGCGCTTTGTAGGTGACCGTCAACGGGCTGCTATCTTGGGTCAAGTCCAATCTGATCAAGGAGCGGCCGGAGATGTTTGTCAAGGGCGATTCAGTGTATGGCGTTCTTCCTGCTCCCATGTTTTTGTGAGAATATGGATTCTGTATATTGATTATACAAGGATTACAAGGTTTACATATATATAGACTGGATACAAGGTGACCGAACCCTATACGTAAACATACATGTACGTGTCATCCAACACTCCCCGCAGTCCAATGTTTGGTTGAAACAAAGATTGGACTGGTACAATCCTGAAAGGAAACTCCCCGTAAACATACATGTACGTGTCATCCAACATTTTCGATAATGATTTGTGTGGGCAGTAATCATTGGGACGTGCGAAGCATTTAGTTTGCTTTGGCTGATTTTGCATTGTAAGCCATGACTTGATTTTGGGTTATCAGAGATGCTTAGTTCATTGTAAGTCATGACTTGATTTTGCATATTGTAAGCTGTGAGTTTTGGACAATTTAGTTCTGTGATTTTACCCAACTGTATCAATGTTAGCTGTTAGGTGTCAAGTAATTTAATATCATACAATTTTTGAAATGTCATACAAAAGACCATAATTACTTTTCTCAAATAACATAATATATGACATTTCCGAAAGTGTTGGATATTGAGGTACTGACTTAATCGATGTATTGATTAGGTGAATACACAAGAAAAGTGAAATTTTGTACCAAGTATATTTGAATGTACAATTTGTGTAATTACATTAATTATTGATTGTCCTATGAGAGGTGTGTATGCCTTGTCAATATAGTGGCAGTGGAGATAGAGATTAAAATGTTAATGTTCTTTCTCTTGAGATGGACTTAGCCAAAGCGTCAGTTTTCATTGTGCCTTCACTCTGTGCAGGAGGCCTGGGGTTCTTGTCCTTATAAATGACTGTGACTGGGAGCTATGTGGTGGCCTTGATGCAGAGTTGGAAGAGAAGGATGTGGTGGTTTTCATCTCCACATTACATGGAGGTTAGTAATAATTGGTATCAAACGATGCTGATATGCTATGACCTGGTTGAGAGGTTAACCCTGTATCATGTCAAAATATGGCATGTCATGTTGGATGTGCCAGTTGAAAATCGTGGAAAAACATCAACAATATATATCCAACTGTTCTTCCGTTTCCTGACTGGAAGATAGTATGAAACTGTGTACTCCTGATTATGTAATTTTACGAGGCAGTTGTACTATCCTTATTGGATCACTATATGCATAAGTGGAACATCAAGCCAGTGTTATCCACAACCACCATTCAACCTTGATTTATAAGCCTAATGGACAGAACTAGATTCAAATGCGTAATGAAATTATTGTAAATTGAACAGCTCTGATTTGTTTGAATTCTGAGAAATCATGATGGACTAGTATTATCTTGTTCGGTAGTTTACCTCTAGATCAAATACGCCTTTATGATTAACGGAGCTGGGAAGAATATGCCAGGTCAAAATAAAGAAAATGTGGATCACATGTCTATTCATATTTATTTGTGTTCTACTGATGGAAACCACAGTGCTGCAAGGGTGGTTTACTGAAGATTGAACTTTATTGTTGTCGTTTCGATAATTGTCATCCACATTGGGCTTGGAACTCATAATCTTGGCCCGTGACTGACAGTTCATTAATATAGACAGTTTTGAAATTTTAACTTGGATCATCAGTAGCAAAAAAAAATGAAAATTAACAAAGTAAGAGTTACATATGAAGGTAGTTTATTTCATGATTAAATTTTAATACCTTTATTACGTTATTAATCTTTATCAGTTTTATTGATGATTAAATTTAAGAAAAAATTAGCATTATACAAATAAATTTTTTTGACATGTACTATTTAGTATTTTTCAAGTGTTTTGTTGTATTTATATTTTATAACAATTAGTCGTCGGTGGTAGGAAAACTGTTGGTAAAAAATTGGGCTTAGCATGAGAAAGTGCGGTGCTTAAATTTGTCTAATGGTTTGCTACATACTCTAAAGAATCATGTGCTAACTTAGATACTAATTCCTTTATGTAATCATCTACATGTACGGCCGATGTACACATGCCCTAATAGAAGAGCGGTTGTCTATGCCATCAATAGAGAAGCAATGCTTTGAATCCAAAAATTGTTTTCCAGTTGTAGGCAAAAATACGAAAATCACAGTGATTTCCGTTATTAAATTATATAGATCCTTTCTGTAGAATTAAAATTTACCTTTTTACCGTGACTGGAATTTCTGGCATTCGTGAAATTTGGGAAAGAATTCCTAAGCTCCTAGCTATTGTTGTTTGCTCTTCAGATTTTGGATGTCCAAATTCCGTATAAATCATGTTCATAATATGAACTTTCAGAATTTCTTCATTCCAAAGTGCAAAGAACTACATATGATTTTACATGCTAAGGTCATAACGTACTTGTTAACATATTACAACCATGATTGTCTTTCTACAGAAGGTGGGAAAAAAATGAAAGAATCATCTGCCTGACACAAACACATCGGGGTTCCCTCAAGGCCTCAAGGGCCATTTAATTGTTGTACACAACATTTATCCAAGGAAACGATCACCGTCAGGTTTGAGCCAGTCAGCAGCAAGTCGTGGGCGGATTGGGCCCTGACTTGGCGGCGCGGAGCAACTCCGTGACCATCCCGATCCTGCTCCCCGTCGAGCTGCCGGTCTCTCCCAACCGTCTCGCCGCCGCGGCGAGGCCGGTGAGGATCTGCACCACGAACAGCATCAGCAGCAATGCCTTCACCATCGTTGCCATCGACATCTTCGCACTGACTGCGGCCGGAAAACTAAGAGACAGAGACCGAGAGCGAATGCTGTGCCTGCTCTTGGTTTGAACTGAAAAAAGATGGTTCTCTTCTGCATGTCGAGGCCATTTATATAGATGGTTTTTTCTGGCCACCAGTCAACGGGGCGTACGTAGGGTTGTATGGTTGGTCCAATTCGTGGCTTGAATTCCTGTGTTCCTGGTGCGAGCTCTCCTCCTTGTGTCTGATGACGGATTCAAACTGATGAGCTGCGCAGAATTCCGTTCCGAGACTTGCTCAATTTCTTGATACTTCAGTTTTTCCATGCATGCATATCTTGGGATGATCTCGGTCGTCCCACGAGTGGTTTAAGATTGCGTGATCTATGGGTTTTATTTTGGTTTATTATAGGAGTCGATCGTGCTTGCTGGCCTGACCGCTATAGTGTAGCGCTCTGCAGTGATGAAGTCGCCGGAGGATGAAGCGTCCGAGAACTTGCAGAAGCGTGACCAGGCGCACTATAATGGCTATATACGTGTTAGGCCGAAGCGATGCTAGATTTGGAATTTTGAAATATTTGATTTTCAAGGTCAAAACAGTCGTTCTGTCAAGGGATGACTTTGAATGTTCAGACTTTTTTTCGGAAAGGAGAATGCCGAGCTAGCATCTTTTTATATGAGTTGAACTAGATTTGTCAACTACGGTTTGCTGGACAGTCATGCACGCATACAAACAACCAAAAAGGTCATGAGAAAAGTGCATACGACACTACGGCAAAGGGTTAGTTTATTAATCTTCTACTATGAAAATATACAGGGCTTAATTAGTTTTAAACACCAAGGTAAGGTGATTAGAACTATTTGAAAAGTGAAAACTATTTAAGCACCCTCGATTTCACCTTGCAGTGCACCTTAAACAGCAAAAGCTTTAACATCGTGGCAAAATGAAGGATTTCACATTATCATATAGTTATATACCTGTCTTAACGAATTTCAGAGGGGACACACTCTGTTTTGAATTAAAATGCTGCTAATTAAAGTGGCATACTCTGTTTTGAATTGACATCGTTAGGGGACCTTTTTCTGAACTCAAAATAAACTAAGTTATCCTATCGTCATGATTTTGCACCACTAAGATCTTAAATCCAGAGGACTTATACTGTAGCAATAGAAACCCTTGCTGTAAAGAAACATTGGTGCCTACTGTGTTCAGTTCCAATGAGTATATCATGTGGGCAATCCCACAATAGATTTTTAGAGTAAATTTTAATAAAGCAAATGTGCAACGGTGGAATTAATGTATGACATTACAAGATGGTGGCACAAGTATTGTTAGATTGGACTAACTAAATTTATTGTGGGTTTATACTGATTTAGCTAGATCCAGTTTGTCATACTACTACTGCTGACGCACTATATTTGAATTTCACTAGAATTTTTCATGCGACGGTATATCACCGCTCGACAAGATTTACAGAATAATTATCCAATTATACTTTCAAAATATGTAAAGCTTGTTCTGCCAAACAATATCATCGTGCCCCTTGCTTTGTGAAACCAGGAAAATAGAGTGCGGAATTCACAAGTATGCGGGAGCATAATTCTTGTCGAAACAAATGAATGAACCGCATACACTCACTACTAGAAAACACCCTCTGTAGACACGCTTTATTTAAGGTCTAGATACGTTTATTTTGTCTCAATCAAAAAATAGAGACGTCTTCATAAATCGTGTCCGAGGCGTCTCCGAACGTGCCGTGTCAAAGCTTGGTAAATATGATTTTTGAAAACATGTCTATTGAAGTATAAGACGTTTAATAGAGATGCTATAAAGCATAGATATGTTTATAGATACGTTTTCACGAATGCGTTGTATGTATTATAGTAGACATGTTTTGTGACATGTTAATAATCTTAGACACGATTTTATTGATACGTTTAGACTGTGTTTTTATCAATATAGACACATTGTATACAATGCATAAAAAATATTCTTGTAAAACTTGTTCTAAACGATTGACTTATTCATGCAATTAGTAGGAATTGAACTTGCGACTTCGTCATTTTCTACAAGCTCATCTAACCAACTCACCTAGGAAACAAAGTTGACATTCTTTGACCATATATTGTTTTATATGCATGTTCTCTTAGTGCATTAACGTCTCTAGGATTTTCAATAGCATGTCAAAAATGTCTCTAAACGAGGGTAGATACGATAAAAACGTGTCTAATATCATCTCACTTTTTATACAATTTCAATAACGTGTTAGCAAACGTGTCTGATGTCGTGGGATATGATTAAAGCATCTCTCAATTCCATATCATTTTGAGATTCCCTCTAAAACATGTCAACAAACGTCTTTACGTTGGATACTGATGGTTCAAAGCGTGTCTAAAATCGTAACACTTTGTGATGTTTTACAAAGCATGTCAAAAAACGTGTTTGTCGTTTTATTTACGTTAAAGCGTCTCTAAGAGCATGTCATGTTAACACATTCTCAAAATCGTGTCAAAAAGTGTGTCTAGCTACTTATGTAGACACACTTACAAAAATGTAGCAATATAAACGTACCGAGAGGCCATTTTTCTTATAGTGACTGCACGGTATCTACAACTTCTGGTTTCATCAGAAGAAAAACAACAACAACAAAAAAAGAACGGAGACAACTCTATGTTCAGGTTCAGGGTTGACTGGAGCGTGGGCAGCCGGCTTGGCTTGTTTGGCGCCCACGCCTCCCTTCAACTGAACCGGAGGAGCACGAATTCGTCTCGTTCTCGTCTAGCTTAGCAGCAGTGCGTCTTGGGGTTGGCCCTGGATTTGACGCCGCCGAGCATCTGCGTCACCATCCCGATCCCTGATTGCAGCCATCCGCCGGTGGTGGCCGTGCCGCTCCCGGCGCCCCCTCCAGCGGCCGCGCCGCCGCGGCGAGGACAGCCACGATCTGCGCCAGGACCACGAGCAGCAGCGCCGCCTTCGCCGTCGTCATCGACATTGTCGTTGTCGCAACTCAGCTTCACAGCAATCGATCGTCAAAGAGAAGCAAGCAGGCACGAATGAGCTGGTGCTTAGTTAACTAGTTTGCTTTGCTTCTCGGATAGTGTGTGTTAGGACTTAGGAGGGAGTCCATGGCGATCTGGTATATATATATAGATGAGTACGGCTGGAACAACAGTCAGTACGGTCGCACGCGTGGTTTGAAGTCTCCTTCTTGCAACTTGGAACAGAGAAAAGTATCGTCGATTTTCGGCTGGTTTGCGATGAATGACCCGTGCTCGTTCAAACGTAAACCGTGCGGACTCGTTCAGGTTAGCACTTAATTAGCACCTACCCTTCCTCCCACGCGGGGAGATGGAGCTCCGTCCACCGGTCTGAACCTGTGCTCGTCGCGGCGCACTCGAGTGCCGGAAATGCGCGCTTTTGAACTCCTTTTGAATGCCGCTGTTTGAAGCCCGTTGCCTTTGTTCAGGTCAAACGATTAGAATACCTCTGCGTGTTTACTCTCTGCGTCCCGGTCTGTAGTTCAACGAGAATGTGTGTGAAACGGCTTGGACCTCTCTCTGCGCGGCCCCGGCGGTCCCGAGTGAAACGAAGCAAAGCGCAAAGGTGTGTGTTGTCTTGTTCCAAGTTTGACGTCGCAAACAGAGACGCCGACCCATCACTTTGATCCGCTGGTACGACAAAAATCTGGCCCTGCCTCGGCTGTACCAAGAAATCCATCTGACCGGACAACTCATATATATTAGTACATTTTTCTAAGGCTATGTAGCACATATATAAGGAAAAAAATATTAATGTATATGCTGTAGAAAAAATGTTTTTGCTATACCGTCCGATTTTGATCTGCTGGTGTTGAATCGAAAGTATATAAAACTCTTAATCAAAAGAGGTTTGCAGTCGTAAAGCACTGTGCTACTTGAGATGAGAAAGACGGACCTTTGGGCGGTGGCGTCACGATGACCTGGGCCGTCCGTTTTACCTGGGAGATCAACGGTGCTGACCATTCGTTCCGCTGCCGGGAAGGAAGGTCAGAGAGAGAGTTGGAAGCTGTCCCGCGAAAAGTACGATGCGGGACTCGGAAAACTGCGACCGGTTCTACACGGCAGGAAGGGCACATCTGTCCCGACCAACAGCGCACACGCCATGCACGCAACCAACCGCCACCCAACCCTCACCTATAAAACCAATCCCTTCTTCCTCCTCCTCCTCCACAACACAAACCCAACTCAGGAGAACCGAACCCCAAGGCCTGTCCTCCGTGAAACAAGAAGCGGAAATCGAGAGCGCGATGGCGGCGACGATGAGGACGCTGCGGACGGTGCTGCTGCTGGTGCTCCTGGTCCAAATCTTGTGCTCGGTGGCGGCGTCGGCGAGGACGTTGAAGGGGGACGGGTGGCTGGAGGGCGGGATCGAGATGGTGGTGGACCTGCTCGGCGACCTCAAGTCCGCGCCCAATCCCCCCACGCACTGCTGCTGATCTTTATTTCCAGCGAGCGCCGGCGCGTTTAGGAGTCGCGTGGTGCTGTTCATAAAAGGGTTGTTTTTTTTCCCTTTGGGTAGCTGTTTGGCCTCTCCGTTGTAGATCGAGAGGCTCTCATTCTTTTGTTCGGCACCGAGAGAGAGAGAGAGAGAAGAAGCCTCGCCAATTGCGAGGAGTTGTAACGATGTTGAGGCCGGGCATGCAAGGCCAACTGCCTTGCGGATTAATTCATTATTTTTTTCCATCACGTTTCTTCCTTTGACCTTGTATCTTTGTTACCATTTCGAATAGCTGATTTTTTTGTCAGTGACTTATGGTAATAATTCAATAATACATACTATCTCTGTCAAAAATGTAAGGATTTGTTGACTTTTAGAGATCACGTTTGACCGCTCGTCTTATTTAAAAAATCTTTAAAAAAGTTATTTATTTTATTATGATTTAATTCATTACTTAGATATATATTTTAAGTATGACTTCTTTATTTTTGTATTTACGTAAATATTTTGAATAAGACAAACGGTCAAACGTGAGATTTGAAAGTCAACAAATCCTTACATTTTTAAACAAAGGGAGTACAGTTTTTAGTATTTCTTTTTTATGCAACCTGTGTCCTGAACCTTCACGAAGCACCTCATTGTTTGTACAAACAGAGCCCTCGACGTTCTTCAAAACAGAGCAGAGCAGGCTCTGTCTCATCTTCTGAGAAACAGGGCAGGGGCTCTTCCTCCTTCCCCGAAACAAAGTACCTTCCCCTCCCATTCCGATCTTGGTCCATCAAAGTTCCAAGACGGGAACAAGGAGGCCGCCACAAGCATCCGCTTCCGGAACCACGCACACAGTTCGTTCAAGCCCCGTGGTTGGTGGTGGTCTCGCTCTCTGCTGCCTGCCGGCCATGGGAGACGTCCTCTGACCTTCACGGTCCAACCAACGAACGACTCCGTCCAAAGTGAACAACGGTTTGTGGTAGGTGTAATAAAGAGACGAGCGAGCCTGCACTGCGTGAACGGTTGGCTCCACACGGTCGGTCTCTGTTCCGGTGTTTGGTGGCAGAGAGAACCAACGTGGTACATACCCCTGTCGGAATGTCGGTCCTTCACATTTCGGTTCCGTGGAAAACCGGAGTCGAGTCTCGAGTAAAGCTGGGCCGTGTCGTGTCTGGCTGTCAGTGAGCGACTCTGAGTGCTTTGTTTAGAGGATCTTCCGATAAAAAAGAAAAGAGTCGCTTGGACATGTTACATTCTCGTTTTGGTTAGGTTTACGTGAAACTAATTCATGAATATATATAGTTCTCATGTTAAATTTGCAATCCTTGCGCCATAGCCATTCTTAGTGGGAGTTTCAATTACATTCAATGATGTGCCATATCAGCTAAACTGTTGGCAAACTAATTAATATCAAAGAGATGAAATGAGTTTCATTAAGCCATTCTCGATGGTCATTTCATATGGCTTTCATTCTCAATTAGCTCATTCTCAGTGAGCCTTTCATTTGGCAACTATTATGTAACACAACAGCAAAACGGATGACACGACATAATATTTAATATGAAAGAGGAGGTAACCCTTTCATTAGGATGAAAGGTTAGTCCATTCTCGATGACTTCTTTCATTTCACGTTTTTCAAGTGTGACACGTCAGATTTCTCGTTTTCTCTTGTCAAATGAAAGTGCATCTCTCACGAGTACACTATTGTATTGCACAGTTTCATAGGCAGAACAAGACATTAAATTGTTGCATAGGTGTACCAATAAGAATTTTTTTTATACATATGAAAGGAATAGAGTCTTAATGCACCTTTCATTCTCCTTTCATCTACTTGGAGATAGTGTCACTACCCTTTCATCCTAATGAAAGACTTCCCTTCTTTCATATTAAATACCGTGCTATGTAATCTTTTTTTGCTTATGTTTCACTTAATAAAGGCCAAATGAAAGGCCCACCGAGAATGGCCTTAGGTCAGTCTCAATGGAAGTTTCATGGACACAATTACCTAGAGTGACATGTCATCTAAAAATGTTTGAAACTAGGAGTTAAACACCCCTCCCTCAATGCCTAGTTTTATCTACGTAATTGTGCATGCAGGGTATCATCCTCATAAAACTCATTTCACTTCTCTCCTCATTAATATACTGTCATATCATAAAAAATTCCTACATAACACTTTATTTATTGTCTATGAAATCCCCACCGAGACTGACCTTAGTGACACTCTAAGTTGTTGAAGGAGAATGAAAGGTGCATTAATACTCTTTTTCTTTCATGTGTAACAAAAAGCGGATCTCCATTGGTACACACATGCAACCATTTATAGGTGAGGGTTCGATGGCTCGAGAGATGCACTTTCATTTCACATAACAAGAGTAGAAATCAGACGTGTCACACTTGAAAAACATGAAATGAAAGAGACAACTGAGAGTGTACTTAGGATGAAAGGAAGGTTACACGTTTATCTAAACTTTAAAAGTGAAATAAAAGTCCACTAAGAGAGTTTTGCTTTCATATTCACACATTCATCTCTTCTTATTGGTCATCTACAAGAGACATTTAAATGTTTCGGGAATGTATGAAACCGTGAATTTTTTTTTATCTCGAAGTGAACCTCCTCCTCTCACCGGACCATGAAAATGGTGACAGTGACGATCTAAAAGATCTCGTCGGAATGGTTAGTGGCGGTTGCGGTGGTGGGCGGCGGCGATGGCGCCGCCGGAGCCCCATGTGACTTCGAGGACTTTTCAATGGTCTGCTTGTTATCTTTAAATAAAATAAAGATCATGAAAAATACATTGCACATTAGAAGGGATCTAGGGGCATTTGCCCCCTATACCATGTACCATTCAAGTTGCAGTAGAATATTTGCTTGTGATGAGATGAGGTGTGTGTTGAATAACTCTTGTTTTTTGCTTGTGTTTATCTTTTGATTAGTCAAGTAATTAGGAGCATGACTTGTTTCTTGCGAGGGTTGTACGTTGTGAGCTATGATGTCTGCCTCATCCATATTGTATGTTCATGACCCGATCATTTTGGCATGACATGAATGTTTGGCCTTGATGTCCAAATGTTTGTAATTCAATTGCTATATAAGGGAAATAGACTCCAGAAAATTGCTAGCAAGTTGTTAGCAACATAAAAGAGAACTTGTTCAGTTGTTCAATCCATTGTCGCGTGAGTTTGTCTAGGTGTGTTCCCCGGCGATGTGGTGCTGTCGTTTGGACATTCTTGTATCTTGCTTTTTCCTTATTCTGAAGACCAAAGAAAACCAATGATAATTTTTGGTAGATGGCCCATATAGTTGCCCGTCGAGACAAAAGCCTCCTTTAGCAGCTCCAAAGATGATTAATTATGCTTTGGGGGACAATAGAGGTCAATCCCATTGTTGCGTTTCACGTTTTTAAAGAGTGCCACATAAGCAATATAATATTGGTTTTACAGTTAAAATAGTTTTTTATCAATACACAATCTTATTTTGACGGTTTCATAGGTACATAACATTAAATTCTTGTATTGAGATTGGTCGAAATAAGTTGAGTGAAACTTTTTGTGCTCTCAATACAAGTTTCATACGTATGAAATAGTATGATACCATTAAAATCATTTTATCTCTTTTAAATTAATTAGGTTGTCATGTTAGTAATTTAGCTGATATGGCGCATCATTTAATGCAAATAAAATCTCTTACTTTTTGAGAGAAAAATAAAACCCCTACTGAAAATGACCATGTATGCAGCTTGATTTAATGCATGTGACGAGGATTCCAAGTGTATTTATCAAGAGTAAATTTCACAAAACCCTAGATTTTGTGGTCCTTTTATCACAAAACCCGGATATTATGGCTCGTGTCACATAACCACAGATTTTATGGTCATATTGTTTTACAAAACCCCACTTCTATTCAAAATTGACTGCGAATATGATTTATGGATTCTAACTTTTTCTTGCATGACATATGTGTTATGGTCGAATTTATCAACGAAATCATCAAGTTGAATACATGACAAATTTATCTTCTCACATAAAAGTTAGATACACCTCTGATATTCATACTACTTCGATAGGGGTAGAGTTATATGAAACAATTTGATCAAAAAGCCCGAATTATGTGACACCGACCATAATACATGAGATTTTGTGATACAAGGACTATAAAACCTGAGGATTTATGAAATTTACTCATTTATCAGTTAAATGAACCGTTACTTGACGATACTCGAGTGGTGCCGTGTCAACCGATCAGACCGGGACGTCGGCCCAAGGACAACACGATGCCCTGGGCCAGGCCGGCCCAGTAAATTTAATGGCGTGCTGGACTTGGACTCGAGGTCCGGCTACATAACACGATCAGTCGTTGCTCCCAAAAAAAAAAAAAACATAACGATCAGTCTTGGCAAAAATCGATGCTCACGTAGGGCGGCAAGTGAAAAGTGGACTTGGAGTGCAGGAGGCAGGCCACGTGGAGCATATGCGAAGCAGCAGCGGGGATCCACGTTACCCCCTCCGCCCGAGCTTTGGCAGAGGAACGGCCGCCACCGCGCGCGACTTGATCCGTCGAGCAAGAACTGGTCCCCGCCCCGCGTGCGGGGTATGGCGTAGCGCTCGTGCGCACGTGCAGAGCTCATGTTCCCCACGCCCGCGCGCATGTGCCCCGCGGACACGAACCGAGACCGGGGAGGCCTCCCTGCTGGCGCGCTCCCCATCTGCTGCGCCTTGTGCCCGAGACAAAACAAAGCCATTCAACCCGTCTCGAGATCCGCACCGCACACACGCGGCCTCTTATACCCACCCATCCATCTCCCCATCCGTCGCTCACCACCACCTTTGCTACCCACTGAAGTGAAGTGAAGTGAGCACGCACGTTGCAGCTTGCAGAGGTCTCATTGCCATGGAGGGAGATATGGGAGTGGGAATGAGGAGGGAATTAGCGGGCAGCATCGCCATGGAGGAGGAGGAAGAGGAGATGAGGATGAGCAGCAGCAGCGGGTGCCAGTCCGGGTGGACTCTCTACCTGGACCATTCCGGGGGAATCGTCGTCCCCTGCTGCCAGCCGCAGAGGTGGATGCTGCCGGAGCACGAGCACGACTCCGACTCCGACGACGACTCCATGGTCTCCGACGCGTCCTCCGGCCCACCTCCTCTCCTGCTCGACGGCGACGCGAACGGAGATGAGGCGATGCATCCACAACAAGCTTTTCATCAGAAGCTCTGCAGTTCCGGCAGCGACGGCGGCGCCGGCTTCGCGCCTGCCTCCAGCAGCAGCTTCGGCGCCCAGTGGGCATCTCCAACAAGTAGCTTCGCGCAGGGCCGTCGTCAGGCGAGGCGAGCGGCCGTCGTCGTCGTCGACGAGGACGACGATCTCGACGACACCGCGAGCTCCTCGTCGTCCGATCCACGGTGTTCGGCAGGGCGGCCGCGCGCCGCTACACACGGTAGTGCTATAGGCAGACACTGTAGCAGCAGAGACTAACTGTACCACGCGTGCGAGCGTGTAGCAACTTACTAGTAGCATTGTACGACGCCTCGTCGTCATCCTGTTGCCTCCACAAGTTTTGTTTTGCTGCTTGGAACCATGACAGTGTGACTCGTCTTTTCATCAGCTACTTCATTCGAACGCACGAGTGCGCTTGTCTCTTTACTCATCTAGCTATGCTACCTCTCTGGGAAACAAATTTGGTGCGGCAGTGCCGCATATCCCCTGCGTGCGACCCCATCCAGATTTTTGCCGCGTGGAGGATCTTACGGGAGTAATAGGTGGGCATAGAAAGCTTTACTCGGCTATACGACATCGTGGCTGGCTGGCTGCCAAACGTATCGGCTCGGCTCCGGCTGTGGTGAGTGCCGCTCCTCCTCGCAATGGCGATAGCGATCTCATCCCCTGGCTGCGGTTCACGACGCTCCTCCCAATGGCGGCACCGCGGCGATGCCGACCACCTCCCCGAGTTGCCGTCGACGACAATTAACGGTCGTTGCATAGGCACAAAACAAGGGCTAACGACTCGTTTATTTTGAAAAAACAGGTCCAATCTTACAAACTTAATAAAAAAAGAGATTTTTTTAACGTTAGACTTGAAAACAGGTCCTCTAATGCAATTCCTCCCACAAATATATATCTAAGCGAAAACAGAAAACCGCGTACTGAAAAGTCTCTCACAAGTGCCGATGGAAGAGTACATAGAAGACAAGGTAATTCCCCTCTGCCCTGCAACTTGAACGACCTCTGACGAGGCGCACATACATATATTACAGGTCACGGCTTAGTTCTTTACTCAGGTGGTGCTCTAATGCCTCTTCTTCCGTCTCCATTTTACTCTGCACTCTTCTGATCGCATCAGGTGGCGCGCTATTGAGCTAGCAGAGACCCATTGACATACTTGACACACACCACCTCATCTAATAAGTTTTTCATTATTACCATATGATCCTTTTTCTTATTAAGCCTAGCTATGTGCAGTTGGAGTGGTGAGGATGTCCTGGTGCAATAATCATATACTAATGGTGTGAATTCTTCATGCAAAGCCGGAATACTATATATACCTATCTAAATTGTAAAATGTATTTGTAAGAAAGTTGGTAGCTTGTTATTATCTTCAACCCGAACGTCGGGGCCACTTTATAATGTAAGTAAAGAAAACTAATGGTGAAAAATAAAACGTGCACATAGGCACGTAGCATAGTCGTAACGAGAGCATGCGCCACCAGCATGGACCGACCGGATGGTCCAACCTGAGAACACATTAACCAATTTTTTTATATAAAAGATAGTTATTTTATAAGTTTGCAAAAAAGTTCTTGAAACTTGAAAGAGATTCCCAAACAAAGTGATACTAGAAGAAAAAGTTTTGAAAACAAAAGACAAGGACTAGGGATATACTGTTTATGGGTTATATAAATGATATAAATAGAAACAAATAGTTTATATTAGTTTTGACGGATTAATATAAACAATTTGTTACGTAAGCATAAGCTTTGTCAAACATGTTTGGTAGTGCATTGGATAATAAAACCATAATGAATGTAAAAAAGTATAGTAGTATTCCGGGCTTGAATGCCCAATTCGATGTCGTCGGCACTCGGTACGTACGTATTATCGAGGTGTATAGTTTGGGCCGAGCCGATCCATGTCCGTCTTTGGCAGTATACAATACAAAGCGACCTGCGCGTGCGTGTGCTGACATAGTACGTACAGCGCACGTACGCATCGCGAGGCAGCAGCTCCAGAGCAAAAAGGATGCTTCCTCCCCTGGCCTGGCCTCGTGCGATGTTTGACCCGGTCACGCACGCGACACCACACCACCGCCGTGAGTGAGAGAGCCGAGGGGATCACGTGGTGCCGGCGCGCAGCTCACATGCCTGCCCGGAGGCGGAGAAGAGCCCCGATCCCCGATCGAAGCGCCAGCACGCGCGCGGCCGTACGCACGTCGGCCGGGCTGCCTCATTCCCCGCTCCCTCACGCGCACGTGCGCCCACGCACGCCCGGCGGACTGCCTTTACAGTTTACACCACCCGCGCCAGGTAATGCTGCCTGCCTAGGCAACAGATGAGCGCGAATCCAAGGACCGGGAACCGCAAGTGGCCTCTCTCGCCCGTCCGGGTCTCGCGCACTCTCACCAAGACACCAAGCAAGATCGGGAACCCGAGCCCAGCGAGCCTTATTTCATGGGTCGGCCCAAAGCACAGAACACGAAAAGGCTACCATAGTATCATATACAGATACAACACGAAAGCTAGTATGGAAGACAAGTTCATCTTCTCGTGCTGATTAGACATGTTTAGATCTTGTGTAGACATGTCTAATTTTTTTACCAATCCATTTATCACGTTCATGATTTATTTATGAATTAAACTTAAACAGAAAGTGCTTATATTTCTAACAATCAAAAATCTTTCTTTGCCCTCTTTCGGTGCAGGATCGCAGAGGACGACGGTTCCAGAGACCTGTCTCTCCCGTTCGCCGGTGCACGCCGACGATCGGAATGGAGTAGTCTTGGCGGCGCAACAGTAAGATGAGGCAAAACCCCAAGCAATAGCAAGAGAGTAATTTATGCGGCGGCGCCCGTACGTTTATGTAGGAGAGACCCCAGGGTTAGGCGAACCAAAATCGAGTCGGTTTCTAAAACTGAAAACGAATTGGACACGCGGCAAAAAATAAAGTGCAATAGGCAGCCGCGCTAAAGGTTGTAAGTTGTAAGGAAGGCAAGAGCATCTAAGTTTATAAGTTGGTCTCTCTTCACCTCCACTAGCAATATGGTACTAAAGATTGCATTTCCAACATCCTTCTATGGGCCTTTGAGATTTTCCAGAAATTATCGAAATTATAAATGACCTTGGTGCAATAATTCCAACATAACATGAATATAGATTTGACACCAATTGTGGAAGAGTGTATTCGTGTTTCTATACGCCAATATCCAACTATCAGTGGGACATGTGCCCCTCCCCCAGTTATATCATGGATCCCATTCAACATCTTGTCTCTATTACGAAACAATTGTAATAATTGCATTAGAAGTCTGTTTTTGCGAGGAAGCCGATCGGGAAGGCTTAAACAAAGTTACTAAATATCAGAGCACCAAAGGTGCGCCACAATACGACATTCAGTTTATATATATTGTGCACAACAACATTAGACGCTTGAGCCATGTGATTAAATACTGCTTCATATTCGTTTTAGTGATTACTATATATTTGGGACCTAAATATATCGGGCATGCAAACATGTATTGCATCGCATGTGATCTATTTATTAAATATAATTACTTAAAAAATTAAGTATCAGATTACAATTGCAAACATTACCATTCTCTATATTGCTACAAGAAAGAGAAATAGGAACACATTAGCTTAAACCTACATGCCATTGAGAAGCGTAAGTGCAATCCTAAAGTTACAAACATCACAATCCAATATCTTGCATGGTTTTTCACCAAACAACCAGTGTGAGCAAAGCTTTATATGAAGCTTTCATCATACTTCAAATCATACAGGTGAAGGAGATGACCAGACAAATCTGCATATAAAAAAAAAGCACACAAAAAGTTTGATTAAATAATCTTCCACCTCTCAATCCCAGGCCGCGATTTACTCGTACAAGAAGAAAAGAATCTACCAAGTTTAGTCTGTCACACTCATGTACTTTTTTGAATCTATTTCAGTATTTTTCTAATCAAAGAAGAAGGCACAAATGATTTGTCTATATACTCTACAGAAAGCATAATTGATTGGCACTGTCCTACTATATAGATCAGTACTTGGTTCTCAGTCCAGGTGTACGACAATATTCCTCAAAAAGTGGGAGACACTAAGTGAGGCATATGCAAAGGGTAAAACATTGCAGCTACTTATTATAGATACCAAGTCAAAGTGAGGTGTTCAAGCTCTACCCACAAGCATAAAATCAACGTGTTCAAGTGTGTGGTTGGAATAGCAGATAAATGAATTCGCCAAAAAAAAGTTAGCTGATAGCATTATGGAAACAAACCAATTTAGATTTTTTTTTGGTATGTTGTCTTCTAGATCAAAGACACACGTGCATTCAACCTACAAAAATATCTAATAAATTTGAGTAAGTGGCAATATCCATCATTAAAAGGTGAAAAAGTTTTGACATATAACTTGGTCGTTGAGAAAGTAGACAAGTGGTGCAAAACTTGTAGAAATACAGATTGATCATTGACAACCCTTGAAAGCTCAAAGGTAGCAAGTCGTATGCATTTTATAGTAAAAAAGAGCATACATGATTCTAGTTCTGCTTGTTCCACACAATTGCCGGATATCAAAATAAAATATAATTAACACCAGAATAAAATATAATTAACACCACAATTGCCAGTTTGGTAAGCATCATGGATTTTTTTAAAAACACAACAGTAGAGCTTTCTCCTCCTTCAAATATGCATTCATCTATTTTTTTCTTTTGCAGTTATCCAAGAACAACACATCTAAAGAAATGGTAATTCGAACAGCACAATCACGACTTAAACTGTTCTCATTGAAGCTATGGTCAAGAAAATGAATTAATAAAGAACCATATAAAATTCTCAAACTTTGAGAACAAAATGTCTCCACTACATTATTAGCGCAAAACTAAGCATACTTTTATCTGTACAAAGGAAAAGAACTATAAGAAAGTGTTGACCCGTAACACTCCATGAGGTGTTTAACAAGAATACAATAGCATTGAGTAAAGTCTAATTTAGCATGAAGCTTCCAAAATACTCATCGTTGAAGAATGAGCTACTCGATACTATAAATGTAACAACCATCAAGGGAGTCCTCCTAGTATCAACTAAAATCAGATGCTTAAGTCATGTTTCTAACTTATTGTAAATGGAGGACTCACAAAGGCCTAAAATATATCAATGAATTATATTGACTTTAACATGTTTTGTCTTCTCACTAAGGAAATAGCTATCCCCAATGAAAGTTTCCTAGCGGGAAGGGGGGGGGGGATAGGCAATCTAAAATAATGTGTCACTTGCTTACGAAACTTCCATCGTCCGAACTTCCATGGGTGCCTGAAGTTTTGCCTCGATTGGATACATCTCAAACGAAATGCAGAAATTAATGAGTTTTAAACAACATACTTGAATAGAAAGGAAGCGAACAAGGTAGATAGGTCAAATCCTAGAGGGGTTAGCTTGGAACACAACACACATGTAGATCCAAGTACATAGGTGTTAAACAAGAAAAAGAATAAAAGCTAAGAGAGATACAAAGATTTTTTACCAAAGTTCGGACCCCACACAAAGAGGTTCCTACGTCTCCGTTGAGGATCTCACAAAGAGTCGGATTTCTCTCAACCCTAATCCTCTCCAAGCAATCAAAAAATTATGCTTGGTTTTCTTCTTCTTCTTGATTCATTTCCTTTAGAGGCGAATCACACGTTCACAAAATTTCCCAAGGCTCACCACAATGCTTAGAAGCTCTAGGGTAATGCCTAGCCATGTAGGGGATAAATCTCCAAGAGTAACAAGTGAATATTGATTTTGGTTGGGACGAATCGATGTGTTGAAGTGTTGGGAGATGGCTTAGCAAGCTTGGATGATTTGGTTTCTCTTTGTTTCTCACTTTGGAGAGAGAGAGAGAGAGAGAGAGAGAGAGAGAGAGAGAGGTTGAAGCTTGAAGATGGATGTTTCACACTCGGATCTCAAGAATGCGATGGGAGAGGTCCTTTTATAGTTGGATCTCAAATAGAGCCGTTGGTAGTGTATTTGGTAGGTTTGACGGAACCTCCATCAAATAGATGACATAACTTCTATCACTTGCGGGTTGCAAATCACTCAACTAGGGCTTGACGAAACCTCCGTCCATGGGTAATGAGAACTTCTATTAGGCGCTTTGTCACTCATTGAGCTTGGCTCTATTTTGTTTATTTTGTGGTTGTAAAGTTATCCAATAATTTTTGGTACTTGAGCATAAGGATTTTCTAAAAAAAAAGATTAGTTCACCCCTCTTAATAGTGCAGTTTTCCTAGTGAAAGTGCATCTAGGCCCCTCATTTTATTTTGGATGATTGATATCAATACAATTAAATTTGGACTAATGCTTTTATGAGAATGTGTGTAGTGAATATCCAAAGAACATGAAAGAGTTGCAAGCACAATCAAAAAGGAGAAAAGAAATGTGAAATGCAATAAAAGAAGAATTTGGAAAAGCCCCTTCTCAAAGCTTGTGTCTCTCTTTTATTCTTTGCTTTGAGTCATAGGGATGCCGTACTATAAAGAGGGATGCAAATCACAACTTTGGCAAAGAATGGAGATGCTCACAAACTAAATAAAATCCTCCAAAACCCATTCTTTCTAGACCCATCGGAAGCTCCGGTGTAGTACCGGAAGTTCCGGTAGGCTAACAGAGAGTTGAGCTCTCCGGAAAAGCCATACCGGAAGTTCCGGTCCCCGGTACCGGAAGTTCCGGTAGGCTAACAGAGAGTTGAGCTCTCCGGAAAAGCCATACCGGAAGTTCTGGTCCCTGGTACCGGAGGTTCCGGTAGGCTAATAGAGAGCTTTGAGCTCTCCGGAATGTCATACCGGAAGTTCCGATATGACACCGGAAGCTCCGTTGCGGTCCCGCTTTCAAACCCTAAACCTAAGTACCGGAAGTTTCGGTGCGGGCCAAAAATCCAGATCTAACCCTAATTCGAACCATACCGGAAGTTCCGACATGTTATCGGAAGTTCCGGTGCAGGGTTTCAGACAGAGCCAACGGCTCTTTTTGGAGCTGTGGTATATAAGCCACACTCCACCCCACACTCACCCTCTCTTGCACATTCCGAACCAATACACAGTTGAGCTTCACTTCACTTACTCCAAATCCTCTCCAAAAGCAAAAATTCCATCCTTGAGCTAGGATTCGAGTGAGAGACTTTGAGCAAGTGTTTGAGAGACTTGATTTCATTCTTGAGCATCTTCACTCCCGTCAAGCTTGTGATTTGGATTTGTTACTCTTAGAGCTTTGAGCTCCTAGGCGGCTAGGCGTGCTCGTGAGCTCCCAACTTGTGTGGTGACGCTTGAGAAGTTTGTATTGCCCGTCCCGGAAGGGACCTTGATAGTGGAAAACTCAAGCTCAACCTTGGTGGTGACTTGAGGGAGAAATAGGGTTGAGAGAAACCCGGTCCTTGCTGGACTTTCTCAACGGAGACGTAGAGTCCTTGGTGGGCTTGAACTTCGGTGAAAAATCCGTGTCTCTTGTGCTCCCTCTTTTACTTAAGCGCGTTGTTGTTAACTTTGCTAGGTTGCTTGTTAGTTTTCCGTTGTGCCGTTAAATTCTTAGAATTGCATAGGGTTGTGTCTTTCCTTCTTGCAATCACTAGAATTGTGTAGGGTTTAATTCCGCATTTATCACCCTGCACCGGAAGTTCTGGTATTTGACGTTTGTGTCTTAGTGTTATTTCGCAGAAATTTTTAGGTTCGCCTATTCACCCCCCCCCTGCTCTAGGCGACTTTCACCTAGTCTCAAATATTTCAATCTAAGCTTTGAAGACATCATTTTGGGCCTTTCTTTTTCTTTCAATTTTTGAGGGGTCAATAACCTTGCCATATGGTTACTTACAAATTGATATTCTTTTCAGCACTTGTAAAAAACAATTAGATATTTTAATCTTTTGTCAATTATCACCAAAACCTACTAGAGAGTCCTATGTGCATATTCACCTAGGCTAAAGCAGGACCAAAGTAACATGAAAGAAATTGATAAGAAGCCAAAGAGAGTATACACCATATAATATACTCAAATTCAAGTGATTCTCTGGAACAATAAAATGATTCAAATGTATGAAGACCATTGTAGTATGTTTTTGTCTATAGCTATAGGATCTACTGAAACGAAAGGTTGGTTGCTTTCTACTGCAGGTTAGAGTAATCCCTAGTCAACAAGAAGCCTTGTTGTTGTGTACTTTTTAAAGCAATAAGGAAAATGGGGCATACTCTTACTTCCAATTATATAACCAAGTTTTGATACACCAATATCTGATTATATATCACACAAGGATTGGGACATGTCCCCCCCTCGATCTGTTCACCCTGCATATAACAAACTATGAATAATGAAGTGTAATATCGCAAGGGTACAACTTCGATAAAAAATATATCGTGGATCCGTTTAGCATCTTATTTGTATTACGGAATGATTGTAATGCTTCTATAATATAGATGGCGTCCATGTCATAAAAATTAAAATGCAAAATAAAAAAAGATTTGCCAAAGTACTATAACCATATAAAAGAGGTTATGGTTTGATTCTAGGTCTGACAAATGGCTCTACAATGTCAAGAAACAAAAGCGTGAGGTTATGTCCATTCTATAAAATGTTAATGAGTTAACATTGTAGAACAAAGAATGGAAAAATTCTCAAGTGAATACTGATAAGGAAAGAAGTTTTTGGGTTACGGGTGAGGTTGTTTGAACTGTCCATGCTCAAAATATGTCTTTATAGTTTCATAAAGCACCACATATATCATTTGGAGTTTGAGATTCCCGCCCAATAGTCAATTTGTTGCAAATAACCATCCATCACTAAATTTTGGTTTCAAAACCACCTCCAACTTACCTGTTTTTGCTCATTTGAAGCAACTAGTGGAGCTCTTATAAAACTTACAATATTTTGAATCTATAGTTTCCATGCTTCTGCTTTTTGAAAATATGCTGTAGAAGGTGTCAACTCAAGTTTGACGGGTGTCCCATATGATGAATTAGACCCATTTAAAAAATATCTTTTTTTTGAATTTATATAATTAAAAACATGTGAAGACAATTAATAAAACATATGTCAGGAGTTGCTTTTGCACCAAAATACAGTAAGGAGTGGTGATTTGCAATAAAAGATTTATGGGTGGAACCTCAAACACAAAGTAACATGTAGTGTGATTTATACAATTATCCTAAATATATCTTAAAACGCAATAATAATATGAAATTATTATTTTGACTCAAGGACCCGCAATATCACGGGAAGCCCCATCTCATACGACTTGGGAATTGGCTATACCTCTCAGAAAAAGTTGTTACTTTAGAGCAAGTATTATGCTGCCCTGTCAGCTGGCGAAATCAACAGCCACATCAACCCGATCCAACGTGGACGAGCGAGAAATCCAGAGAGAGAAGGAAGCGGACGTCTCGCGAGTCGCCCGCCCGAAGCAGCATATCCGAGGCTAAAACGCCGGCTCCCAGCCTGTAGCAGGCGACTCAACCGGTGATTACTCCATCCACCTCGATCCCCTGCTCCACCGGCCTCCTTGGCGCTCAATCTCTCCGCCAAATCGATGTCTCGCGCGCCAAATCGTTTCCTCGCGCGCCAAATCCTTATCTTCCCCGCCAAATCGAAGGATTAAGCTCCTTGCCCAGTTCATCCCCAATCCTCAAACCCTAGACAATAGCCCCACCACCGGCACCAAATATTCCCCAATCGCTCATGGCTCGGCAGTCCAAGAGGACCTCTGCTCCGCCACCTCGCGTTGTGGCTCCCCAAGGTGCTCCACCCGTTCTGCCACAAGCCATCCCGTCGATGATCGGACCAAGCAGTTGGTGTCCACCAGGTCTACAGCCCATGACGCCCTCCTCCTCACCATTTTGGTTCCCTGGAATGCAGCAACCAATCATGACAGGCTTGTCCGCTCAAGCCCCATGGTGGGCACCTTCCGGTGCTGGTGCCTCAAGTAGTGAGGAGCAAGATCCACAAGCCTGGTAGAATACTGCTATCCCCCTTTTCTATTTTGTTCTTTTGTAATGCAATTTGTTAGCTACTCGATATGCTACAGTACTTAGTTTTATTTAATAGAATCAAGAACCTGTATTGCTGAGCCGTGTCTTATTCCCAATAGGAATTTGTCACTTAATTTTTTTTTATGCCGATCAGTCAGATCCGATCTTGCATAACTAATATAATGTTGGTTTTTCTCTTGACTAGGGGACTGGATTGTACTCCACCTGGTGGTTTCGTTAATTTACTGAGCAACAAACCATCTAAGCAAAAAAACAAGAGTTGTGGAGCAATTACAATCAGTGATGACAAAAATGTTTCCGATTGTCCTAGGACGCGCAAGCTATGGACAAAAGTTGAGGATGAGAAATTGGTAATTGATTATTTTTTTCGTTTAAAATGATATTGTGTATGTGTTAACAATTAAATAACAGAGTAGTACTGAAATAAACCATGTCTTTTTTAATTTAAATTTCAGATTGGTGCATGGATTAATAATTCAAATGATTCAATTAATGCAAATTACAAGAAGAATGAACAATATTGGGGAGAAGTTACTGCTGCCTACAATAGTGCCATCCCAAAAACTGATCTAAGACAAATGAAGCAACTAAAGGATCGATTTGGAAGAATTAAGAAAAGAGTTGCATGGTTTTGTGGTAGCTGGAAGGAGGCTAATGCTTTGTGGGCTAGTGGTGAATCTGATGTGGACCACATGGACAAGGCAATGAAACTTTATGAAGAGGAACATAAAAAAGATGGTCCATTTATTTTAAGCATTGTTGGGAGATTCTTCGAACAGAACCAAAATGGGATGCTTATTTGGAATAGCTTGCAAATTTGGAACCAGAGAAGAGAAAGTTCAGCATTGATGATGATGGTGGTGTGGAGCCTTTTTCTATAGAATCTGATACGGAAGAACGACCAGTGGGGGGCAAAAAAGCTAAAGAGATGCAAAAAAGAAAAGAAAAGGTGAAGCTTGCATTAGAGATCTTGAAGATGAGCTTCAGATATTTGTAGAGGCTCGTAACAAAGCAAATGAAGGCCGCAAAGAGATGTTGGAGACACAGAAACGTGTGTCTATTGAGAATCTTGAAGCTCGGAAGCTGTCTTATCTTGCTGCAAAAGAGAGTAAAGAGGCTGCTATGCTGCAAACATATCAAGAGTTATTCAAGCAAGACACAACTTGTATGAGTGAAGATGTTAAATCTGAGCATGTGTTGGCTTTGAGGTGTTTGCGGGAGAAGTTATTTGGCACCAACAACTAAAGGTATTATTTCAGTCAATAGTCAATATCTTGTTTTCTGTTGCTATTTACCTAATTATGAAACTGAATGGTCTTTATTGCATTATTTCAGTCAGTAGTCAATAGTCAATATCTTGTTTTCTGTTGCTATTTATCTAATTACGAAACTGAATGGTATTTAGTGCATTATTTCAGTCAGTAGTCAATAGTCAATATCTTGTTTTCTGTTGCTATTTACCTAATTACAAAACTGAATGGTCTTTAGTGCATTATTTCAGTCAATAGTCAATAGCTCCCACCAGAATTCGAAATTTATTAACCTTGCACCAGAACATATCTATATATTGCTACCTTCCCACCTTCATTTTCCACTTAACCTTCCTCCATCTTCCTCAGCCACTATGGCAGATTCATCTTCCTACTCGGATGATTCTGATGAACTAGCTCCCACCAAAATCATGAGAGAGTACATTGATGAACAAAGTGTCCTTGACTCTTTTGCTAGTAGACTTTCCATGAAGCTCAAGGCTAGGATCTTTGGTGGAGTTTCGGGTGGAGTGTCCAAGAGAAAATATGGTCCAAGAAAGAGCATTTGTAGGGATCATGTTGGTGCTCATCAGCGTCTAGTGCAGGACTACTTTGCTGATGATCCACTATACCCCGAGCGCATGTTTCGCACTAGATTTCGTATGAATAGGCGCCTCTTCATGCGCATTGTGAATGCTCTTGGTCGGTGGTCTCCTTTTTTCACTTATACGAAAGATTGTGTTGGTCGAGTAGGTCTTTCACCTTTGCAAAAGTGCACTGCAGCCATGCGCATGCTTGCTTATGGCACCCCTGCTGATGCCCTTGATGAGTACCTAAAGATTGGCAAGTGCACTGCACTAGAATGCTTGGACAAGTTTGCACGGGGTGTGATAGAGGTGTTTGGTAGGGAGTACTTGAGGTGCCCCACACGTGAAGATCTTGAGCACTTACTTCAGGTTAACGAGTCACGTGGTTTCCCCGGAATGGTAGGAAGCATAGATTGCATGCATTGACGTTGGGAGAAGTGTCCTTTAGCATGGAGGGGTCGGTTCACTCGTGGTGATTATGGAGTACCGACCATAGTTTTAGAAGCTGTTGCCTCCCAAGACCTGCATATATGGCATGCTTTCTTTGGAGTTGCTGGTTCAAACAATGACCTGAATGTGTTGAACCAGTCTCCACTATTTTTTGATGCACTGAAAGGAGAAGCACCTCAAGTGCATTTTTCAGTCAATGGCAATGAGTATAGCACCGATTACTATCTTGTCTGGTGGGATATATCCAGAGTGGGCTGCCTTCATGAAGACCATATCAGTACCACAATCCGAGAAGCATAAGGTTTTTGCCAAGGACCAGAAAGGGGCAAGGAAAGATGTGGAGCGTGCTTTTAGGGTATTGCAGTCTCGTTTTAGCATTGTTCGTCGGCTAGCATGGCTATGGAAGCGCAAAAGTGTTGGAAGGATCATGCTAGCTTGTGTGATCCTCCACAATATGATTGTGGAAGATGAGAAAGAAGATGCCACCATCCACATAGACTTGAATGAGACTCTAGGGGCATCATTTGCTCGCCCCTGAAGTGAATGTTGGTGGCAATTTGTGCTTTGCTGATGTGCTACGTAGAAAAGCTGCTATCCATTCTCGTCCACAACATACCCAACTTAAAAATGATCTCATCGAGCACATTTGGAATAAGTTTAAAAATACCCATCATAATTAATCATGGTACAATACTGCTGCATAGTTATATTATTTTTCAGTTACCAGCAACTATTTGTTTACTCACAGCAATTTCTTTTGTTTCAGGAAATTACCATGACGTGAACAAAGTTGGATTGCTGATAAAAGATGAAATAGCATGGCTGATCCTTTCTACCGAAGATCCAACCATGGACGATGCTTATGTACTTCGTCCTTTAGATCAATAATTAGTGTCTTGTGTTGCTTAAGAACTTGTTATTTATATTTTCAATCATCTTATCTAGTACTCGGCTTGTTTGCCTAATGCATGGTTGTACCCATGTTATTTTCTAAGACTTATTATGTAATGCGTATTTTCAGTCATGGTGAAATGTGTCATCATCTTAATGAACTATGGTTTCCAATTTATATTGTTTCACAAAGGGCCACAAAGATCTAGAGTACATCGATTCTTTTTGCATGTAGTCATTGAATTGTTGCAATTTAATACAGCCATTCTTTGAGCTAGCATCGTAGTCGGCACCATTATATGAGTCAGCTGTGTGGAAGTGTAACATCCCAAAAAGGTTGTAATAGATAACTTTGTAATAAAAATCTCGATTTGGAGAAGTTTGGTCAAAATTTGGACAAAGTTCGAATTCAAATCAATTGAGAAACGCTTCAAACTATTCGAAGAATCAATTTCTTTCAAACTCGCGTCATGGGCCGAATCCTCGCTAGCCCATCTTATTTCTTTCCCTTCTCCCGCGCCAGCCCAGTCCGGCCCGACCCAAGCCCGAGCGCCACAGAGCTTCTTCCTCCTTTCCACCTCGGCGCTCACCTGCTCCCTCGCCAGCGCGCGCGCGCGGAGCGGCCGCCACCTCGGACGAGCGTCGCGTAGTGCCCCCAAAGCTACCTGCTCCCGCCCCGTGACGCCTACAAAACCCCCTGCGCCGCCGTCCGCTTCCTTCTTCCCCAAACCCTAGCCGCCGCACCGCACCGCGGTTTCCATCACCGCCATGGACGGAGCTCCTCGCCCACCATGTGCTTGGTGTCTCCCGAGCTCGGCGTGAAGTCCCGAATCCGCGCATACCCTTGGCTTCGCGGGAGAGGCTCGGAGAGGAAGCTCAACGCTCAAGAAGTTTGCCGCCGCCGTCGTCTTCGTCCCCGTTCTTCACCTCCGGTGAGTCGATCAAGCACGTCTTGTGTCCTCAATTCTCCTTCGTCCGTCCTACCTCCCGGCGCTAAGCGAGTGTTCACCAACCCTTGGTTGCGGCGGAACGAAGAAAGGCGTGGTCACCGTCTTCTTCGATACGTCGCCCGTCGTTCGCCATTGCCAAGCTTCGTCGCCCGCCGTCTTCATCCCCTCCCCGTCCTCCCGTTGGCCGTCAAATCATTGCTGGTGAGTAGCCGCCTCGATTCCCCCTCTTTCCCCTCCGGATTGGTGGCGAATTGCCCCCTCTCGTCACCTTCCGCCACCGCGTCACCATGGACGCCGGTGAGCTCGAGCTTACGAGCGAGCTCATGCTTCTCTCTTCACTCCTTGAACTTCGTTGTGGTCCGTAGCAACTCGCGCGCGCGTTTGTTTGAAGAAAGGTGGGAGTTTGGCTTGATTTCGCGGAGAGCCGTAGAGTCGCCGCCGCGGATCTCGCCGCCGGCCGGTCTCCGGCGACCTTTCTTGGTCGGAACCCGAGTACATAAGGTTCGCGGGAACCCGGGTAGCATTTTGGTGTGCTCGGGTTGCGGGTTTTTGTGAGTCCGGGAGCTTTCCCCTTTTCGCCGCCGCCGTGAGCTACTCCGGCGAGCTCTGGGTCGCCGCCGGCAGGAGCCGGTGCTCGAGGGGCGTCTCTCGGGTGCGCGGATGAAGGGCGAGGCCGTAGGTGGGGTCGGGAGGTGCAGCGGTGAGCAAAGGCGCCGGGCGTGCAACTTCCGGCCAGCCCCGCGGCGGAGCCGGGCGGCGCCGCCCTCATCCGGCGTAGGTGACGTCGGCTGATGTCACCATGGGCCCCGCCCGGCTGGTTGGTCCATGGGGTGAATATTTGAACCGTGCGTGGACTTGGTCTACGTAGACCGCAGAGAGAAGGGAGAAGTATGTGGGCCCGTGGACCCGGTCCATAGTGTTGGCGTGGCTGCCGACGCGTCGTGATTATTCTGCTGATGTGGCGCCACGTAGGATGGGTTTTGTTGACGTGGCGCCTACGTGTCGGGAATATTCCGGAGAATATTCTATTTCTTTTATTGGGTTTTCCTGAATTTCCATAATACCTTTTTCTTTGGAAATTCATATCTTTTTCCCGGAGCGTCGGAAAAATACGTGGTCGGTTGCGTTGGACTCGTAGCGACGTTCTTTACGCGTTAGTGTAGCTTTTGGTCATATTCTAGTACCGTAAATTCCGTCGTCCGTTTCGTACTTTTTCCTATTGTCTCGTTTTACGTGCCTAACCCCTGTTTCACGATCCGTCCGTTAGACGGTGCCGAGGAGTTCCCGTCCGAGCCGCAGTTTGAGGAGTTTCCGCTAACGCAGCAATGACGAGTACCCCGACCCGGCCTGGGAGCAGCCCTATCCGGGCAAGCCGCAATCCTTGACCACTCTTGATCCTATGTAGTACTTGCATTAAATTGGACCATGCATGATTAATGGTTACTTGCACTTGTAGTTTACCTATGCCATACTATGCTATCCTTGCCACTGTTTGTCATAGGTTGTTCTACTGTTACTCGCATGCTTAGTACTTGCTTAGTTGCTTAATTGAATCCCATGATGACTATACATGTTTTTGTGTAAAATAAATTGTAGGTGTTTCTTAGGTGTCGAGTTTACGTACTAGATACCCTGTAGGACTCTTGCGGGGGCGAGTGTGTAGGTGGTTAGGTGCTTGGGAGACTTCGGGGAGTCTCTTTTTGGAGAGTACCTGTTGCGGGTACAGTTGTGTAGGGGCCTTGGGTTTATGGGGCCCCTGTTGTGGTCACACTGTTGTTGAGACTGTTGTTTTGAGGAGACGGATGGTGACTCGCCCCGGCAGCTTAAGGACCGGTTCTTGTGCTTGCTTGCTCTTTGGTCTACTAGCATACCACATGACTTGTATGGGCGGGCTGGATCATGATACTTAGCGGAGGAATGGGTGACCCGCCGTGGTGTAGAGATTAGTGGTAGTGGGTGTTGGAGCGTTGGTCTCGACCCACGAGCGAGAGGATATCCCACCCGGCCCGTGGTACGCCTTGTCACACCCTTCGGGACCTTCTTTTCCTATGTTGTGGTTAGAGGATCCCGGACTCGAGGGACGGGCGCCACCCATTCGATACTTTGAGGAGTGATCTTGTGAGTGTTGCTTTGCTTGGGCCACGACGGTGGTCTTTTGTTTGAGTACCTCTTCACGTGGGTACAGTTGCTTACTCTCTGCAGAGATATATAAATCTATACGTATAGTCTAGCCCAAAGTATGGGCACTACCTCCGAGCGACCCACTTGATTAGCATTTACTACTTCTCCCCTCCGGTAGGTGTTTTACTTCCGGCCTCGAGCTGTGGTCCCGTGGAGGTGTGCGGGACATAAAACTTGACCCTTGCGGGATTGTGTTGTTTCCTGCAAGACCACTTATAAAGCTTGACTAATAATAAAATTTGATTCATATAGATTTGAGGAATAATGCTTTATGTGCTAGCTCTTGCCTTTCCTTGAACTATCCCAACATGCATACATTGTTGCTAGGTAGTTTGCGGCTTGCTGAGTACGTTATGTACTCACGGCTTTATCACTTTGTTTTTCGAGACGCCGTTGCCGAGGAGCCGGCCGAGCCGGTTGAGAGAGCCGACGCAGAGGAGTGACGGTCTCGCCTACATTCGAGTTGCTTGTGGGTATGGACTTCACTACGGTTCTTCACCGAGAGATGCTTCCGCTTTGCTTCCGCTTCGCTTCCATTAGATTTCTTCTATGATTTCGCGATGGCCTGCGTGCCACGCTCTTGTACTCTTGAGATTGGGATTTATGCATTTTAATAATGTACTTGGAGATTCTATTATCTTGTCTTGATTACTCTCTTTATTTATGGTTTTTCTGTACTAACATGTGTTGGATGTACGTGCCACACTCCTGGGAGTGGCATAGAGGTACAAAGGATCCGGGTTTCAAATTGGTGAAATTTGGGTCCTCACAGGAAGGCTCCAACTGACATGGAGTTATGTATTTCGCCAGCAGCTGGCTCAACATAAGCCATGCTCTTACTT